>JAUMHL010000014.1:18664900-18685026 GCA_032362345.1 Sandelia bainsii
ATACCTTACAGCAACTGGAAGGGAGATAAACATTTGCCTTGGGAGAATTAACAGAACATCACCCGTGAAAATTTTTTGCTTGAGTCAAAATTTTATGTAAGGTTTTATTTGTTGTTTTTTTGTTTTTTATTTCAATTATGAAATTTATGAAGTCAGTGACTCTTACCTGTCTTCATGCATGAAACATCAGATTAAAGGCTAAAAGTGAGCACAAGCCCTGAGAGTGCATTAAACACCATCAAAAAACTTCTGTAACTGTGCACCATCTCACCTCCAGCTGTGTGCACTGCTGAAACTATTCACCAGTTGTCATTGTCCTACGACAATGTAGGGTCTTTTGGAGAAATGTACAATAAGCAAACCCAAACGACACCTTCTGCAGTAGATGAAAACAGGAAAAGTCACAAAGTTATTTCTTATTGATAAAACGTTCGCAATGAGTCTGTTTCCATTGTGGTTTGTCATTTAACAGCATGTGTTTTGCTGTTTTCTTCTACTTGTGTTCCTCCAGTGTTTTCATTGGAAAGTAGCTATAACATGCTAATTGTATGTACAAGATGTCATATATGTAACCAAGTGAACAATATGATAAAAATGCGCACAGGCTGTTAGACAGTTATATACCATCCGCCGAAGGGGATTCGTATTAAAATAGATGTTATGTCTTATTAAAGTTGCACTATCACTTTAAGAGCAGTGTAGGAGCGGGGCTCACTAGAATGTGTGGCTCACGCGAGAGCGCAGAGCTCATTTACATCACAAGTCAACATAATTATTTATATATGAATATTTTAAAGAATGAGTGTTAATTTAAGCCTTATCTGCACGAGAGCATATTCAGCTTTACAGAGGAAGATGTTAAGGTCTCTGCCCAAAAAGTCACCACATTTTGTTGCTTACATTCAAAAAATGACAAGCAAGTTTTTTTCAAGCATACACCTGTTTTTGATGATGTGATTTGCACATGCAGGTATGCTGCAACACCTGTTACCTCTTACCTCTTACCTCTTACCTCTAACAGATACAGGTATGTTATGTAAGCTACTGATGTGAGCTACAAAGAAACATCTTATACAAGGAGCCAACAGTGACTGAAGGTCTATTGACATTCCTAAAAGAGCATGTCATTTAAATGACAAATCTGCTGATCTTCTGTACAAAGAACTAAGTGTATGTTCCCAGGAGGAGTGTGTGCTATTTTTAGTTTGCATTTGTGTGTGAAGTGTCTCATCCAATCCAGATGTAAGGTGCTGGAAAGAGACCACACAGAGGCTCATCTCGACCTCTGCAGGGTCAGTGCTTCATTTACCAACACTACAAATCTCATCTGTAGACACCATCAAGAAGCCTCAAGGAGTAGGTGTGCTCCACAAACCTCTCAATGCATTCGTTTGCCATGCAGTTTCTCTGTGGACACGCAAACATGAAAACATGTGATTGACCTCTCCCTTCATTCTCTCTCGCCTCCACTCCAAAAGGAGAGCTGAAAGTAAATCTGTTTCTTGCAACTGTGTAATGGTTTCCATATGACAGTGCTTGGCTTGACGGCTACCACTAAGAGAGAGTATAAACCTTTGAGGTGCATATGCTGCAATTTCCAGAGTTCAGCCCTGGGAACAAGTGGGGATCGTGGGACAATGATAGAGCTTTTATTGGATAGATCTATCCAGCTTCTGGGAAGATTATGATATGGCAGACCAGGGAAAGAACATGGGTGGCTGGATTTAGGAAGTGCTGTCAAATATGAACTTGAGCACAGCGAACACACATGCACAGAGATAGTGGGTGCAGGCAGACAGACAATCTTTTTCTCACATAGAGAAAAAGGTGCGCATAGTATCAAAAACATGATAGCAGGATAATTATACAACTCTGCACCAAATGCTGTTGACATACCCACTTATCAAATTCCATATCAGTTACAGACAATGTGCTTCTACATATATCAACACTTTTAAGAGGCTCTCACACTCACTGGTGATCAAGAGCAACTGCTGCTGAATTGGAGCTTGCGCAGGCTGGCAAATGCACCTGCACTAAGTTAATCAGTCAGTGTCTCAGGCAGCTTATACAGACCAGCTGTGCAGTTCTGTGCTCTGGAGGGTCCCCTGGAAAAGCAGCACATTTCCCCTCACGCTGGAATCAGGCAGATGATAAATTAGGATCCAACAAAGGCGGCTATTCAGTCTCACTAAAAAGCATATAACCAATTGCTTGTGGATGAGCGATGAGCAAGAATAATGCCCCAGAATTTTATGTATTCCTCACTCTCCGGCTACAGCAAAATCCCCCACGTAGAATCCAGATTTTCTGCTGCTCAGCTCAAAATCAACCTAGCCTGAATCTGGACTCACCTGAGCCTGGACTTTGTAGCATCTTCTCTAATAAGATGGTGTTTTAGCAGATTGCATGCAGCTCATACATCAAGGTCATCCCATCTAATTATTTCATTAATTGTGACATGTCCTGTATCTAATTGGTGTCTCTGTGATGTGTTGTAACATAAGCAATAGGTAATTAATTAGCCGTTTTTATTTCTCGACACCGCCCTCTGCTGATTACACACACTGCCCAGTTAATTAAACCAGCACTACCTCAATTATATCACAGCAAGTGATGAGCTACTTTTTCTAAAAGGACAATACCTGTGTTTTTTTTTCTCCTTTTAGTGAAATTAAACTACTAGTCCTGGGTAGATGTGACAGATAAGATACACACTGGAATACACCTCATGACTTTATGCAGCACCAGAGCTAAAGTGACTGTGACAAACAACAAAATTTCTACTAATACAATAATTGGAAAAAAAAATTGAACATACCTTAAGATGCAGGAAAAACCAGGAGCTCCCTGCAAAAGAAAGAGAAAAAAACCATAATGAAACACGTTTAATACAGTATAATACAATATGTAGATGATATACTGTTATTTATATTTTTTGTATAATCCCCATGGGGAATTTGTTGTGGACAGACGACTACATTTAAGGTGCTCAGGATTCAGGTTTCAGTGTCTTGTCCAACACTCTGACATGTGAAGAGAAGGAACTAGGAACTGAACAAATGACCCTGCAGCATTCAGTAAAATGTATTGTGTTACTGCTCTATTTCTTGTTTTAATGGCAACACAAAAACCTTTGCCTAAAGGACTCCTCCTCCCAGTTCTGTTATAATCACACATGCATATGCAAGCGCACACACACACACACACTTTACACCTGCCAGTATCGGAGTTTAAAAATATTGCCAATGACATCATAACGTCCATATGACCAGCAATGAAACCTATGATCCTGTCCTGTCAGCTCACTACCATTTCACACTGACTGTAAGAAATAAATCTCAGCAGTTTTCTTCACTTTCCATGTGCTCACCGAAACACTTGTTAGCATCTGATGCTACTTGTGGTCGCATTGCTCTGTTGATGGACAGTTAGTGTTCGTTTTAATTGTGGATATGAGCACTCATTGGACAGTTGATGCACTTGTTCACACAGAGCATTGATCAAATATGTAGGTACAGGTTCAGACACACACACATACACACACACACACAGAATTCCATAGGGACCACACATGGCGCTTGCTGGTCTTAAAGCTGTTAGCCACGGTCTGTGCTGAGCTCCATTCCCAAAATGCCTCCCAGTTGTAACTTGAACTCTTTGAGGAACACATGGGATGAGCCCAGCCACTCCATCTGAGTCGCTCTATGTTTTACACTATCATACTATCATACTTGAAATATAAACACCTTATCATAAGCAAAGCAGAGTCCAGTGATTGTTAATTGCCCTTGGTCAGTTTCACCTTCGTGTCTGCTGATTCTGACACACGTCCCTTTGATTACAAATTTCACTGCAGGACATATTGTGCTCTTCACACAAAAAAATGGAAGCTGGTGTTTATGCTCATATTGGCTTTTCGTTTGTTAATTATTGTCAAAACACTGACATTCAAAGTGAAAAAAAATGAAAAACATGCAGAGTTTCGCAGAATCAATTAAAATTTCAACACATGCTCAAGACAAAAATGACAGATTTGTTGAAATGCATAAAATGACCATGAAGACAATCTTTGTTTTTGTGTGCTAACCTAAACGCCATGCAGGAGACAGCTCCACACATGAATCATTTCATATGAGGTTGTTGTAGCTACAGTGTGAAGTAAGTCAAATATATTATCATTGAAAGCCACACGGTACCAACAAGTTGGAGTAAGCTAACCTCACCAGCAGAAAAATTACATCAACAGTGACACATTTTACTATTGTAAGATTTCTGATGTATTTATTGAAAATATGTTATTGTTGTGATATTCATATGAAACACAAAGATATTTGCAGGAATTTAATATGATGGAAGTTATTTACTGGATTGTGATGTTTGCTAATATGTTATCTTTCATAGCTCTTGTTCATATTAATACTGTGTGTGTGTGTGTGTTTGATGTGTGTGTTGTGTAAAACATTCTCATTTACATGCTGCTGATAGAAATCCTCTGTTCTGTCTTCTGTTGCTCAGTAATAACTCGTGTGCAGTGCCACTGTCCATCTCTCCTCCACTGTAAACACTGTGTAACCTATGATAAGATTCAATATCACAACATGGTGCGAGTCTATTATTGCCCAGAGAAGGTGCACACAGGCTCCTGTAGCAGTATTTTCATATCATGTGGAGAAGCCCTCGCCTCGATTATCTATCTCTGACACCTCTATAAATGTCTGTCTGCTGCAGCGATGGAAAACCTCCTTGCAGTCACTCATACATATTTATGCAGCATATGCTACAGCAAAGCAGGGCTATCACACCAACACAAATGATCCATTTCAAGACAAATATAATCATTAAGCCTCATATACATAAAACAAAGTAGAGAAAATTTTAACTCAAATTCAAACTTGCTTCTACAATGATGTTAATTCAACTTTAAGTCTAAAATGATTCCGTTGCTGCTTTAATTACCTGTGCACAGCTGAAAATGTAGGTGTGTATCTGCCTGTTCATTGTACAAAAACAAATATATTAATTTCAATTTCAGAAGTTTTAAAATGTGTTCTTTTTTCTGGTTTCAGGAGCACGTTGTTGTAAACCATTAAATAAAATCAATTTGATCCAGAGTGTCCAAAATAAGAGTTTTGGCAGGTATGACCCAAGAAAGTGTAAAAAAATAAATGAATAAAATAACAACAAGACTTTGGCTGTCTAATTAAAAGAGGTTTTCTCTGCAGTAAATTGTATGTTCCATCACAGTGTAGTACTGGTGCACACATAGTAAACACTGCTGCCATTTTGTTTGACAATGTTTGCCAATTCTTACCAGATGATTTGGGGAAATGCCAGTGCTGTCACTTTTATTACTTCTTTAACCTTTTATACTGGACGCACAAAAAATGTGGAGGAGACAGTTTTATGGCTGTTGCTTTGAAAAACAAATAAAATGCAGTGGTGTTTTGGTATTCCTCATGTCTCCTGGGTTGAAGAGTGTTCTAGATGGGATGTTGTGAATTTGGAGCCTTGTGTAATTAAAGACTGTTGAAATATCAGTGACAGTACAGACAGGACCAATCAGGTTTAAGCTCATTTATATTGATACTGATAGTTACAATGTGTTTTTATGCTACAAAGAAAGAAAAAAGACAGGAAAACATGTCACTGCAGGGACATTTCTGTTGTGACACATATCTGCACTTATCAACATGATAAATTCAGCTTTGCTAAATAACTTGTGATCAGCAACACCACAGTCTCTGAAACAACTGTCACACAAGATCAATAGCTGGATCAGAAACACGTCGAGCATGGTGATGCTCACCTACCTGCTGGCTGGAATCAAAATGGTGTCGACTCAGCAGGAGACGACCAGTTGAGTCCTCTGAATGGCCGTCCCGTGGAATCAGACCACTTAACGTCTGGCTGCTCCAGTCTGAGCTAATCCTGTTTGCATGGTTTGTCTGGGAGGAAACGGGGAGCTGAGAGGAGGTGGGCTGGTGGGCCTAAATATTCCAAAAACCCTGCACCAGGATGCAACCGGTGTGTCTTTCCCACAGGCCGATGTAGTTACATATGTGATCATAGTTTGGTCATTTTCTGCTGCAGTGAGGGTTTCTGGGTTTTCTGCCTCCTACAGCATCATGGGACACTCACACCCAGACTAATTAAAACTTGTTATCAGATCTTAAACAGCAGACTGGCACACACTCAGCAGTGGAAAAATCTGGGGGAGACATTAAGAATTGACTGTAGATATGATATCAGTTTTTCCTTCCAGTTTTGTGAAACAACTGTCATCGACAATCCCTAAATCCACACTGTCTAGCAGACAGGCAGATAGATGGACACACACATATAAAACCATCTAGTTAATCCATGTATGATTTACACAGTGACACACAGCGTGTTTAGCAGCAGTGTGGGAGGCCTGTACATCTCAATGCCACTTTTGTTACTCACCCATGATAAAACAACGGCGGCCATTTGTGCCCCAACTGTTCTGCTGGCTCTCACAGCTCACTTGTTGACAGGCTGGTAGACAGAGAGAGGCATGTGGAGTTTGAGTCTGCCTCCTCCAGCACCACCCACCACTGTCGGCCACTGTGTGTGTTTGTGTGTGTGTGTGTGTGTGTGTGTGCACTCATGGAACACATGTATACAAGTCTGTATGTATGGAAAGCCCTTACTTGTGTGTTTGTGTACTCGACTGTCTTGTTGCTGTCTGCCCATGCATGTGTATGTTGTTGAGGATCAAAGAGCAACATGAGTTATTGGGTGTAGGATGTTTGTGTGTTGGGGGGGTGGGTTCTGTTTCTTAGTCTGTGTCCCCTCGACGTGACACCAGACTGTTCAGAAATGGCTGAAGCGAGCTGATCCCTGACTGAAGACAGGTCAGAAACAGATACAGAGCACATCAGCAGAAATCAGTGTCGTCCACTTGTGATATGATATATAGATCATGCTGCAGTGTGATCAACGTTTTCCTTTGCTCTGACCGAGCTGCATGCAGTGTAAATGTTTGCCTCAGTGTACACGCACTGTCTACTGCCTTTCCTCACAACAGCATTCTGTTTGAAATATGTTCAGTGTGTCAAATGTTAAATCTCGATATTGTGTTATGTTGTGTTAAAAACTGATAAAATAAAACAAATAAAAATAAATAAAACTCAGTAAAACAAACTAGTAAAACAAATGACAAAGACTTTTGCTAGTAAAATAAAGCATTGCAAATGTTTAGTTAATGTTTAATGTTAAATTTATTGAAACGTGTGTGTGTGTGTGTGTGTGTGTGCATGCTTTAGATGCAGCTTTTTTTGCTGTGTACATTCTAAACAAAAAAATATGGAGCAAAACACCCTCACTGATCAGAGGAGGTTTAGAATGATGTGTCTGATTTCACTTCAGAATAAAATGTACAACTTTTGATTGGAATGCCTGCTTTTTAGTGAGTCTAAGAGTGAAAAAATAACAGAGGAACTACATCAGTGTGGGTTTTGATACTGTACATCAGTACAGTTCTTCATCAGCAGGGAGGACAGCAGCAGCCACTCTGTTTATTACCTTCATTTGCATGTAAATTAAAGCTGCTTCGTAGCTGCAGGGCTGCAGGACTGTCTGTACGTTGCAGTCCCTCTGCGTCATCTACAAACATAGTCCAGTGCCACACACACACACACACAAAGAGATATGTATGTACAGTTGTGTGTAATTGGTAGGGAAATGTTAATTTGTCTAATTGTTTTGAAATTTTCATCACACTCGCACTTCACACACACGCACACATATGCTTTTATTATGCAATTATGCATGCATGGAATGAAAACGCAAATCTGAAGCATGTAAATAAATGATATTATCTGATCTCTGTTTCTACTGGATAATTGCAGAGGCTCTGTGTATGAAGGCAAACCTGCCCTTCTCCTCCCTACAGATCTGAAACCAGCAGCACGGTAGAAAAAAACAGGTAGAGGCAAAGATTCAGTCGGCCTGTCACAACATTTACCTTTGAATTTGACAAATTGATCTCAGCCTGTTACCCTCTGTTTTCTTTTCTTTTTTTAAACACAGGTGGGGGATTGGAGGGGTACTCTTTGGAATGGCTCTGAGTGATTAAAGAAGAGACAAACTCTTCCTATAAGGGAAGTATGAAGCTGTGGATGACAGATGACCTCCAGGCCAGAGGAAATAGCTGGGTCATCAGGAAGATGTTCACTCGATAAGTAATTTGGTCCAAAATAATTACACAGTGGAGCAGCAGCAACATGCTCTCAGTTTACTGTCTGAGACTACTACTACTACTGAGACACTCTGAGCAGCTGGAAGACTAAATGTAGATTCAAATCTATTCAAATCTATCTATCTATCTACCTACCTATCTATCTATCTGTTCAAAATGAGTACATTTTTGTATTTTCTCTGTTTTTGATGTAGAAGTTCTAATTTACTAGAACTTTTCTTTGTAGCTAAGCTGAAAAAACCTCCCTACTGTCACTATACAAACACAAATGAAGTTCCACAGTAGATGATGTAAACTTGATGGTTTACAGGCAAATAGTTGGAGGAAGCTGAGGTGATGATTGAATGATATCTGCGGGGCATTCACTGATTTTAACCTGCCAATAAGGAAATGAATTCCTCTTTTCCGTCTCTTACTGGCAGTTTCAAATCACATGTGTGTATCTCTCTCTGTGTCTCCCTCTTATTCTCAAAATGAAGACATGTACTAAAGCCTCCTCCTGTAATTTAGCAGAGTGAGAATTAGAAACATTACATTTACTTTGGATGAAACCAGCTGGTAAATTGAAAAAAAAAAAAAACAGGGTTTCATTTGGCTGGAGGCTGCTTCAATTTCATTTTGGAGATTTTTTATAAACGCACATAATAATTTTTCTAAAAACTGGATTCGCACACCTGTCCAATAAAATTTTTGCTTTACAACTTTTTTGAATTGAAAGCTCTAAAGCTTATATTTCAGTTTATTTACGTCGTTGTAAAACTACCAACAGCTCCAATTTAAACGAAGAATGTTCAGATACTTTGCACAAATAAGAGAAACGCTGAGATTGAAACGCTGAGATTGCTCTAAAACGCTAAATTGTGTTTTATCTAAAAGTGCAGGAAGAGTTTCCGAATAGCTGCAGTTTTAAGTCTCACACTGAAAAAGTCTGTATTAAAAAACAAGGACTTGTTGAAAAGATATTTGAGATATATATTTCTCTTTATAAGCAAAATAATTAAGAACAGTCAGTAACTGAGTTTTATTTACCACCGTCGACGACGGAAGAAGGTGACGATAGAATAAGAGTAATAAAAAATCGAATCGCAATAATCACAGATGTTTGCCAGGTTTCTTTTGAATATTTTTAAAATATAAACGTAATTTATTGCTGCTTGGTTTAGTTTTTAAAAAAAAGGCTTCTTCTGCTCTTTTTGGGGATGAGACGTGGACGCGGCCTGGACCGCGCCGCTGTGTCTCCGCGCACAGAGAAAGGCTCCGCGCTGGAGCTGCGGCTCCTTGGGATGCTGCGCGACGGGCCTGCAGAGGGCTGCTGATGAAATGAGTGAACACAGAGAGACGGAGAAGCAATTTCATGCTCTGCAACGTTTTGAACAGGGCTGATAGCGGCGCGCCTCGCAGTGTAAATTCACCTCTTTTCCAAACACCTATGAATATGGATTCAGTTGTCCCACTCACTTGAACCAATGAGCTGCGACCCACGCATGCGCGCGCACACGCACACGCACGCACATACGCCTCCATTTATTAATTGAATATTCGGCATCATCCACTAAAAAAAAATGGCTCGGTGTCTTTCCTGAGGATTTGTTTCTTTATCCAATAGAAAAGTGTTTATTTGGAAACATGGTTTCAATGTACATAATTTCTTTCCACACGTGTAACATAGTGTGTCTGCGGGCCCGCAGGCCTCTGCAGCTTTACCTACCACAATAAGGCAACACCAGGGGCCAAATGTTCAGTAGTGATTTGCTGTATATATACAGTAGAAGCTTTCTGAATATTTTACCCCTCTGTAGGAAATGCAGTAATTCTATAGTCAGAGACAATTGAAGAACATTGCAAAGCTTCCCTTAAATTAACAAGCCTGTCCAAATGGAAAGACTCATACACTCTACAGAAAAAGATAAGAGCTTGTTGCTAGTGTGAACAATTTAAACACTGTTGTGTGCTTTTTCTTACAGCACTGTTCAAGTCCATAGAATATGTCTGAACCGTGGCCTCAGGCTGTCAGTCAGTGTGTTGCAGTATCACTAAAATATCCCTATAACAATAATTGTTCAAGTACAGTGTGTGTGTGTGTGTGTGTTGGTGGTTAGGGCTGCGTGGAGGGTTTTAGAAATACTGAGGTCATGACTGAAGTCCCTAACCAACCCCAAACCATTTTCCCTATAAATAATTTTCACATTTTATTTAAAATTACTGACCTATATGCTCTGTATGGTCTCCACGCTGCAGGAACAAGGCTGTGATGGGGGAACACACAAGCATTCGGTTATTTGATGTATTTATTGGCCAATAAATTGTCAGATTGAAATATTCTGTATTTAAAAACACTGAAATCAGTGAGTACAGCTCCGAGTTGTAAACTCTCCTCAGGTCGTAAAAAATTATCTCAAAATATTTGGATACAACCTGGTGTGTTCATGGTGCTTAAGGCCTTGACTGTATTAGTGAAATGTTCCTGAATGTATTAAAGTGAAATCATGGTTGTGTATGTCGTCACCGTGACGCTTTTTTGTAGCCAGTTGTGCAGCATCACTTTAAATCTGACTATAGGATTATTACACTTCTTACAAGTCAGCTGGTCCAGATAACAATCAAAGCGACGTTCCAGGAAGCCACTGGTTGTTCTCGCGGTGTTTGGGTGGTGTTCGTGGCAGCTGGGCCGCTGTGTGCAGCAGCGCCGTATGAGCTGAATGAAGTGAAGGGAAACTGCACAGAAAGAGCCGTTGTGGGCTTATGGCTGTGGAGGAGCAGTGCTGTTTTTCTCTATTGTTTTTCAGACTGTCCAGGCTCTGATTTCCAATAAAATCTTTGGTTTTACGGCGGCAGGTCAATCCGAGAGTCACGAGTCTGTTTGTTCTGTTGTACAGTCACTTCTGAAGAGGAAGAGAGGAAGGTGAGGAAGAGGAGAAGAGCCCTCTGAGCTCCCCCTCCCCGGCCGCATCATTAAATTAGATATTATATATTTACAGTGTACACAGTGTGTGTGGGGGAGAGCGGCGAAAGCGCACAGTTCTGTCTCCTCCGCTGGCGGGTCCGGCTCCTCAGTCGCTGTCCTCCTTGTCCTCCTGGATAGTGGTGGTGGAATGGTTGTACAGTCCCTGCGCCATCAGCTGCAGCGCCAGTCCGTTCTTGAAGCCGCTGGCCTTTTTGATCTTGGCCCGCTTGTTCTGAAACCAGATTTTGATCTGGGACTCGTTGAGGTTGAGCTCCTGGGCCAGAGACTGCCGCCGCTGCTCCGTGATGTAGCGGTTCACCTGGAACTCCGTCTTCAGTCTCTGCAGCTGCTCGGCCGTGAAGGCCGTGCGCGGCCGCTTGTCCTCTTTGCCACTTTTCGACTTTTTCAGTTTCCGTGTCCTTGGGCCTGCAGTAAGGGCGAAAGAACAGCAGAGCGGAAATATGAATATTCAGCGCATAGAATAACAATAATAATAAATCAAACTCAACATTGGATTGAGGTATAGACTCCTTATATATGTATGTGCAATTAGCCTATTACTATCATATAGCTATTGGTATAGCCAAATAATAATTATAATAATAATAATAATAGTAATTACTGTCAAATAATTGTATTATAATTATCTGACAGTAGTTCTGTGGGCTGTGTGCAGCATGTCGCTGGATAAACACCAGTGTACAGTGTTCCATGTGTGTGATGATCCAGCTGAGCATCAGCCCGTAAACACACTGCTTATTGCCGCCTTGTTGTGAGTGCATGAATGAATCCAGCAGCCTGAACCTCTGACACAACACAGAGAGCGCTCAGGTGTTTATCTCACAATAATCCCCACAACACATTATTTGATGCTTTTTGAAAAAAAAGTGGTGGTGTGTTCAGGAGAATTAGAAAAGTATGGATATTAAAGTCATCATGCAGAGGAGCCGCAGGATGGAAAAGACACTGACGCAAAATGAAAAGAGCAAAAACATTTATATTTTCCTACAGACTAATGTTTAAAATATAACCGATTTAGTTTCGATTCTGGGTAAATCCAAATAACGTTAATAATAAATCTGAACATCAGCCATTTTAACTCATAACCCTCCATCACACAGATTTCTACAGAGAGCGTGAAATAATTGGTGGCTTTTAAAAAGAGGTTCAGGCTTTTTGCTCAGAATCAAACTCTCTCTATATATATTTCTGTGTATGTTTGATATTTTACTGTCAATAAATAAGTTTTACTTTTTACTCAAATAATCAAATGCATCAAAATCAAATAGAAATGACAGACACAACACAGAGATCATCTAATAAAAGAAAGTCACTTCATATGTGCTGAAACATGAAGGATTTCCTGCGTGTTTTCACACTTGTATTTTGGCTGAAGTGAGGCCCAAATAAAACGGGCGGTTAATTAATTCAAAATGTCTCCGGCATCGAGGCAGGGAGGTCTCCTAGCTATTATTTACCTTTAATTCCATTGTGTTTTATTCCGTCATGCTTTACTGACAGCAGCTCATAGATTCTAGCTCAACCGCTCGGAGAGAACAACAGCTCAGACACTGATAGGACTCAGTGTTAGAGAGTTCACAGGAGAAAATGACTTTATATCGATAGAAATCGTCTGCTGTCGATCCGTGCATCAAGTCCTTGAACCAAAACACGTGTCACACACCTCCACAAGCTCCGAGGCTTGTACTTCTGTCATCTCCACTGCTATAATGCTACAGGATCGATGCTGCTCAGATGCATAGAAAAGAGGTTGAACTTATTCAGTAAATCACTAAATAATATATTTCACTCCACCTGCAGCTCCATGTTTACTTTTCTAAAAAAAAAAATGTTTCAAACATTAGCTTAATTTTTCTGCAACTCACAACACATAAACTCCTACAATGGTCATTTTTTAATTTTATTGTACAAATAAAACTTATGCAAAGGACAAAATCACCTCGAGAGAAAAAATATAACTGTGCGTTTCCTTTACATTTCTTCTGTGTTATAGTAAAGGATTACTTTGAAAACGTGTAACATAGGCTATATTTTTGTTCAAAACGTTCAGGATCTAATAAACGTAAAAAGCTATTTTAGTGAAGTTTGGCTAAATTTAAGCTGGAGTCTGGATTAAACTCGCCGTTAACGAGAAGCAGCAGTGAAAGAAAGAAAGAAACTAAATTTAGTTGGGTTTTTCTGACCTGTTTAAAAGTAGCTTTACCTAAATTCAAATTTTGATTTGAATTCAGGTAATAAAACATATATCAATGTAAAAAAAAAAACTCAGATTTTCACGTTTGTGGTTTTAAATTTTTCTAAACACATTATTTCCCGCTTTAATTTCTTCATAATTTGTTTGATTTGCTGAGGAAGGCTTTGGTCATGTAGCATAAATATATCCTGGTGTTTCGTGTGAGAAAAATAAAACAAAAACATTAAAGCCAATGTAGATGAAACACTAAGTGAGTTTGTGGTGTTAACGTTCCTTCATGGTTTTCTTCATGAAACTATTGCCTTACCAGATGAAGGCCTGTCCGAGTACCGGGTGCAGTAGACCCAGGCAGGCCAGAGCAGGGGTTGGGTTTCCGGTGTTGGAGCCCCGGTACCGTTCAACACCACCAGCGAGGAGGAGTTGTTCTCCCCGGGCCCGCCGCCAGTCCTCTCCTCGGCTTTCATGCCGCTGCTCCCGGTGGAGACGGCGGAGACCGCGGCTCCTCCGCCGCTGCCGTTGCTCTTTTTGGGACTCGTCAAAGAAGTGGAGGAGGCGGAGGACGAAGTGCTGTCACTGCTGCAGTTGGAGTCCTGACACGGCGTCCTGGGAAGGCTTGGCCTGCTCACCACCGGGTGGACGCGCTCCCGGCCGGAGGTCTGCGCCCTGTCCCGCGGGCCCAGTTCGAGTTCCTTCTTGCAGCCAAAGTCCGGCCGCAAAATGTTATCGATGAAAAAGTTGGTGGTTCTGTGGGCCTGCTGGGCGACCTGCAGAGGCAGTATGGGCGGTGAAGGCAGGCTGGGAGACGGGGAGACGCTTTCTCCCTCGCTGCTATCCGTGCTATTCAGATCCCGCTGCTCCTCCATCGCCGCTTCTTTGAAGAACGTGGCTACTGTCCTCTCAATCCACTTGGCAGGCCTGCGTTTGTATCCAAAATGTAACTACAGAAAGCACTAAAACATTGTTATTTTTTCACCAGGATATTGCTGCTTGGTGTAATTATTTGCAAACTGTGGACATCCTGTTTGCGTAAAAGTGCTCCAGAGCGTCATGGTCGGTGACTTACTATCAGACTGGCTATGGTTGCTATTGCGCGCTGCTTCACACACTCAGAGCTTTTTACCGCTGCATGACAGTAGGAGCTTCACAAAGTCTTCACATCACATCACCATGCGCCTATACACACACTCTCACACACAGACACACAAACCGGAGGCGCATGAATACCATCCACAGCGCACTGAGCCAATCACCGACCGGGACACTTTTGGACTTGGGGTGACGACGTCCAATAATGTCAGGCGTCTCTGCTTCTAAGAGGGGAGCTGTGGAGCAACGAGGAGGCTTCACAGAGAAACCAAACAAGAGATTATCACTGCTCCGCGCTTTCAGCCGTGTTACAGTGTATCTGTTACATCTTATACAGCTGAAGGAGAGGATGCACAAATACACACACACACACACACACCACCGACATGACTGTCTGCTTGTGGTTTTGAATGAAATTCAACTAATCGCCTTCAGATAGTTTACTGTAAACTGGACTTGTACTGTGGACACACTGCGTGCAAAACAACACTTTGACTTTCTCTAATTGATCAATTATCTGCTGAAAACTTCGTTTGCATTCTGCGTGGGCTTTTTATATAGTCCACAGTACAAACGTGGAGTCCAGGACGTTGTGTTTTGTTTTTCTCACATATAAGCACGTGCACTCCACATACACACAAAGTCATCATGGAGAGGCCTGCGGCTGCGCACCAAGCTACAGGACACACTCACTACATCTCCCTGTTTCTTATGTTTTATCCAAACTTAACTGTACTCCTACTATATCTTCTTATGCTATTTTAAACGCATACACCCCCAGGTTTGATACACACCCCACCTCCACTGCTTTCTCCTTCCTTCCTGGGCTATAGCCACTATTGTCAGCCGGTATTGTTTTCAGACCGGGCTGGAAAACGTGCTCTTATCTCTCCATGAGCGAGCACTGCCGGTGGATAATTTATAGGTTTTAATTACCCCGTATTCCGCCTGATCTGCAGGACGTTCATCACCTGGCTGCGAGAGAAAAGCGACACTATGCCTCTGTCACCGTCACAGCGCCAACACTTCATCAAAGTGCGCGCAAAGTGGGCCGATAGAATAATATAATGCAGCTTAATAGACAGGCGCGGTGCAAAGGAGCCTTTTCAAGGTGCTAATAGAAAAGCAGCTGCAGCCTGGAATACTCAGGGGCTGTATGAAGGAACAACTTAATTGGTGTTATTCATATTAAGGCCTTTGTTTTATTTGGTTTTTGACGTGGGTCTAAAGGCCTCGGCGCGACTCTTAACGAATCCCCGCGCTGTTTACAGGATATATGGAAACATTCGCAATAATTCTGCTCATACTGCTAATAGAATCAAAATATCTGACATCTACTGCATAATGATTTTTCTGAACATTTTTTCTGATGCTTTAATGGCTGTTAAGGTCAGCGTAATATTGTTATGAAAATTGTGTTTAGTAGTGTGTGTTTACAGTGAATTAACAGAGACAAAACTAAGGGAAATTATATTGCCCTGTGTTCATTAGCATAGTGACTACTATGATCCAATAATAAGCCTATAACCTATCTATCTAATAATAATAATGTGATACTGTGTTTTATTTGAAAATTGTTAATTTCAAAAAAATATTGTGAACAATTCAAATATGTAAAAATATAATTATACGTGTGTAACCAAGCAATTTATAAAATGATAGAATTGTTGTAAATCACTCTGTGATTATCAACATAATGATCAGCAGGTAATGTGAAGTTGCCAACACATTACAAACTGCCAGACAATGAAACACAAACGGATTTTTCTCCCCCTGGTTTGATTCCTAATAACAGTTTCCTGCGTAAATCCAGTCAGACTGGTGCTGCTGTGTTTATCCACCTTATAGACCACACACACACACACACACACACACACACACACTCACACACACACACACACACACACACATATTTGTTCTTCTGTCTCTGTGAGAGCTCTCATTTCCATTATGCATTCAAGCCCCTACACTAATCTCCGCCATCATGAAAGTCTACCCTGAACCCTAAAACCAAGCATCAAACAGGAACCTTAGAGGTCTGTGAGGAAGTGAGGACCAACCATAGCGTCTTCATTAGTAAAAAAAAAGACAAACAGAAAGAGAGACGCAGGTAAAGTGAGGCTGATAACATCTGTTTCTGGATGGAGGTTTGTCATTCAGACAGTCAGCTCTCTCATGTAAGGGCGTGTTTTTTATTATTCATAACATCCTGCCGGTTTAGTCTATAGTTTATATGAAGATTAATGCTCAGTTTCAAAACATCTTTCTATCGCTGCACTGAAGGTGCCCCAAAAAATACGAGATACTGCTCGATCAGTCGTAACATATAAATATGAGGATAATAAATTCAAAATAAGCCAATTAGCCAGTTAAAATAAATCTACCACCTGGACATGTTCAGGCAGCTCCGCGTTTTTAAACATGGTGCCGCGACATTTGCTATCAGAGGTATTCTGCGATTTTTTTCCAAAGAAAAAACAACAACAAAACAAGAAAGAAATTATTTTAAAACGAGTGTTTCATTTTTATAAAATCGATGTTACTGCTGTGAAAAAATAATGATCTTTTTGTGTTGTTAATTACAATAGTCTGTAAATAATAATACAGATAATCTAACCATGAGTTGATCTTTTTCAAAATGGAAAATGATCATTTTCGTTCTTAATGAAAATATTTAAATATTAATGAAAACATTTTCTTAGGAATGTGAACACCGAGCTTCTGTAGGAGCTTTCAAACATTCTGCTGTTGGTGAAACTGAGACTGAAGCGGCAGAGATCAGTTTGAAGGAATCTGTCCAGTCATGTGGACAAAGGTCACAGCAGCAGCTGTAGGTCTGAGGATCAGCAAACTTCCCGACCCGTTTATTCAGATCTAGTTTAATGTCTCAGTTATTGAAGCTGCTACTGTTTAAAAAGACAAACATGTATAGTAAGCTCTTTATTAAAATCTGTCTGCTTTTTGATTTCTTTTGCTGCTATAAAAAAGAAAATCTTTTGAAGAAATGATATTAAAATGAGCAGAATAGCTATATCACCACCTTGCCAGAAATTACTTAGATTCATTATTGCACAATAAAAACGACAAAGTGTTGGAGCGACCAACTAGTGGCAAAGTAGAAAAAAGTAGAGCTGTAAGGTGATGCTGCAACTGCAGCACCAGGGGCAACACAAGTTAGATTCTATTTTCAGTATCACACAAGTGTCTCTCAGTGTATCTCACAACCGAAATGACACAGCCCAGGACTGAGAGAAAATGAGATCAGGCGGACATCTAGTGGTCAACGACAGTAGTGCGTGTAAAAATACCCCCCTACTCTCATCAGAAGAACACAAAAGCAGAGACTTCTACACGGTACAGAGAACACATTTGCAGGATGCCTTGACTGTATATGTGTATACATATGCATGTATTTAACTATAGATGACATAGAGATGGCTTCCATAACTTTGTAATATGTCACTGTCAATACATTTGTGACTTGTGTTGTAGAGGTGTCCTTGGACAAGACACTGATATCCTGACCCTTGGTGCCTCACAGGGGCAGCCTGTCCACAAAGAATTTCCCCAAGTGGACCAATAAAGTGTCTATAATTATTAAGTGCTTGTGAACCAGTTTCATGTGCTTTGATGTAAATGAAAGTGACAACAGGTATAATGGAGACACAAAAGCAAGACAACCTACAGAGAGGGAGTTCTTTTGCATGAGGGTAACACAAGGGCAAAACATCTCTCTCTAGCAAAACCTGTGCTCACAGCCCAACACCAAGCAGCGATTGGCATTTGCCAGAGAACACCAAAATTGTCCCGTCTGCCACTGGTGCCCCATTCTCTTCACAGGTGAGAACAGGTTCACAATGAAAGATAAAATGCCAAACCTCATGTGGCCAGCGTGTGCAGGCAGCTCATGGATGGTGAAGGCACTTATGTCACATACTTGACACCCACGTTCCCGTGATTTTAATCCAATTTTGCAGCTGTGAGACATTATATATTTGTCTGCCACCAACTACCACCACATACTGTCCAGAAGCTCACTGACACTCTGATCCAGGTCTGGGGAGAGATCCTCGACAACACCAGACTCTGACTCATTGGGAACATGCCCAGATGCTGTCCAAACAGGTAAATGGGGGCTATACACATTTCTCACATTATTCATTGCCATGATGAAATTTACACAACTTGGAGCCTGTGATCTCAACTTTGAATATCAGTGTGATTTTGAATGCAGCCTTTATAGGTTTATGATTTAATTTTCCACTGACCGTTGTTCTGTAATTTTGTTCTTGAACACATTATACAATGTACAGCAGTAAAGATTTTCAACTTGAATAATTCAAGATCCAATGTGTGATTTAAGTGTTCCCTTATTTGGGGGAAATTCATGGGGAGTTGCATGCACAAAATGTAGGGGAAAGAACGTTTATAGATGTTGTAATGAAAGTTTGTAAAACCAAATAATGAAAGAAAAGATGACTGCCATATGGAGAGGAAAATTCTGATATGAAAATGATCCCAAACATACTGCACAACAAATCACACAGGAGTTTTAAAAAAAAGGAAAAAGTCAGAATTATGACCTACCTAAATATGTCCCTTGACTTGAATCCAGTCAAACACATATAACGTATTTTAAGGAGGAAAGTAGCAACAAAACGCCTGCAGCATGGTAGAACATCTCTCCTTTGACTTGTGTAAGACTGTTATCGTCCATGAACAGAAGGATCACTGACCTCAGACAAGATGCTACAGCTACAGAGAAAATCTGTGATTTATGCACTGATTTATGAATCTGAGAAAGAATGTGCTCAGCTGATGGGATTCCACATTTAAAAGTCATTTCAGATTTAGAAGTTGGTCTTTTAAGTGCAGGTTCACATATTTCCTTCATATTTTCATATATATATTTTCATTTTACGTGAAAGACCCTGAAATTGGGTTACTCATCAAAAAATGTGGCACGACAGCAATTTAAATATAAAGCTTGTTCTCTGTCACTAGGACAAGATGGTGTTTACAGCAAAGTACAACAAGAAGAAGTGAAACTGAAACCATCACAGGGGCATCTGGGCCCTCTTTGTTAAGAATATAAAATTCCTGTTCCCCGAACCCCGTTTGGTCTGCTGGGCCATTTGAATAAAAGGCTAAGATTTTTGGCCAGAATTATGTAGCCTGCATTTAAGAAAAATTGGTCAATAGCTACTGCAAATAAAATTCCTTTCAACCAAGATGGCCAACACAAAGCCAGAAAAGTTGATCACAGCAGGAATATATTCGCCTTCTGTTCTAGGAAACCCTTGCAGGTAAAAAAAATATAAACAGGTATATGAGGTAACATGTTGGGCGGCTGTGGCTCAGGAGGTAGAGCAGTCGCCTGCCAATTGTATGATCGGTAGTTCGATTTCCGGCTTCTCTTGTGATATGTAAAAGTGTCCTTGGGCAAGACACTGCACCCCCAAGTTGCCCCTGGTATATCAGGTCAGCTGTATAGCAGCTCTGCCATTGCGTAATAACGAAAAACTACAGTATCACATTATAACGTAAAAGTACAGTATCTAGTAATAACATAAAACATTCTGGAGAAAACCTGGGCTGATTAGAAGAGACGGCATCCATCCCACTTTGGATGGTGCAGCTCTTATATCTAGAAATAT
>JAUMHL010000014.1:18685513-18698111 GCA_032362345.1 Sandelia bainsii
TCCTCTTTCCACTCACCCCAACCGGTCGAGGCAGATGACCGCCCACCCTGAGCCTGGTTCTGCTGGATGTTTCTTCCGTTTAAGGGAGTTTTTCCTCTCCTCTTCCTTGTTCTTTTGTGTGAATAATGGTTAGCATGATTATTATCATATTTTGTAGAGCATTGTCATGATTTCTGCCTTGTTTTATTGTATTTAGTTTTTGAGTTTATTTCTGATTATGATTATTTTGATCTGTGGTTTCTTTGAAGATGTGTTCTGTTACTCAGAGTTTAATTTAATTTACATTCCTCCCTCAGTCAGCTTCTCTGTTATCTGTTTTCACCACCGATTGTCTCGTCTCTCTGATCACCCGTACTCTGACTCTGCGTCTCGCCACCTGTTCTTCACTCCTGCTGCTACACCACCACAGTCACCAGCTCGTCTGTCCTGTAGTTCTCTCCTGTTGTATTCACGATCATCTGCACACCGGTCCTGTAACGTTGTTTACTCCCGAAGGTCTGTTCTCTCTCCTGTAGTTTTCTCGTCACGTTCTGTCCTGTCGATCTTTTTCACTCCCCTGCGACACTCGGTTTTCTCCTGCCCCATCCCTGGTTTTGTTCCCCCCTGGTCTCTGGCGTTTCTCCCTGACTTTACTAGTGTCTCAGTTTCTCTCCCCCTGGCCCTGGCGCTCTCCCTTGATTTTAGTTATTTTTTGCCACGCAGCTTGCCTCCTTTAAGGGGTGATTTTGTGTGTACTTGTTTAAATTCCGTTCGTAGTCTATCTTTTATTAAAAACCCCACTGGTCTGACAGTGCTTTCTGGGTCCGCCACCTTTACAAACCCTGACAGTTTACAAACCCTGACAGAGCATTAGTGCAGTAGAAAAGACGGGTGTCACATCGGCGCAGAGGATGATGAGCGAGGTGAGGATTCCGGTGTTACACGGTTTTCTGTGACCATCAGATTTTGTGACTCTAGGGGCGCTGTTTCGCTGATTCCTCCTGAACAAACATACTGTCACTCGAGGGACTATGTTCACAACATCTGATAGTCAGGGTAAACAGTGTAACACCTGAGACCCGAGTTCCACACTAAAGTCCCACGTGAGGTTGGGTTTAGGCAAAAGAAGTACTGAGGTTAGGATTAGAGAAAACATCCACTTTTAATGCAGATATTGTGTGAGTGAAGTGACATTTTTATCCATTAACCAGCCCGTCTTTCCCTGACTCTAACCCACTGCTGTGATGCCTGATCCCAACCATAAAACACTTTAATATCGGTACACTCACATGTCTGGATGTTGAAATGTCACGTCGGATATTTTAGCCGACAAAAAAATCGGTTGTAGATCGGATATTTTCATTGAGACACAACGTTCGTTCAGGGGGAATAAGCGAAACAGCGCCCCTAGAGTCACAAAATCTGTTAATCACAGAAAACGGCGGCATTTGCAAAATAAGACATGTTATTGAACCTCGGGGCAGGCCTTTCTCTTCGCAGGAACCTGATGGGTGGAGTCAGATCAGTCAGAATCAGTTCAACTGGTCTGGCTGCAGTTTAAATCCTAGTGGCAGCGGGTTAGTTGTTCTCTCCCCCCTGGCTTCTATTCTGTCTGTCTTTATGTTAGTTTGTCTATATAGTTATGTAACTGTCCAGCTTTGTACCATGGATACCCTAGATGTTACTTTATGTCATAATATTTTTATCTGCAAGTGTCTTGTACAATAGAAGGATTGGAAAGATAGAATAGAATAGAATTTGTATAGCACCAAATCCAACAAAATGAAGGCACTTTACATAGTAAGGTTAAGACCTTACAGAATTTTAAAGAAAGCCCAACACATCCCCTTTGAGCAGCACAATGCAACAGTGGAGAGGAAAAAACCTCCAGCACAGGGTATCCACCAGCACCATATGCCTTGATCAGTTGGGGTGAGTGGAAAGCAGACAAGACCAAGACCAACCTTTATTAGTACCACAACATTGCATCATTAAAGCAGAGGATTTGGGACACTCAGGAAGTATTTATAATAAAGATAAAGATATAATCAAAATACAGTAAAAGTAAAACATATAAAAGTAAAATACGGTCAGTTGCACTCTGGTGCGATTAATATTTACATTATTTACATAAAGTTAAGATATGAGGTCATGAGGGAGAGGGAGCTACTGGGAGCAGTTCTGATTGTACAGTCTAACAGTAGCAGTAAGAAAGGACCTTTGATAACGCAGTGTGGATGAAGCAGTGTGCTGTAATCACTGTATACACCCAAATGCTCAATGGTTCCTGTTAATAGAAATCGGTCACAGTTCATTGAAAAAGTCAAGTACCTTCGTATTTCCTTTAGTTCTTCTTTTAAACAAGCAGCAACTCAAGTTCAAGTCTGACTCATTAGCAAGTCACGTGTTTCAAATGTTTGCTGAATCAGCAGTGTGTGTACTTTGGTGACCAGAATGTGAAATTATGTTAAATTATTATTGTAATTATTAAGTGTCCTTTTTATTCACAAACATGGCAATATCATCAAGTAGTGGTTTTCTAACTGCAGTTAAATTAAAATGTTGCTGTGTCAATTTCTTAAGATACATATTTCCCATGATTGTAGATCAGTGAATTCTTCTATAGGACATGTTTCATTTAGGGTTTTATTGTTTTCGTTTTGTATACTTTTTTGCAATTCAGCCTTGTTCTGGGCTTTCAACAAACAGTGCATGGTTGTTTGCCACCTCGGCTACAAATCGGATACAGTTCCTTCCTCTACTTCAGTATGTGTCCATGTGAGTTATTTTGTGGGAAGGTCCTGTTGCAGTCTGGGGAGGATCATGTTTTCCTAACAGTGGGCACTGTGTCATAAAGGTTCCTAAAGTAGGAAGTGCAGGTTACTCTGGACCGTAGAGAGCATGGAGACATCAATGGTCAAGAAGACGGACAGAATCTCATACACCCAGAGTAACCCACTGTTTGGCATGTCACTCAGCAGAAGCGATCTCTACAGTTTCCAGCCTGATGGTGAGTTTGAAGACACAAAGTAATCACGGTGACTAATATAAAATAACATGGTGGCCTTTTTCACAGAATTTAATGTCAAAGAACATGCATTTAACACTTCTTAGCTAACCCGCAAGACTTTATGTTGCTATATGGACATAGCGACTCAGAAGCATTCATATTTGCTTCATTGTGTAGTACCTCATAGATTGTGAATTTTGCAGAGGCTGTACAGTGCCTTGGCAGGAGGATAACAAATCATGCTTCTAGTGATGAACACAAAAAATTGATTGTCTCAACATTTTGCAAAGATTTCTTATTAAAGATTTAATGTTAGTCTCTCAAAAACGGTCACTGTCTGGAATCAAACTGAGTACGTTGTGGTGTGTACCTTAACCACTCTGTCAGGAGACTCCAAATTTGAAAATGTTAGGTCATCCAGCGTCTCAGTCTAGTCAGTTATGTAGATTAATTCTATTGCTGAGATATTTAAATTTGAAAAATACAGTTTTGTGTTCTGAATGAAAGTAGAAAACTCAATGTATACTGTATATTAAAACAAAAAATGTATGGAAAGGAAACAGTTTTTAAATGTAAGCCAGAAGAGTTGCCCAGTGTTTACATTAGACTCAAGGACAAAAACAAGTTTATCAGTGGGCTGCTATAAATCTGGTGGGCACCATGACAGGTCAATACATTATCTAGGCTGAACCTACAGCACATTTAAACATACAACCCAACATTTAAATCCACTTTTAATTCATACCCCCATTCAAAAAAGGGGGAGTAAAAAGAGATCCAACCTCACTCTGCTGATGCTAAACTGTTGTGGCCTCACCATCTCCAGTGAGAATTTTATCTGAATGTTCCAGCCCATATTGCTTCTTATCTAGTTCCATTTGTCCTGCTAGTTTTGATACTTTGAGAACAGCACTAGTTTTTGTTCTTATGGTACCTGTCCAGCTTCTGCAGAACAATTCATTTCAAATTGTGTTCAACCTTCACTTTCCCCATTTGCCCTGGTTTAGAGTTCATTAACTTATTTGGCTTCTTAGTGTTAAATAATATTCAGCAACAACTTTGCATGCTGTATGGTGCTGGACAGATTCCTAGATGCACGTGCACAGTTACTGGTTTGATAGGTCAAAATGTCTGCTGTAAATGTGAGGGAGGGATGAAAGTTATTTAAAATATTTTAGTTCAGAGTAGCCAACTACGCCAGTGGTATAAAACCACAATTGAATAAAAAGGGCATAAGCCACAGGTTCTTTAGTTGCTCCCACCTGATTTTTAATTAATAAAAGGAAAACAACAACAGATTAAAAGAAATTACAATTTATTACAATGAAGTTAAACGAGATCATATACATACAAATAAGGTTATATAAAAGAACAATGCCGGACAATAAGAATACAAAATATAATAAAAGACACTAAATGCTAAAGAAAAGAGTCCAATTAAAACATAGTTCTCTTCCATGCGTGGATGGGCACCGGGCGCCGCGTCTTCCTTCCCGTTCCCAGATCCAAACTCCTGGGCCGGTTATATCTCTAGCGTCGCCGCCACCTCGGCACAACAGAGACCACAACGTTCAATATTACGGGACACGGTCATAGACCGTCCACGCCACCCCACACCTGAGCACTTGGATCGGTCAGAGTATACTCACGCGTTTGCGGGCAGAGAAACAATTCCCCTGCCCTGCCGACTCGATCCGGCGTTGTGCTCAATATCGATGCCAGTCGCCACCGGGAGTTTTCCACGTGCAGCTGTAAGCCGTTCTTCTCTGCTCCGCCAATATCCGTCCGGATCCGGTCGTAGACCACTCTGGAATCCCGGTCTGGTCAAAGCCACTCTGGCACTCTCGGCTCACTTCTGAAGCTCTTTTGTTTCTACACTCGGCGGCTAACTATGAGCCACTGACCGGCACAAACGTTCGTCCTTTGTTCCTCTTCCTGGCGTCCGCCTCCACTCCACGCTGTCGCTCGCTCCAATCTCCACGACTGCTGAACACTCTTCTCCTCTTCCTCTGAACACTAACCATATATCTACCACTGCGCGGTCACACCATTGGTCCGCGACTCCATTCAATTGGGCACAGGTGTTTTCAATAACTAATTAGGGGAGGTGTGGTTAGTTCACACGCAGACAGGCATCAAAACATGCAATAAAATCACATCCATCCATTATCTTAACCGCTTGTCCTCGTAAGGGTCATGGGAGCGCTGAAGCCTATCCCAGCTGTCATTAGGTCACACTGGCATTCAAACCTATGGACAATTTGGAGTCACCAGTAAACCTAACATGCATTTATTTGGTTGGTGGGAGGAAGCCAGAGTACCCAGCAGACAGGGGGAGAACATGCAAACTTCACACAAAGAAGACCCGGGGTTTGAACCTGGGTCCTTCTTACTGTGAGGTGACAGTGCTAACCAGTACAACAACATGCCACCCCAGCAAACAAGCAATGTTATTTTACAGCAGATACTGAAACAGATTGTAGGAGTATGGGTACAATTTCTCAGTTCAGTTGATTAAATTAAAATTTTGCCATGCTGACCTCTGACCCCAACAACGTGAATATCACCAACTGGTGTTTAGACTATGGATGATAAGTGTATATGACATTGTGACTGGGCAGCTTCTCCACCAGCTGCCAACATTAAACCTGCCAGTGAATGAAATAGCAGCTATGAGCAGTAGGTGGTAGCAAAGTTTCATCATTCCTGTTACACAGGCACCACATGCTGTCAGAGAGACCAGGGTTCTGCTGCAAATGTCTCCGGAATTAAAGTGTTTACAGCACCATTTTAAAATCAACAATGATTTTCTTGAGTGTTTCCGCATACCACACAACACATAAAACTATAAAAAAATATATATTTTTATATAAATATAAATGCAGCCTAATGGGGGGGAAGTAAAATAAAATACACCATATACAGATGAGATCCATACATATTGCTTAAAATCTTAGTCTCTGCTTGAAAAGGTTTTATTTTCCATAGCATTCTCTTTATGGCCCTACTGTTTTAAGAGGTTTGACAATTTTGGAAGTTTTGACATCATGACATCAATTAGGACAATACAATACATGCCAGCAAATGAGTTTCCAATCACCACCTTAATGCAAAAGCTGAAAAGTAAAAAAACAAAAAAATGTACATTTAGCTGACCTGGAAAAGTTTCTGAATTAAAGAAAAGTGTGACACAAAATGCAATGGAAACAGTCTGATAAATCATGGTAAACATGAAGCATGCAACTTAACTGTCCACTGAAGAGATGCAAAATACTGAAGTAGCAGATAAAATTGACCTTAATACATGAATCAAACATATTCTAATTATGTATTGAATCTTTTTCTGTGACGGTTTAATGGCACCAACTGGAAAATGAGGGCCACTTGCTCAACGCATGCAGCGCAATTCCTAGTTGCATAAGGAAGGTTGATGGAACAAATTCATTTTTCATTTGTAGCTTTTCTTGAAATTTAGACATTTGTGCTGCAGTTGACTGTAAATCGACTTCAAAGTGCTATATAGTATAAGCATGCAATGTCCAGCTGAAAAATCAGGGAGTTTATTTGTCTGCATTGCTACATGATCTCTGGTATGTGCCAATTAGCTTGTGGCAATTTCATGAACTTAATTTATTTAGGAACTGTCATGGAAATAAACTGAATTTCTATTGGGATTATCTTTTAAGTGGTTTATTATAAATTCTAAAAGAAAATATAAAATAAATAAGAAAGCACAAAGAAGCACAATTGAGTTATACAGCACAACACTGTCACGAGAGGGTTCAGCTAATGAACAAACAACTACCTGCTACACCGCAGAATTATGCCCCACTCCCTTTCCCCCCCAAATTAAGCTACACTCCCTTTCTTGCATGGTCAGGGTCAGTGCCACCCATCCTGACACGTCTGCTCCTCCAGACATTGAATCAGAGCAAAGAAAGTTCTGTGGTATGTGTAAAAATATATGAAGGATACTTCACTTGCTGTTCTCTAACAATGAACTTAACAGCAAAATTCACAACAGGTGTTTGATCCATTAATCGACCAAATACATTTCCTGGTTCAATCAGAATTGGTATTTAAACAGTCCTCCTCATCATGCTGTTCACATTTTGACATCGTGAGACCAAGATGACACCTAACAATTGATTAACAGTACCTCGCCATTGCGAGGCTTCAAACAGGATGTTCTCAGACGGAAGTGGCCACTTAATATTGTATTATTTCAAACACCAACAACATACAGTAAGTATTCACTCATATGATCATCAAATGTTTTAATTCACCAGATGTGTCACCACAGCACCATATTTTAACACATGGATCCTCTAGAACTCAGTATCACACACCTTTAAATGGAAATATTGAATATTCAATAGCTGTGTGACTGTTCTCTCTCTCAGGAGAGTGCTGTGCTGTACAGCTCAGTTTTCCTCCTTCGTTTTTATTATTTTAGAATAAAACCACTCAAAAAAACATCTTGACATAAATTCTGTTTATTTCCATGACAATAATAACAATTGCAACCGCATAACAAATTTATTCTAATATCTATTGTAAGACAAAATGAATTTTGAGGTAAAATAAAAAATCTTAATCTTCACTGACAACTTCAAAGCATATTCCTTATTTTTCTAACCTGCAGGCCCCTTCCTACTCTCACTCTCACTCTCATCTCTCACCTCTGAAACTTTCAGAGGAGACAGTGGTTTACCTCTCAGCTAGAACCACTTTGGTCTGGTGTCAGTTTCTTGACATTTCTGCCAACAATAAACAGCCCATCTGCATTTTCCCTCAGCTTCCACTGTGACAGCTGACATTTTACACTAGTTGTCCAAATGTGTGATGCTCAGAGCTTTGCAAACTGATAACAGCGTTTGTATCAGCTGGGTGATCCAGGCTATTTTCTGTCTCCTGAAATTACTTTACCAAATGTAATTCTGCTGCAGAGTGCAGTTCACATTCTGATGCTTTCATTCATTTTGCTCTGTGTGTTTCAGAAATGAAGCCAGCGAGGCCCAGAAGACAGTGGTGTTTATATGTCATTGTTGTTTACCTGATCCTGCAGACCATCCTTAATGCTTTACTACTTTATAAAGGTAACAACTGCCTCCACATAGTTTGTTTTTAAACATGATATACTTAAAAATATGTAAATTTCACTACACCAATGTTTGCATTGGATGTTTTTACCTTTTTCAGAAACTGCACATTAAACTGATGTGCTGTACTGGAAACATAAATGAAGTTATTGACCAAACATGTTACTTTTCTCCTCTCTGTCCCAGTTTTCACTTTGGAGTCTTCACTGTCTAACCCCAGGTCGGAGAAGCTGACATCCAATCACACTCCTGAGTATGGAGAACAGGGTGGTGACAACTTCCAAACTCTCATCCACAACAACAGTCAAGAAACCAAGAGCCTGAGAGGCCAGCTAGGGGCCCTGCAGAGACAGGTCTGCTGTTTATATGTAACACACTGTATTGAGAAACATGATGAGCATAACACCTACTAAGCACATTTAGCTCAAAGCACCTTCCCTGCTCAAAAATAAAACAAATACATATAAAATTACAGCTCTGTCTTCACTTCCTGTTTTAAGCTGATAAATTCAGCTGAAGTGGTTATTTTCTAATTTTAGCACATGAAACCATGTAAAATGCAGAAGCTGGCATTACTTTAGGAATCAAAGCCAAGCTCAGAAATACTGCCTGTCCATGACAGACCAGGTAAGACTGTAGGAGTTCACCAGCATATACAGAAGAAGGCTGTGCAGGATTGTTTATAAATTAAGCTTCTTCCTTGTAGGGGGAAAAAATAATTCTTCATTTAAAAGAGATGTTGTCTTGCTTGGAAGCTAATTGTCATTCATTTATTGTGATCATGGTTTACAGCATTGCTTTTGTTTGTCATGACAACAGGTCGACAGCCTGTGTGGAGAGGAAGGTCAGCTGGGCAGGATGAGAGCTGAACTGAGCCTGGTCAACACCAGCACCCACAACCTGGAAAGCAAACTGACAGCCATCAGCCTCAAACCAGGTAGGATACACATCTGTGCAAGTGCATGTGTATTTGTGAATTTTAAGTGCAGAGTCATTAACCCTAGTGATTATTTTGTGTGTGTGTTCGCAGGACCTCCAGGTAGAGATGGGCTGCCAGGACATCCTGGGATAATAGGGCAAATTGGACATCCTGGGGTACAGGGCCCCAGAGGTGAGTCTGCTTGAAGCAAGTCAAAAATAAAGATATAAGTTAAAGTATAAATAATGTAAATATGAGAAATGTGTTTCACAAACAAAGATTTCCTGGTGCAGAGAAACTGCAGCAGGAACAACATGAATGAGTGGAGGGATAGATGTGGCTACGTCTCACTTCTCTCAGCAAACACCTTGACGTTAACTAAATAAAGTTATATGACGTCAGCGTTTGAGCTCCAGCCTCTGATCTAGAAATTACATCATAATAAAAGTTCCTCGATGTGAAAAGTTCATTTTGTTACTACTGATTCATTAAAGGTGTATATGTGTGCAGCAGCAGGCATTAGCTTTCAGCTGCTGGTTCACAGATGATTTCGGCATTGATGACCTGTCATCTCTTGTCTGATGGTTGATGAAACCCATCTGATGGATGAGTTGCAGCTATTATTTCACACACCCTCACAGCTCAGTCAGTGCTCTGACATTTCCTTAATGACATCTCCATCAGAGTTGGACTTCTACTCAGGCTGAACTAAAGGCAAAGAAACATTTGTGTGTCCAACACTTTGCTCCAGACAAGGCACAAGTCATGTTCTCTCTATTGTTGCTTACGTCCCACTATGTGTAAATACAAGTCAACAACCTGTAGTGTGGCTGGGATTGAGCTGCTCCCATTTACTATATTCTACAGTTTTTACACACCCCAATAACATTTGTTAAGAACTGAAGCCACAATGTGTATTTCACACAGTGATAAAATGTGCGCTGGAATATAAAGTGTGGCTTATTTTCTTTGTACTCTTTTACGAGTTTTGTCTCCCAGTACTGTCTCCTTTAGATATGGTTTTTATAGAAATACTTAAGAACTATTCAAGTGTTACTTGCTTGCTCCCCTTGGTCTTTAAGTGCCACTAGTAAACTGCTAATGTATTTGTGTCTGATTCATACAACAAAGCAACACTATGCATCATGGGCTGTCTTATAAAATGTTATAAAGTTAAAAAGTGAAACTGTTCCCGGTGGGATTTCCTGTAGTGTCTCTAAAAGACCATAAAAAATGGTCACAATTACCATCAGACAAAAAAAGCTAATTAGCAGACTAACACAGGATTTCCTTATCTCCTTCAGGCACTATGTCAGCTTAACATACTTCCAGGTGGAGAACACCTCATGTCAGTTCACTATGCTGGGGTGTGTGATGGGGGGCTGTATTAGCCAACATCATTTTACATTTTTGTGTATTTGGTTGAGCTGAATTTAAGGACTTGCGATTGAATGCTGTATATTAATTTATTACATGCCTCCTATGTGTGGACTTGGTTAGTGACATTGCGACTTTCCAGGTGACACTGGACTTCCTGGTCCTCCGGGAACAAAGGGTGAGATGGGAGTCATCGGGAAACCCGGAGAGCCAGGGGCTGTTGGTCAAACTGGTGAGTTTTATTAGGATTTTCTGTGGAATGATGAACTTATATTTCTCAGAGCTGTACTAGTTCAGATTTTTTAAATATTCATCACAAAATAAGACTGCAACATAAAAGAGTGCCCCATGATCCACACTAAGTGAGATGCTCATGAAGACAGACATAATAAAAACCAGCTGTGACATTCAGACAAAGCTGGACTCACTTATTTAATATTTCACATCTCAAATCTCCATTGGCTTTAGGCTAAGTATAGCATCATTATTTTATTTTATTTTACAAATTTAATATAAATTGTCCATTTTAAAAGCTAAGTTAACAAGCTCAAACTTAAATTTATTTACACATTTCAGGCCCACCTGGACCTGCTGGACCTCCTGGACCAACCGGTAAGCTTGGTGTGTGTGTGTATTCATGTGTACAGATGAACTGTCTCCATGTTAAACTGCTGTGATGTCAGTAGACTAGATGACAGAAAGTCAGTGAACCTGAAATATCTTCTCTGACTTTTTTCCCATGTTCTTACTATTTTACCAGTTGTGGTAAATATTAAAAAAATATTTATTTATCTAATTTTGAGGGAACTATTTATACTTTTGCTCTGCTGCGTTTACAGGATTTGAGAGCTGTAATTACTAGATACTTTTAGCAGATGTTGATTTTTTTTTAAATAAATACAAATAGTTATTAATGATGTATCTTTTTTTTTTGGCTTAATGGGTAAAGGCACTGCAGATCATGGTCCGCACATAGATTTGGCACAAGCTTTAGGCCAGATGCCCTTCCTGATGCCACTCCTCTTAATTAATGGGACATTTCCTGGTGGGCCGCTGCATAAGATGGGGCAGGTGGCTAAATGTGAAAAATATCTAAGAGAGCCAGTGAAAGAAAGAGGGAGAGTGTGAGGAAGCAAGAGAGACATATCAGTATAGATGTGGGTGTGTCGTTGTGATTGGACCAATGGAACAGCTGTGTGGCCCCACTCTGGTTCTGTGTGACAGTGATTTTGGTGATCACAAATGTGAAATGAGTTTACGACAAAATTTTATTAGAAATAACATGTTTGTTCAGAAAGAAAACATGGTCCTAGTACTGTGTATTATGTAACTCACATCCTGACCCACAGTACTATGATATTTACTGGAACACAACTATGACCTTAGTGTCACATGTTGCTGTTTCAGTAAAACTGGAACATAGAGTGATTTAACTCAGTTCCTGGATGGAAAAATGCATCAGCAGACTGCAGTTACAAAAGAGTTCAGTTTCTCTTCTTCATTTTACTTCAAGCCATCACCAGCGTTACTGCTGAGACACTGTTATTTTATGTGAAGAAAGAAACAATCTGTACAGCTTGCATTTATGAACTGTAAATGTGCAACAAAAATGTGTGTGTGTGTGTGTGTGTGCATGTGTGTGTATGCATGGCTGTGTATGTGAATACAGGTCCACCTGGAGCCCCAGGGAATCAAGGACCGGGTGCAAAAGGAGAAAAAGGAGAAGCTGGGGCACTAGGTAAGGATCTGATTATTATTGGAAGAGTTCATCACACCACTGTGAAGGTCACAACCAAACCGGATGACATGGAAACAAAAACCAATTTTGAAAATGAAATTTTCAGAATTAGTTTTGAAACAGAGCTCAGTCTTTCAGTGTTCACATCTTTTCTCATCTAAATGCTTTTAGATACCTTTCAACCCCATGAACAATTCAATTTTATAGACTTTGTTTCTGGTTGTTGATTCCAGGCCCTCGTGGAGACAAAGGTGACATGGGAATCCCTGGTCAAAAAGGTACTTAAGAATGTTGCATGTTTCTTACATGAAAGTATAAACCTGTCTGTGTTCTGTGGCTGTAGAATTGTGTTTGTGTGTGAGACATGCTACAGTAATGCATTTTGTTTTGTTGTTTACTGTTAATAGGATGCACCAATAATTCATTAAAAAGCCTACAGTTAATCCAGAATGCTGCAGCCAGAGTTTTGACTG
>JAUMHL010000014.1:18698211-18712434 GCA_032362345.1 Sandelia bainsii
CACGTGGGACTGTTGGGTTTTCTATATAGTTCTGTATATATACTTATATTTTGCAAGGTTCTTAACCTTGCTATGTATAGTGCCTTGAGGTGATCTTTGTTATGATTTGGCGCTATACAAATAAAGATGAATTGAATTGAATTGAATTTACTTCCAGGACAGAACGGACTCAGTGGTATTCCTGGGATTCCTGGACGAAAAGGAGACCCTGGAAGATCAGGTCAACCCGGAATTCCAGGTCAGCTGTTTGTAATATCTACATGATTGGACTGATATGAGGGGGCAGTATTTCCTCTTTATGCAGTGTCATACAGTATATCCACTAATCATGTTTAAAGAAATGACATCATAAAAGATTACAACAATTACATAGTTGCAGATATATTGTGACAAACTGATAGAGGCTAAAATCTGTCCTGGGCAAACAGACAGACACTTGCTATTATACAAAAATGAAAAACGAAAAAATGACGTAATCTAACAATTTTTAACGTGTGATTGTACATGGAACACTAATTTTATTTTCCCACGGTTCACTCGAATTCACATTCATCACCTTTATTGCCAAGTATTTGGACAAAGAATCAATATTTTTTTGAATGGAATTTCCCGCCAAAAAAACACTGGATTTAATTTGACACTCATGAAACCTTCAGGTTACAAGCATATCCACAATGAAATCACTCTATCAAATAAAATCTGTCTACGCCCAAGTGAAAGAAAAATATACTTAACTAGAACTGCAAGCAATTATGGTAGGGGTCCAAGCCCCCTCGCCCACCAGTCCCAGGTCTTTAGCTTAAATTACTTCATCATGTCGCATACATCAGTAATTGCCTGCAAAAAAACAGTCATCTGCTGTCCACACCGCCTTCACGTGACAGCACAGTGTTGGGTAGTGCTTAAGAAGACGTTGCATTTTACACATTTCCTTAACATGAACCGACAAAGTTTTTATTATGGATGAAAACATTAATTACATTCTTTTGGTTTGTTTGAGAGCTAGAAGCCAAAACACATTAATCTAAATATTAGCACCATGTATAGGTGTACATGGTACTGATTGTAACTGAAACATTAAATGCTTCAAAAGTTTTGAGGTTTAAGCTAAGGAAAGGCAAGAAAGCCATGCTAGAATAAACGTTAGCATTGTTAGCATTAAGCTAACTTTTTTTTTCTCCAAAAATGTAATATTATCTGAAAATATTCTCACATGACTAGCCTTGTGTCAGGTAAACCATAATTTTTTTTCATGCACTTAGCTTGAAAACTCTTTCAAATAAAAATACAAACATTAATTAATAACATTGCATCAACATTCAAAATTCCACAGTACACATATAGCTTCACTGACCCAAATGAAAATTAAATTGCTTGATAAGGGTGGTTTAAGGTGTCCTTTGATACATTGAAAGTATATTTTATCACTACGATAACAATGAAATGTTTTAAACAATAAGTAGATAGGATGTTGGATATGGTTTGATGTCAATTAAAGCACAACTTGATTAATATTTTAATTTGAAGAGGGTAAACCAATTGAAAATCAAAAGTGTGGTTTTAATCTACTTCATTATATATTGTAAAAGCATGTAAAGGCTTACATTTATGAATGGCAAATAAGATATAAGAGTTCTGTCAAACATATAAAACTTGCATTATATACAGTATATTCACTTAGCCTATATTAATATGTGACTATACTGTAATTCAACGCAGGTTTTATTATGCAAATGCATATATTTATATTATGCCAATGAATATACAGCTCTGGAAAAAATTAAGAAACACTGGACCTTTTCTGGTATTTTGACCATTTTTCATTTGCTGCAAATAAATGCTCTAAATGACAATATTTGTATTTGGAATTTGGGAGTTATGTTGTCAGTAGTTTTTAGAATAAAACAAAAATGTTAATTTTACTCAAACATATACCTTTAAATAGCAAAATCAGAGAAACTGATAATTTTGCAGTGGTCTCTTAATTTTTTCCAGAGCTGTATATTATATAGGCATTGGCATTACAGGTACGAGTTTCAACATACTTCTGAGAAATAAAAATAAATATAACAATGTCCAATACAGAGTCAAAATTTAGATAATCACAATATTCATAAAATATTAAAAGTGCACTTGAAATAAGTGTACTAAAACACAGCGACAGTTTGAAGCAAGACTCTGTAATTAAGTTAAAATTTCATGCAATATGGTAATAACATGCTCATAAAAAGTAAGCTATACTTGAACATGCTTAAAAATCTATCTTTTAATAGTATATTTTTATTAAATATACTAACATGTCTTAGATTGAAGTGTATGAGCATTTGCTATAAATATACTATTAAAGAACATTGAATAAACTAATTAAAATAATTATTTTCAAAAATTGTACAAAGGTTTACCCTTCTAAAAATGACAACATCAATATACACATTTAAAAAATTGTATTACATATAGTTAGAAAGATAGAAATATATTTAAGATTTAGGAAACTTTAAAAAAAATGAACTAAATACTTCTTAAGTATGTTACTGATGCAATATTCTTTTCAATATTTTACTTTGAATATATCTATATTGTATAAAACACTCTTTTACTAATTATAAACTGATAAGTGTACTATTAATATGTTTCTAAACAAGTACAAATGTAGTTCTAGCATGCTGTATATGCTGAAAGTATAATTAAAGTGTAGAAAAATATATTTATTTTTCGCTTGGGCATATAAAGTGGTGGAAACAATTATTTGATTCCCTCCTGAGTTTGTAAGTTTGCTCACTTACAAAGAAGTGACCAGTCTCTAATTTTTATGGCAGTTTCATTTTAATGCAGAGAGACAAAATATCAACCCAAAATCCAGAAAAAAACACATTACATAAACGTTACAAATTGAATGACTATGAAATTGAACGAAATACGTTTTTGATACCCAAGCAAAACATGCCTTAGGACTTGGTGGAGAAACCCTTGTTGGCAAGCACAGTGGTAAGATGTTTCCTATGGTTGGTTACCAGGTTTGCACACATCTCAAGATTGATTTAGGTTCACTCCTGTTTACAGAAACTTTCTAAATCCTTTAGGTATCTAGGCTGCTGCTTGGCAACTTGGAGCTTCAGCTCCCCCATCAGATTTCCTATAGGATTGAGGTCTGGAGACTGGCCAGGCCACTCCATGACCCTAATGTGCTTTCTCTTTAGTCACTCCTTTGTTACCATGGCGGTATATTTTGTGTCATTGTCATGCTGGAAGACCCATCCAGTGTTCTGGCTGAGGGAAGGAGGTTCTCATTCAAGATTTTATGGTATAAGTGGTATTCAATGCGGTGCCCTCTGTGAATCATTTATATGTTCACGGGCAAACTTAAGCTGGGTCTTTGTGAGCAGGGGGACCTTGTGGGTGCTGCAAGATTTCAATCCATTATGGTGTAACATGTTACCAGTGGTGGTCTTGGTGACTGCGGTCCTAACTGCTTTCAGATAATTAACAACCTCCTCCCATGTAGTTTTGGGCGAATCCCTCACCTTTCTCATGATCACCCTCACCCTCTGAGGAAAGACCGTGCATGAAGCTCTAGACCAAGGGCAATAGATGGTCATATTATATTTCTTTCATTTCTGAATAATCACACTAACAGTTGTCACCTTCTCAACAAGCTTCTTGCTGGTGGTCTTGTAGCGCATCCAGCCTTGTTCAGGTCTACAATCTTGTACTTGACAGCTCTTTTGTCTTGCCCATTGTGGTGGAGAGGTTGGAATGAAAGAAATGCATTCTGTGGGCAGGTGTGCTTTATACACATAATAATTGAGATCAGGAATATCTGTAATTGATTGATTTATTGATTGATTGATTAATTGAGTGTGACATAAGCACACAGCCAATCTGTGGGAGTCAGAATCCTGACTGGGTTGTAAGGAATCAAATACCTATTTCACTCAATGACATCCAAATCAATTTATAACTTTTATGTAATGTGTTTTTCTGGATTTTTGGTTGATATTCTGTCCCTCTCTATTAAAATGAAGCTACAAAAAATCTGAGACTGCAAATAAATTCAGCAGGGAATCAAATAATTATTTTCCCTACCTGTAAATGCTTCAAAAAGACTGATCAGCCAGCAAGTTTCCTGCTTCTTAGAGTTAGTTATCCTTCAGCAGTCTAGGTAGCTGAGATGGTAGTATGAAGTATCTAGAACTAGAACTAGCTCACCATCTCTGGGGGATGATACTGACCCAGAGGACCAGAGAGGAACCAAGTGCAGACACAAGATGTGTCAGTCAGCACTCACATCGACTGCTGATTCAGTGATTTGAAAGAATATTTGGCTTCTAATCTGCCCCCAGAATTATGAATTTTAAACCATTCATGGTTATTTATTGGGCAGACAAGGTTTAGCAGCACAGATCAGTATCCGTCCATTATGTATTTTATAAAATTTCATTTTGTTGTCTTCTTGTTAGGTCCTAGAGGACCTCCTGGTTTCAATGGAACTCAAGGTGAGTGTGTATTAAAATCACAAAACTGAGTTAGAATCATGATTCTTCCACATCTAGTTTACTGTGCTTTTGAACCTTTTGAAGTTACAGAAAATGCTTAGAGTTACGTTTGTCTAGAGTTCATATTAGCTCACAGTCTCTGAAAAGTCCAGATGTCAGGTCTGTATTTTACGCTCTTTTTAAGACATCGAAGAGCGAGAGAGAGTGAGCTGATATAGGCGAGTTGTAACAGTTAATCGTTTAGGTAATAAATACAGTATATTAACTATAATTTAGAATAAACTCCTATGGCTGTCATATTATCACAAAGAGTTGATCATTTAAGTTTATAACAGTTCATGGAAACTGTCAGTTTGTTTAGAAGATGTATTGGCTATTTTTCCTCCGCAGGACCACCAGGTACCAAAGGAGAAAAGGGAGACCCAGCAAACACACCAGAGTGTAAGTCTGCACAGTGCTGACCTGAGATCAGCAGGGACAACAATAGTAGTACAATAGAGATTTTCAAAAACAATGCAAAATAACTAAAACTAAATAGCCCTTAGTAGCTTGATAGATTTGATTTCCTGAGGGAATGTTAAAATTTCTGAAAGTTGGGTTTAGTATTCACCATGAATTTGGAAATTAGTTCCATCTAGAAAAGCCAAATATGTTTATGATTTTATTATGAATGACCTCTTTGTTAAAGGTTTACTTATTATTTTATTGTTCATAATATAGAAATTGCATCAAATCAAACTCATTGAACTGCATAGCATCATTGCTTTGCATTGTCCAATCACATCATATTGTATTGAATTTCACTGTGTTGACTCAGATTGTGTTGAATCACACTGCATCATGATTGTGATGTTACCATTATGGCCTATCTGTCTTACACACACCTACTGTACGGTGCACATCATTAGAACATCATAGACTGCACTTGCTACCTCCTAAGAACGGTCCTCTTCCACTCAGTTGTGATGTTCAGGTTAAGTCCTTTTGAACCACTAACTGAACCAAATGGGAGTTTCTTTTTAATTAAATTAAATTTCAATTCAGTTTATTTGTGTAGAGCCAAATCACAACAAAAGTCATCTCAAGGCACTATAACTATTATTAATACTATATAGAATCATAAAGGAAACACAACAATCCCACTTAAGCAAGCACAAAGCGACAGTGGAGAGGAAAAACTCTGTTTAACAGAAGAAACCTCCAGCAGAACCAGGCTGAAGGTAGGCGGCCATTTGCCTCGACCGGTTGGGGTGAGTTGAAAGAAAAGAACAGAAGGTATTGTATAGCACTACAATCTCCAAATTAATGTAATGCTGACTGTGATTGACAGATGTCAGACACAAAGTGTATCAGAGCTTGTTGAGTATGAGACTGCATAGCTGCAGACTGGTCAGAGGACCTATTCTGACCCTTGTCCACCACAGTGTAAATGTTTAGCGGATCAGTGTATGTGCATGAATAGGCTATGGGTATGGGTCAGGTGCATATTTCATTTAGATTATCATCCAGATAAATGCAGGTAACAGGTCAGGTCCAGTACTGAGATTTGAGGTCTGGGGCAGGTTGTAAAAAGAGAAGAGGCTTCAACTACAATAATAGGCCAATATATTGAACTTGTCAGTTGAGCAAATTCACTCTCAAAAGGCTTTTCTTAAATTGTTAACACTCGTATCTTTGTATCACCACAGTGAACGTACGTCTTGTGCCAGGGAGATCGCGAGGGAGAGTAGAGGTGAAGCACAACGGGGTCTGGGGCACGGTCTGTGACGACAACTTTGACACTGTGGATGGAAGGGTGATCTGTAAGATGCTGGGCTTCCAAATGGCTACTTCCACATTCACTGCTCCTCCAGGTAAAAATTCCATGTTTTCTAAACCATATATCACCACCAGTATCCACTAACACTCAAACAAACCCAAAAGACATCTGCTGCTTGCTGCAGCATGGAGATCTATTTTTAGATGGTTAGATTGTTGTCACTGTCAAATGCCAAGGAGGAACAAGTGAAAAACTGTTATCATTCAGGTGGTCATGAGCTGTCCAGTCAGTGCAGCACTAGACATCACTGTCAAGATACTAATACTGTAACAATATATTCGGTGTAAGTTGTCAAAAATGAAATCAATAGTAAAACCTCCATAACTTGAATCATCAAAAACAATAATGACAGAAAATACTAAAGACAAACATTCAAAAAGTACAACAAACAGCAACAGGTTTCATGGGAGAGATTTGTTGGTGTCCCTTTCCCTTCTGTCTAAGAACATTACTGGTCCTGGCATCCCAGGATTTACATCAGATTTCTGTGAGTGCCACTGGGTTGGCAATTACTTTTTTCTTTCTTTTTACCTGTACCAGTACTGGGAAGTTACAGTAGTTCAGCCATCATCTTCCCAGTAACCTTGGCTTGTTTCTGTTATAAGTACCAGGTTACTCATTCAAATAGTGCCGATAAAAAGTATCACCCCCTTTAAAGTAACTCACCTAAATCATCACTGGTGCAGCCAGCTGGTTTAAGAAGTCACATGGGTAGTTAAATGGAGATCACCTGTGTGCAATGAATGTGTTGCGAGGTTTGCAGTATAAATACTGCAATACTTAAGTATCAGATAAGGTTCTAGTGAAATGACTGGTGGATTGGTATCTTCGACACAAATTACACCATGAAGACAAAAAACACTCATAGCAAGTCATCAAAAAGGTTACTGAAAAGCACAGGTCCATTAAAAAGTCCAGGATGGATAAAAGAAATTTTCCAAGTCACTGGATATCCTTCTTCTTCTTCATCTTTGAGTGATCTGTGATCTCGAGAGATCTCGGATGTTGTTCCTGGAATCTGCTGGAGCCACTCTCCTAGTTTGAAAGTAGAGTGTTCTGATTACCACGGGGATCACTGTTGCCTTCACCCTCCACGTGTTTTCTAGCTCTTCTCTCACAGCCTTTGGTATTTCTCGAGCTTCTCATGTTCCTTCTTCCTGATGTTGCCATTGCTTGGGATTTCTAAAACTATCACTATCGCCTTCTTCCACCACTTCCACCACTACTATGTCTGGTTGGTTAGCCATTACCAGTTTGTCAGTCTGTCTGGAAGTCCCACAGGATCTTGGCTTTGTCATTCTTAACCACCTTTGGAGGTGGATCCCCTTTTGACCCTGGGACTTCCAGTCCATACTCAGCACATCTATTCTCATGTTTTGTCCTGTTCTTGTTTAAGTAGCCCACTTATTGTCAGATTGTTCTGGTTCCCCAACATCTGCCTCAGACCTTGTTAATCTAGGCGACGTCTCTTTGTATGTGTCTCTCTTATATCTGAGATAGGCACTATACCACTACAGCCACTTTGTGTATATATATTGGATACAAAAAATCTGCATTATGGTTGACACCTGATAAATGCATGTCTAATCTAACACTGCTGTTCTTTTGTAGGGACTGGTAATATCTGGCTGGATAACCTGCGATGCACAGGAACAGAGTCTAACATCTTTGATTGCCCACATAATGGTATTGGTGTTCACAACTGCCAACATAATGAGGACGCTGGACTGCAATGTATCTAGACTAAAACCACACACATACATATACAAAGATATATATAAACCAATTATATAAGCAGAGAACAATGCTGCTACTAATGATGTTCGCAAACACGGCATTTAAAATTGCATTGTTTTAGCTTTCACTTACTACTTCTTACTGATCACATTAGTACGGAGCCCCCTAGGGGTCATGTAGTAGAAAAAAATATTTAGGTGAAATAAGTGTTAGAAAAAAAAATTCAGACGATGTGGTAGAAAAAAAAATTCAGACGATGTGGTAGAAAAAAAAAATTCAGACGATGTGGTAGAATAAAAAAGACTCAGACTCCCCGCCCACACGTTAAACAGGCCAGCGACTGTGACCATAGACCCGCAGGATGTAAACACATTGGCCAACAGCCACAACGTCCAGAACGTTGCACATTATTGCATTATAAACTGGAATAATTTGTACATCCATTAATATTCTAGTAATATTTTAACTTTAACTTTTAACTTTTGGTAGATAGCGCCGTTGTTTCACAGGTTCTTTCTGTGTAGCTTTGTATGTTCTCCCCGTGTCTGTGTGTGTTTTCTCCAGGTACTCTGACGTCCTGCCTCCCTCCAAAGACATGCACGATAGGTTAAGTGGTGCCTTCTAAATTGCCCATAGCTGTGAATGTGAATAGATCTGTCTCTATATGTCAGCTCTGTGATCAGGGCTTTTCTGGAAAACCAGAGAAATTGCAACAATACGTATGTCCAGAAAATGGTCTAGATCCAGTATTATGAATAAATTGGTTTATTTGGTAGCAACAGTGTGACTTATATTATTGGTGTTAGCAGTGCACTTTTAAATGAGTTCGCCCACACCTGAGGAGGAGACCTGAGGTGCATACCCCACCCTCCACCCCATCTAGTAGCCTACAGTACTTCTGAGTGCCTGTCAGGCAGCCCCTGACCGGCTCACAAAGTAGAATTAGAACACGAAATCCAACAAGGTTAATTAGGAAGTAAAGGAAACCAGTCACCACCGTTCGGAATGTTATTGTGAGGACGGGCAATGCCGACCCCCGCAACATGCTGCTGTGGGAGGCTGCCCACGTCTAGCTAATGCCACAGATCTATGGTCACATTCCCCGGCCTGATTAACGTGTGGGCAGGGAGTCTGACTTTTTTTTTTCTACCACATTGTCTGAATTTTTTTTTCTACCACATTGTCTGAATTTTTTTTTCTACCACGTCTGAATTTTTTTTCTACCACATTGTCAAAAAAAAATTCTAACATCGTCTGAATTGTTTTTTTCTACCACCTATTTCACCTAAGTATTTTTTTTCTACTACATGACCCCTAGGGGGCTCCGTACATTAGCTTAAATGACAGTGTAAACAAAATATCATGCTAATAAAGCATTCTTGGAAAAAAAATTCTTTGGTTTCTCATTTCTCTACACTATACTGTGTTTGTCAGTATTTGTCTTCAGCCAAAATTATTTCTTGTTGCTCTATCCTAATTAAGATTTAAGATTATTTGTTGTTTTTGGGTGGTCCATCTGTCCCATTTTTATAAACAAAATATGGAATTTCTTCAAATTTGTCACGTGTCCACTTGGGCTCACTAAGAACCCTGACCTGTCTCCTTTTGTACTGTGGTGTCTTTGTTGTCACCCTCTTTAATGATTTCATGACACTGAAAGTTAAAGCCACTGTCCTACATTCATTATTTTCCTTAGGGAACTGAAAACTCCCAAGATTCTCACATTGTGTGTGTATCTATAAAAAACTGAAAGAGTTGATGCTAGGCTGGTGAGTTAGTCAGTAAATATTGTTAAAAGATGGCAAACATGCTGTCTGGTCCAATAGCTTTGGTACATACTTATAGGAACTTTGCTAACAGTACAGGGATCTGTTAAAATCACAAGCTTATGATTACATAATCTTAAGTCTCACAGCATCATTTACAGGTTCATTTCAGGACTGTAGTCTAATGGTTAAGGCACAGAGCACATTACAGCAGATAAAAATCATTCAGCTCATTGGCGTTTTATGTTTTATTGTAGGCAAAAATGGGCTCTTGCTTGGGAGCTGATAATTTCTTTAAATGGAATCCCACAGTTTGTGCTGATTGAGGTTCTTTTCTCCAGCTTTCACTCCTGCAGTGCCATGTCCCAGTCTGTGTGGAGGAGGCATCCTCTCAGCTCCTCTGTGTGGTCACTAGGTCACATATTCACTGTCTGAATTACTGGACATAAGAAACACAGGAGGTGAGTTGTTGAATTGCATTAAGGTGAGAATATTACCATGGGGAGGCTTGGGAAAGAATGCATCAGATTTGCACCTAAAAAAGCTGTGATAACTGTTGTACAGGGACATCTCATATGACCTGACATGAAAACTTTCCACACATCTCCTTTTGCATCTGCAGTACATGTGTGTGTGAGTCAGATATTCTAACACTCACCACTATCAAAACAAGGCATCACAATAGCTTAAATGTTAAAAACGCATAGTGCTTGTCAGTCACAGAGTACTTGAACCGACTGTAAGGTACGTTTTGATTTTTTTTTAAAAGTTCCAGTATGCTTTTGTAGTGCTCAATAACTTATAACATTTCATTAGAAATTGACATTGTATGTGTACCATAAAAAAAAGTATTTTTGTTGCTGCCATCTAGGTTAAAAGGAACACTTGAGTAAGTTAACCTATTTTAGATGACATCATAGATTACTGATTGGAAACCAAAAATAAAAGAAGAGCAGACAATAATAAGCAAACAAAGCATGATTATGGAGAATGGCCAGTAACTGCCTGGTGCCGCCAGCCAGTAGGACCTGGACTAACAACTAAAAAATAGAGGGTTAGAGGAATACAGTGATTTTCAGAGAAAATACCATAAACTCGTCAGCAGGACTACATGGTAAATAGTGGGTCTATTAAATTCACTGAGACTGAAACCAACTTATCAATCAAGGATTGGTAACAGGTACCACCCCTGCCAGTAATTGAAAGTTAGGGTATATACATTAGTTTTACATTTAGGTCTTAAGACCTCTACAGAGTAAGACTGTCTAATGTGAGCAGGAAGCTTCTGAGAATGAAGAACATATGATGGAGTATATGGTTAAGGAGATCATACAGGTGTGAGAGAACAAATCCATTTAAAATCTTATATGTCATCAGAAGTGCACCTTATAAGTTTGATCTGACTAGGGAGGCAAAGAAAGGAGCTAAGACCTGTGTAACGTGGTCAAATTTCTGGATTTGGTTAAAATTCAACTTCAGCATTCTGGACTATTTGCAGGCTTTTAGTGCTGGCTAGTGACAGGCTTGAAAACAGAACATTACAGGCAGTCTTGATGACACAAGTGTATAAATTAAAGTCTCTGCATTTGACATGGACAGAGAAGGTTGAAGTTTCATTGCATTACATAGCCTGGCATGGGAGTTGTGGGACTATTTCATGGGGAAACTGACTATGTGAAAAAGTACAGGTCTGTTTCTGACCATAGAGAAGAGTGTTTCTGGCACATAAAAGGGAAAACACCAATGAATCTTAAAGTTTTTGAAAGTCACCATCAGAGGGAACTCAAACTGTAGATGGAAAAGATGACGAGAAATAGCAATGTGGCAAACGTAAGCATTCAGAAGCAGAATGTCCTCAGTCATCCAGTTCAGTTTATCCCAAAAAATTTTGTTCATTGAACTTGCTTTAAATTCTTGAAGACATTTAATCTTCCATCCAGAAGGCTTAATCAGTTCTGACTGACTGGCTATAAAAGCAGACTTATAAACCCTGTGAAGTTATTGAGTCATTAACACTTGATGGTCACCTGTGGGTTGTTGTTCCACCTGACTATCGTGTGTTTCACTGTGACCACCTGAGACACTGTGAAAGGGTAGTGTGTGAATGGGTAGAGATGAAAGAACAGCATTGTAAGTGGGTGATAGATTATCCCTTAGGCTGCCTCCTCTGTTTAATGAGGGTCATTCAATCTTGCAATAAACAACTTTCCTCACACCTTGTTTGAATATGAACATTGCTGTCCTCAAGGACAAGACAAGGTCCAGTTCTTTGAAGACAGCAATGTTCATTAGTCTGCTACTCTAGCCAGTCAGTGAGCACCATACTGCAGATGGTCTATGGGTCTGTGGTGGCCAGTGTAATCTTCTATGCTGGTCAAATTAATGGAGCATGACACTTTACATATTGTGGAAGGAGGATGTTATTTAGACTCTGTTCATTCCTGCACAATCCCTCCAATCCACTGAAGATCCTTTCTCCCAGTCGCCATTAAACGTACAACTCCTCTCTCTCTGTAAGGGAGAGGGGGAATGACATTCCACTCCTGACTAGTACAAACATATTTCATCCATGTCTGTGAAGATTCTCAGTCATCCAGGTGAAGTTGTCTGGATGTTGAGTCATGGCAACTGGACTTCTTTCTTTGTAAGGTAGAGACGTTTCATTATTTATCCAATGTGTGGTTAGTGACCACAAATTTATCCTCCAGGTTGGTTTCAACTCATACCTGCCTTGAATAGGCTCATTAAGTGAAACAAAGGCAGAGGAGGGGTGTGGGTAGATGTAACAGTCACACCCCTGGCATCCCTACCCCCATTAAGTGGGTCATTAAGTGTGGCCAACCTGGTGGAGGTGTGAATTGGGCCTGATTTTCCTGGGGATGGATGACAGAGCAGCATGGTAGATCAAAGATTAGGTTATGTCTAAGGCCTCCACCTCTCTTGAGTGAAGGGTTGTTTATTTGCACATGCAAAGCTTCCCTCACCCCTCTCTCAAACCACTTGTCTTCTCTATCTAATATTTGTACATTTTGGTCCTCAAATTAGTGTCCTTTGTCCTTCAAATGAAGGTACACAGCTGATTCTGGCCCTGAGGTGTTGCTCCTTCTGTGTAGCAGCTGTTTAGTTTCTCCAGTGTACAGCTCAGAACACTCTTCACTGCACTAGACAGCATACACTACATTGCTCTTCTGTTTAGGTATCCGGTCTTTGGGATGGACGAGTCTCTGTCTCAGTGGGTTTGAAGTGGACAGGTATGTGGTGTTTTCCAAAAATCCTTTTTCTGTCTTTTGGACACACCAGCCATGTATGGAATAACCAGGTTCTTCTGTTGGCCCTGGGATTCAGACTGTTCTGTGGTCCTTTTCCTGGAAGAGGATCCTGCCTTGTAAAAGGCCCACTTGGGATATCCACAGGTCTTAAGGGCTGTCTTCAGATGCCTGTCTTCCTTATTTCTGGCTTCTGTGGAGGTGGGGATGTTCTCTGCTCTATGGTACAGAGTCCTGATCACTCCTAGTTTCCACATACCTGAACCAGTGGGTTGGTGTCGTCCCTGGGAAAGAGTTGAGTGCTTTTGTGACCCGAGCCCCACATTCAACTTTTCAAAAAGAAATACAGTCTTAAAACTACTGACAGTAATGGATATAATCAGAGCACGAGGCCTTCACAGGTGACCGCAGCCCGAGGAGAGGGGCAAACAATCAAAGAGCTACTCACCACATACACACCCAAATGTCACACCTAGTGCACACTGCATTCACCCTATAAAACATGCATATAATACAAATGCTAAAGCAGTATAACCCAAATGGTTGTTATTTTAAGGGGATGGTAGTGGTGGAGGCTCATGCTGCCCTGCTCAACCCAGACATGCTCTACCTGTGGTCCACACTCACACACCTGCGCTGATTAACCACCAGTAACAAGTTAAATAAAAAACAACACTCTTAAAATCTTGTGAGGAATTATGGAAACGAAACCAGTAACAAAAATTATTATTGTATACTGTCCTCCTGTTGCTTACTTTTTTACCTGAATTCTCAGACCTTCTCTCTGATTTAGTTCTTTGTACAGATAAAGTAATTATAGTGGGTGACATTCATTTATGTAGATGTTGATAATAAATCAAAACGGCATTTAATTCACTGTTAGACTCCACTGGATTTAAAGAAATTTTAAACAGAACCACTCACAATTTTAAAAACAATTCAATTTAACTTTATTTATATAGCACCAAATCACAACATAAGTCATCTCAAGACACTTCACAGTGTAAGGTTTAAGACCTTACATATTATATAAATATATACGGAATATTGTAGAAAACCCAACATTCCCACTTGAGCAAGCACTAGGCAACAGTGGAGAGGAAAAACTCCCTTTAACGGAAGAAACCTCCAGCAGAACCAGG
>JAUMHL010000014.1:18746326-18768742 GCA_032362345.1 Sandelia bainsii
GAGGACGAAGCACAACTAGGGGAGAGAGAAGAAACAAAGTTAATAATATGCAATGATGGCATAAGAGTGGACAAAGAGAGAAAAGGAGGAGAGGAGCTCAGTGTAATGTGGGTGGTCCCCCAGCAGACTAAATCTAAAGCAGCATAACTAAGAGATGGTTCAGAGTCACCTGAGCCATCCCTAACTATAAGCTTTACGAAACGAGATCCACCTCACCATGTAGGCCGGCCCGCTGTCGATGACCCGGGGTGGTGGTGTGGGAGCAAAGGGGGGGACCAGCGGAGAGGTGGTTGTGGCTTGAGTTGTGAAACATGGAACACGGGGTGGACTTTGAGAATAGAAGGGAGTTTCAGCCAATAGGTGACCGGGTTGATTTTGGAGACGGCCTGGTAGGTGCCGATGAACCGGGAAGTGAGCTTCTTGGAGTTGTGAAGACAACTTGGACAGCCAAACCAGTTGGAAAGGCGGAAGGGTCACCAGGTTGAAAGAAGCATCCCGGAGGGTGTCGGCAATAGTGCTGACAGGCATAGTCCACGTTGGCCCGGGCGATGGCAGCTCAGGCCTTGATCCATGTCAGCCGACACCGGTGGACCAACTGTTGGGCAGCTGGCACCTCAAGCACTGCTTCTTGGTGTGAGATGATGGGTGGATGATAACCAAAGCAAATGTTGAAGGGCGACAATCCAGTGGCAGAAGGTGAGTGACGTTTGTGAGAAAGTTTGGCCCAGAGGAGGTAGCGAGGCCAGAGGTGCGACTGAGCGGAGATGAAGTACCGCAAATAGCCACCTTGGCGGTGGATGAAGTACCGCAAATAGCCACCTTGGCGATCTTCCATCGTGAAGATGCAGATCATGATGGAAGCAAAAGCAGAAATTTGGTTCAGGTTGGTTTCTGCTCCTGTAATGGGATAGGGGCTTAGTTTTCTCCCTCTGCAATTTGAAAGAAAGCAACAGAGAAGTAGCTGTGACACAGAAGAGTGACATGTTAAACAAATAAAGTTTTACAACCTGCAACAGAACTATGTGAACCTGCTGAAGACAGGGACAGTGTCAATCTACAGTTTGTCCCTGCCCTCATCAAGACTGCTAATTGAGGCTGCTCTGTTTAAGAATGCAGATCTGGCAGAGACTGAAATCATCAGCATGCCAACTGCCACCTCAGGATGCGTTGGCATGCAGAACTGGCTGAGAAAACCAAGTTTAATCGGTCAAATGTGACCAGCAAACCAAGAGGGAAGAAGACAGCAGCTTACATAGGGACAGGGTGAACACTATTTCTGTTATTTTTAGAGGGGAAGAGTGTCAGAACAGCTCAGTTAGTCTCTCTCTCCAAGAACAACTTCTATAAACCACTGTCAGTGTATTTGAAGCAGAGCTGAACAAAAAAAGAAAAAACAAGCAAAAGGTCAAACACTATCACATCATACACATGAAATAAGTCACACACCCTGTGAACATTCATGTGGCAAAATTAATTTTGATATTTAAACTGGTGGTAAAATTACATCAATGACAAGCTCGGTTTTGCTACATGAATAGTTTTCTTACAGCTTGTTGTTTGTGATCACATCCCAGAAGTTTTAAAAAGGATATGCCCTTTTACTGCCCTTTACAGGACTTTGTTTTTCCATGTGAGCTCAGAGGTCCATGTTCACATGTTTGAATTTGATCAGTGTGAATATTCAGCAAAAACAAGAAAATAATTACAGTTGACCAAAGCTCAAAAGAATAAATCTTTATTCCAGCACAGCATCACATCTCCAGACACTTTAAAACTGTTGAACTGATGTATCAGTTAAAATCAAGACACACCGTTGATGCAGCAAATCAACCAAACAGTGTTTGACACTGACACAAACACTTAAAGGAATCATGACGTTTATGTGTTTCTTTTAATGACAGCAGTCAAATTAACAACTGTGTTTAAAAAACGCTTTTCAGGTGGTTGACGTGACATATTTTGCGACGCATGCTCTCTGTCAGCTGGTGTGTGTGCGTGTGTGTGCACATGCACAACACAAAGATCAGAGGAGAATAGTAAACGTGACCATGAAGAGACAGAAACAACATAAGATAATGAGGCTGTTTAGTTGGTTTAATAAAAGAACAAGGTACAGTCACACACAGGTGGTTCTGGACTCTGAGAACAACTAGTTTTTTTATAATAAACGTTAATGTCCTCGCAATGGCAAATAGCTTTGGTTTTCTATTTGATTACATTAATGTTTAAGTTGAGATTTAAGGATAAAGGATAAGGATAATCAGCTTCATTGTCCAGGATTCAATCCTGCCACCTTCTGCATCACAGTTTGATGCTTATCCCATTGAGCTACCAGGCCGCCAGAAAGAAAGAAATATTTAACTGCTACTGTGTATACAACTATGAATACTGCTGTTAAAAACCATCTTATTTGTTTAAAGTATTTGTTGACTAAATATTATTGCAATTTTGTTCATATAGCAGTACTTTTAAAATAAAAAAAAATACTTTTGAATTCATTATTACATTTTGCCTGTAACAATCGCGATTAAAAATTGTAATCACTCAATTATTCACTCACATCAATTATTAATATATTATTTCTCAGTTTTCTCTAGTAACTCACCATTAGCTACATAGTCCTCAGTTTGGAGATATTCAGGAACTAATTATTACTCACTAATTAATTGTTAGATTGTTCCTGATTCATTCCTTGCTCTTCAGTAATGTCTTTGGTGTACTACACTTCAATTCAGTTGAATTAAGTTTATTTATTTAGCACCAAATCACAAAAAAAACCCATCTTCTATCATAAAGAATTATATGGTAAACATATACAACTATGAGTTGTAGAGAGTTATGTAGAAAACCAAGAAAATTCCCTTGAGCAGCACTAGGTGACAGTGGAGAGGAAAAACTCCCTTTAACAGAAGAAACCTCCAGCAGAACCAAGCTCATTGTGGGTGGCCATCTGCCACTGTGAGTGGAAAGAGGAGAGAGAAAAGAACAACAACAAGTAGCAAACAGAACACTTGGTGTGTAGACAGGACCAGAAACTAGAAACATACATACATGACATACAGTACATGTATACTACATACATGCATATGGTAAAGTCTTAATGTATTTGCTATATTTTCAGGAGGCACAAGTAGTGTTGTAGTTTTGCAAAACATCAGTGTCTACTTAAAATGATCTTTAATCACAGAAACAAGGCAGTTTGAGGCAGAAGCAGTGATGTCTGCAACAGCTTTACCATAACGATACAGCATGTTCTGTAGCCCTAAAACAGCTACAGTAAACTACAGAAAATTAGTTAAGTTTTCTATTTCGTGAACAAGTGGAGGAGGTAGTGTTTGTGTAAAAGATGAGAGAGGGTAAGTAAGGCTAAATGTGAGGGTGACATTGGTGGTGTCAGTTGGTGCACACTATCAGCATCTGAGGTGTTTAAATATAAACTCGGCCCAAGGCCTACAGACAGCCATTGTGAGCTCAGCTGCAGTGCTTTGGGGACAAAATCCCTTTATCTGCGACAGGCCACTCTAACAACCACAGACTGGCTGCTATCACTATCTCTTGCACGCACATTTAACTTTTTTTCCAAGTTGTGAGGCCTGAGTCACTGACATTTGACTTTACATGTGGCAGGTATGTGTAGTGTCTTAAACTGAAGAAAAAAATTATGGTATTTTTATAGAGATCGTGTCTAATATGGCAATAATTTCTAATGAATTTTCATGTTTCTAGAGATGGGCCTTGGAAAACAGTGAGGATGACATGGCACAGTGGACTCCATGCAGAGTCCCCTGAAGTAGTCAGGGAATGTCTCTGGCATTCCACAGGAATGGCAGGACAGGCCGCCCATGCCAAGTCAGTTAACTCTAAAGAGTGAAACAAGTTGTGTGTGTCACATTGACCCAATGTGACACATGTATATATGTATATAAAACTGTTAGAAATTCAAATGGATGAGTGTTCTGTGGTCTAATTTATCGAACAGATAGAAATCTAGAAATCCTCCCATAAATCCTTTCTCAGTCTCTGTGTCACACACAGGTGCATGTACGCACACAACTACACTTTCAATCACGACTTGGACATTTTTACACTTAAACTAGGTCTGTTAAAGATATACACCCACCTAAATTCCCTGGAGCCCATTCTTACTTGTTCCATTATTTATCAGCTCTTTGACAGGAGAGCTAGAGCTTATTTCAGTTCTGTTTTAAGATGACATACAAATGGAAAGAGACGGTTACTTCACAATGTCGGACAGGGTATTACACAATTTGACTCACCCAAAAGTAAAGACAGTCACTTTGGTTTTATTTACTGGTTTCTGCATTTGTTTGTTGTAATGTGGACTCACTGCATTGCTGCTCAGTGTTGCTGCATTCTAGGGATTTTTTTTGCTGTTGAACAGTACAGCAATATTAAGGATGTTTTGTCAGCACCTGCTTACAGCTGTACTCATAAGTACTATATTACTGTAATGGTACTGTTAAGTATTCTAGTAGAACAAAAAAAACAATGTACACATTTGGAAGAGCACAGTAACACAACTGTAAGTAAGGCGTAATTACAGATATTTACAGATGTTTCTGTGGTATATTCTTCAATATGTATCACTTGAGTCAGCATGCTGACTTTTTAAAAAACAAGTGTAATTATTATTTTATTGTGGTACTTGAATAGACCTGCTCTGAAATGTACTGTACTGTATTGTAAATGCTTGAAACTAATTTTAAATGCCATGCACTGGCATATTTATCAGTTTTATTATCTTCAGCACCACAGTTTAATATTAAAACCCCATCTAGCCCAAGTAAGACTCTCTGACATCACCTATGACTGGAGTAAAGAGTATCCTCGAATGAAGAGACAGGGTAGAAGGCATAAACTTATTATTTGTTTTTTGAGGGCAACTGGACTCATCCCACAACTATGCAGTAATGCAACATCAATGATGCTACAAACCTCAGTGAAGAAAAGGACATTCAGATGGTCAGTTTTGTGTTTCATCAACTGCTTGTCATCACCTCAGGTGTGTCTTGTCTTCCTTTCTTAGTCCCTCCCATGTGAGGACAGAAGAATCAAGCAGAAATTAGACATTCTTTTGTCAAAACTGTCATGTGAAGTTTCTGCCAACAGCAGTACATCTGGATCAGCTGTTGGGCAGATGTTCAGAGCTTTGTATGTCATGGAGTTTGTATTTGATAAGACAATGTGACGTACTGTCCAAAGTGCCGCAGTGCAGTGGTAGCACTTTACAATTTAGTACACAAAAACATGAGAAATTACTAAGGAACAAGCAACCCAGTTTCACAAAAATTACGTTTGTATAACTAAACTAAACTAAACTAAACTAAAATACATGTAACAATGTGTTTTCCTGTAAAGTATTTGCGACTGGATTACTTTTTCTCTTAATATAATTATCATATGTTAACTATCAACGTAAATGAAAAGTCGCAAATACGTAAATACTGAACATATCAATGACATGTCCAGTCAACATATTTTTGTCCACCCAAATAACTGATCTACAACATCCTGTTTTCTCTTCCGCGAAAATATCCAACTTTGCAGTTCAGCATTCAGATATGTGAGTCCAGGGTTATTAAAATATTTTTTATGGTTGGGTTCAGGCATCAGCACTGGGTTAGGATCAGGAGAAAAATGTGGGCTGGGTTTATAGATAAAAATGTAACAGTCACCTCATACACAATGTCTGCATGAAAAGTGAAACCAAAACACGATCTTTACTCTAATCCTAACCTCAGTACTTATCTTCACTAATGCCAACCTTTTGCAGTACTTTGGTCTCGAACTCGGGTCTCCATTGGCTCCTTGTAAAATCTAGAATAAAGTTTAAAATCATTCTCCTCACATGTAAAGCACTTAATGATCAAGCTCCATCATATCTTAAAGACCTCATAGAACTATATTATGCCAGCAGAACACTTCACTCTCAGAGTGCTGGTCTACTTGTGGTTCCTAGAGTTTCCAAATGTAGAATGGAAGGCAGAGCCTTTAACTGAAGCTCCTCTCCTGTGGAACCAGCTCCCAGTTCAGGTTTAGGAGGCAGACACCCTCTCTACTTGGATGACTAGGCTTAAAACTTCCCTTTTTGACAAAGTTCAGAGCTGGCTCTAAACCATCTCTTTGTGTCCTCTCTCTCTTATAGTTGTGCTTTGTCTTCTCTGTCTCCATCTCTCTGTACCCTTCTGCAACTATCCCCGTCCTCGGAGCTGTATGTTTCCAGTGTGCAGTTACTGGTCGTACCAAACTGTCAAGTCCAGTGCAAAAATAAAACACAATCACTCAAGTTATAACTACGATATATAAATATATAGAGAAAAAGCAATAAAGGATAAGGATAATCAGCTTTATTGTCATTCATCACATTTACATGTTACAGCAAAATTTGACTCCTGCATTTAACCCATCCCCCCTTGGTGGGAGCAGTGGGCAGCCACAGGCGGCGCCTGGGGAGCTAGCGCTGAGTGTCTTGCTCAAGGACACACCTGATATGGGGGAAAGGCTGGGGACTGGGCTGGAATTTGATCCTGAAACCTTCTGCATCCCAGTCTGATGCCTATCCCATTGAGCTACCAGGCCGCCGATTGAACTACCAGGTAACAGGTAACAGCGAAACACTATTTTTCATTCATACTTACGTCATATTGCATTTCTTCATTAGCCGGTACTGAGTTAAAGCTGTATTGTTAACATGAGATTGTATTGTATTGTAAAGATGAAAGGTGCACTGGGTCAGATTGACCACTTAGCAGGATTCATGGTGATGGATGAGGGATAGAAACTGTTTCTTAGTCTGTTTCTCTTCTCTATCCCAATAAAATGTTGTTCAATGGCAACTGGACTTGTTTTTAAGCTCTTGAAGACGTTTCACCTTCCATTCAGAAGGCTTTATCAATTTGAAAAGGTGAAACGGTTTCGCCTTCCATCTAGAAGGCTTTATCAAAAAGGTGAAACATCTTCAAGAGCTTAAAAACAAGTCCAGTTGCCACTGAACAACATTTGTTTGAAATAACCATGACCTGGACGACTGAGAATCTTTTTTTTCACTTTCTCTACTTTCCACTCACCCCAAATAATTCCATTGTGACCAAGACTTAAGTCAACTGACAGGAGAATTGTATAAATTCTGAACAATACCTCTTCTTTTTCCCCTCATACATTCATTACTTCCATTAGTCTCCCTCCAGGCTTTGGCCCTGATGGTTTCATGTTAAGGCTGCCCATCAGGCTGCAGATGGATGAACCATCTTGTCACAGAAAGCACTCACTCCCACCGTTCCTGAAGCAAAGCAATAGGAAATTTTGTTTTGCTGCAAATGGGGCAGGAGGGTTACTCCTGGCCAGTAAGTCATTGGTTAGTCATCTCAGTGGCACTGACCAAACTGACTAGGTCTGTGTGTTACTGCTGATTAACATGGCCTTTTCCTCTTTAAAGAACTTAATTGAGACAAAAATAAAAACAGACTTCACAGTATTCCTGTGTTAACTCAGCACCAGAGGTCTTTCCTCTTCTCCCAGAGCACATTATAGTGAAATATTTCCCTGAAGTGCTCTTTTTGCCTTGTAGTCGCTCTGTTTGCTGTCTGAGAGACAAAACTATTTTAAACCGTTGCCTCTTGTCAGAAAAAGTTAGTGTGTGATGCCCAATGCTTGCCAGCAGCGTTGTCCAACTCCACAGTTTGTTTCTGGAAGTGACAGGGAGCGTCTTGTTGTTTTATTACTGCTGGTGCAGAGGGAAACTAGCATCTGTGTCAGACCCCTAGCTCAGGTGTCAATCAGGCACATAAAGCATGTACCTGGGCTGCGCTGAAAGCAGGCTAAATGAGAGAGGCAGGAAAGCAACAAATAGGGAGTTTTATCACAGTCTCTCTGGTGTCACACCATTGGCAATTTTTTTCATTTGCCATAAAAACCTGTTGCCTTTCATTTAGCAGAAAGACTTGTGGGACAAAGAAGGGCTGACAGTAAACAAGCATGTCTGATGAAGTCTGACAGCTGCTGACAGAGATGGAGGTTTCTACCATTGTGCTTCACCATGAGATTACCTCTGATTCAGAACTCTTATTTGTATTCTTTGTAAGTGCCTTTTAAAGGAGTAACATTTGTCATATTAATTTCAGGCTTATTTGTTCTTCAGGCTGAAGAGTGGGCTGATTGGGAAGATCTCTATACAACAAACCAATACAACCAATACAATACACACCAGCTCTCAGCTATAGATCGTGATCATGTATTTCCTTCACAGGGTGACTGGGCGCAGGGATATAGCTTGGACATCCAGCACGAAGTCAGAGCAAAATCCTGTTCTTTCACAATAGCAGGAGGCAGTCAAGGTGATTTGGGCATAATGACAATGTGAGTAATAAAAAGTAAAATTAAAAATTGATATAAAAAAGATTCAGCTAATATAATATAATATAATAATATTTCACTGTATGTACCAGATTACATTTACTGTGACTAAACAACCCACCAGGCTTGTACCACCAAGTGAGATTAGTGTGAAGGCTCTTGGTTTACTGTAACCCTTTTAAAAGTGATAGAACACAATGCTCCAGGGCTAACCTGCTCTGGATTAGGTTAACTTCGTCACCACTGACCAATCACATCATTGGAAAACTGAGTGAGCAGGATTTGTGCAGGATCGTGAGAGGGAAATAAGAACTGACTTCAGATGACAAGAAATAAAGAGGTCAGTGGTACTGTTCTGGGCTTTCTTTCCATTCAGGTTTTAAAATTAAGCTTATAACAAATCGAGGGATAGTTTATGGCACTAAAAACTAAATTATGTCTGCATTTTCATGTGCAATTTTTGCACAATGGTTCTTCCATCCCAGAGCAGATTCCTAATAGTGTCAGTGATTTCCTGTTTTAATCTGTAGTATTCTGCCCTAGCTGAAGCTGATGTTTCCTCTGTCCATGGTCCTGAAGTCTGCTTCACTGTAATGCAATTAGTTCATCAGATTCAACAATGTGGCTATATCAGAACATATGATCCCAACTGAGGCTTTTCATAAAAAATAAAAAAAGGAATCTTTGGATCTTTTTCTGAAACATGGTGGGGGAAAGAATTTCATATGCTGAGACTCAGATTCAATTTATATCTGTTCAATTTTGCTTGATAGGTGAAAGCTTTGCCTCCCATTCTACGTTTGAAAACTCTAGGAACCAGAGGTCGGTAGTAACGAGTTACACTTACTCCGTTACATGTAAGTAAAGTGTACTTCTAGAAGTAGTTTTATTGCACCATACTTTTTACTTTTACTTGAGTAGATTTGTGAAGAAGAAACGCTTCTTACTCTGCTGCATTGGGCAACACTCAACTTGTTACTTTTTTTTATACCATTTATTCTACACATTATTTTCACCAATCAGACGTAGCAACAATGATCACATGACTCTGTTTCACCACGGTAATAAGGTCGCTAAATTGATTGAAGTTGGTTCCCGCTGACACACAGAAGGTAGACAACTGTATAGCTGCATGCAGATGCGCACACTTCAGCCGTTAGCTCACTCTGGATTCAGAAATAGGTGTGATTTAGGTGTGATTTACCATTACATGAACTTATTACCTGACCCACCCAGAGACTTGCCTTGACTTCAAAGCCTCTTAGCTTTGCGTAATTACCTCATTAGTTGTGAGAGATCTTGCTTGGTTTCAACTTATCAATTGCAAGTTTCAGTATGGAATGTTACGAGGCAAAGATTGTTGATTGTTTTATTGTTGCTTTTATCTGGTAATGTACAAGCTAACCCTGGTCCTGAATTGCAGTGTATCCAGACACTATCTGATTTTAAAACTTTGTCTGGTCTTAAAATTGTTCATCTAAATGTGCATAGTTTGTTACCTAAGATGGATACAGTCAGAATTTGGGTTAAATCAACAGATGCTGATATTGTTGTAGTCTCAGAAACTTGGCTGACTAAATCTATTGCTGATGACTATATTAACCATGTGTGACCGTGCGTAAAAACAGCCTGGGAGATCTAACAGGTGACTACTTGAGTAGTCTAGCCTTTTTGGATGCCTACTTTTTACTTCTACTTGAGTAATATTATTTTGAAGTAACGCTACCTACTTGAGTGCAATTTTTGGCTACTCTACCCACCTCGGCTAGGAACCAAGTAGACCTGCACTTTGAGTTTTCTGCTGGAATAATATGGTCTTTAACACCTTTTTTCTCTTTCCCCTTTCCACTCACTACAACTGGTCGAGGCAGACGGCTGCCCACTCTGAGCCCAGTTCTGCTAAAGGTTTCTTCCTTAAAGGGAGTTTTTTCTCTCCATTGTCACATAGTGCTGCACAAGTGGAACTGTTGGGTTTTCTACATATTTCTATATGTAGCTTTATTCTGTATGGTCTTAAACTTTACACTGTAAAGTGTCTTGAGATTACTTTTGTTGTGATTTGGTGTTATATAAATAAACTGAATGTAATTAAAATATGATGGAGCTTGATCATTTAGTGCCTTACATGTGAGAAGAAGGATTTTAATTTCTATTCTAGATTATATAGAACAGGGAGCCAATGGAGAGAAGATAATGTGTGAGTAATTAGGCGTGACTGTGGCAGGGTAGGGCAGTCGACAGTAGTCTACAAACCCCAGGGTTCCCAGTCCCCCCCAATTCCTGGCCACATGTCAAACTGTCTCTGGACAAGACACTGAACCCAGATCCCTTAGTGCCTCTGTGAGCCTCTGGTAGCCTGTCCACAAGAATTTCCCCAAGAGGATTATTGAAGTATTATTACTATTATTATTATTATTATTATTATGTGATCTCTCTTGCGAATTCCAGTCAGAACTCTGGCTGCAGCATTTTGGATTATCTGAAGGTTTTTATTTAAGAGTTATTAGGACATCCTATTAGTAGGGAATTACAATAGGCTAGAAGTAAAAACCGCATCACACTATATAATATCACAAAACATTTACAATAAGCTTGGTTACCTTAATAGTTGTAATTTTACAACTTATGGACTTTGGACCACCAAAGAATAGGATAGCCAGTTAGACCTTATATTGTTTTGAAATATCTACAATTCACCTTAAACTTAATAATTGTTTTCTTGTTGATGTTCTATAGAGTATGTATGACCACATCCACTATTCACTATGGTCCATACTTGTCTAAATTGAGCAAAGACACAGAGATTGACAGATTGATTTTGTTAAAATTAGCAGACTACTTTGAAAAGGACTGGTTTAGATTTATAGACAGATAGTAGGTCAACCCTGCATGATCACAAGAGAAAGTGACATTTTCATTGTCAGCATTTCTCAGCAGAACACTCCCAGTATGAACACATGATGCAAAAAAGATTTACTTTGACTAACCCCTGCAATTATGCACAAACATGAAGCTTCAGGTGCAACATGGGACTCAGGATACCAACGGCCTTAATGAATAACTCATGGCTGCCTGTAGGAGGTGAGTCTCCATGACTTAGAAGAGGTATGTCTGTTCTTAACATGTTGCTGTTGTCCACCAAGTCCAGGCGTCTTAATGACGACGTGATGTGCTGAGCTGTTGACTTAATAAATGGGACACTCGTAAAGCAGGAGGTGCTGAGACAAACCATCATCACATCATTTATCAAAGCAGGATTGGATCACCCCACCACCACCACAAGTTAAGCATGCAGAGCTGTGTGCCTGTGACGGAGCTATCAATCTGTGTCACACACACCCACACACAGGAGGGCTACAAATGCATATAAGCTCTCTATACTGTAATATACTACTATCTAATAGTCATTTAATACAAGCACAAGTACAAACCATGTCTTAAGTGAAACACTGGAGTAATTAAATCTATTCACATTTCATGTCTGTGTGTCTAACACATATTCACACACAAAGTGGAATCTGAACTTAGCACACAAATGAACGGATGAAACCACAACAGTGACTGATTAAAAAGTGTGGCATCAGAGGTAAAATCACCGTGAAATCATCTTCTTTGGGATGGTTTGCCTGTGGGGCTGCTGTAGAAATCTTTGGTCTATTAAGTCAAACCTACATTCCTGCTGTACAGTCACAGAAAAAAATCCCAGGACTACTTTAGTGTTCTTACTGATGGCCACAAAATCCAACACCATCTTAGAAAACAGAATCATTTATTGAAATTACTGACCAACGTTTATACAAGAATACAAAGACATAGAAACAACGACACTGGACAGTTAACTGTAGCACACAGCTTATATGGGTTCACTGATTCAAATCAATATGTACATAAGTGTATACATATGTGTAGAGTGTATATATATATCTTTGTGAGACACACTGGCAAGCAGAAATACCATCACACCACACAGCAACGTCCTCTGGTCATCCGGGCCTTCTGAGTTCAGTTTTAGTACTTCCCTTTATAGGCCAGTGAATAACCTCAACCCCACAAAATGCACAAAAGGAAAACTGTAACAACACCTGCACTGCAAATATAGAGTGTGAATCCAGCCTGTGACAGCAGTTCACCTGTAGCAGAGTCTTAAACAATGAGAAGAGATAACTAATTGTGATCATGATAATTTCACTTATTCCCAAAGCAGAAGAAACCGTTTCAGAAGGGTCCTTGAACATGTCATAGTGGAGAGATATGCATTTGGCTTGTTGCCAAAGATAAGCAGCAAAGCAGGTGAAGCTGTTGTGCTGCTGTGGAAATAAGTGTAATTATTTTATCCTTGGCAGCAAAAATATAATCACCCATGTTCTTTATGAAAGTAACCTAGATTTTAATACTGAGAAGCAGAGTAAGTGATTGGTGGCAGGGTGGGATCTTTATTCTCTTGATGGTCTGATTCACAGTGGTGATTAGATTAAAAGGGGAGTTGTTGGTCACAAATGTGATGCAGCAACTTTGAACCAATTTCAAGACAAATTTCCCTAATGGGACAATAACGTATATCTTGATCTTGATTTCTATTCTCTTATGTCATTTCATGGATGCAGTGGTGCAATTATCCCACATTAGTCCGCGTACAAAAGGAAACCGGAAAACGTGCTGTATTTGTTGTTGTTTCCGCCGTGCGCCTTGCCGCCGTCTAGTTTGACATAAATCTCGTCTCCGGAGTCCAGATGCAGGACAACGCTGTTGCTGGCGTAGTCGTAATTCTGGTCGGCGTCCTGCGCTATGGCGCTGGCTCGGACCTGCAAATTAAGTGAGAGAGAGAGAGAGAGCTTTGACCCAGCAGCATATGTCTCCCTGCACACAGACACACACGTTTAAATTACTACAGGACAAAAATGCGCGCGGAGACCTGAAATTAATCAAGCCATAATCAGCTGACCACTTTGCTGTCACGGTTCAGGATAGAACGGTAATATTCTGCATGTTCTACAATTACCGGAATAAAAAAACACCAGTATCCAAAGCACAGCCACGGATAGAATATTTTGTGTGCGTAATTTCTCTCCATTGCTCTGTTGCGCAGCGGTGAGGCGACTGACATGGAGCCAAGAATCGTATTTAATTTGTTTAATTAGCAAGAGCAAACCACAGGTTGCAGGTTACACACAGAATATTTACCTGTCCGTTTTTGCACAAGTCTGCCCACATGCTTGTCCCGTCTCCTCCGCGCATCAGCACATGATAGGTGAAGTAGTAAATCCCAGACACTTGGCAGGTGAACTTGCCTGTTGTCGAGTCGTAGTGGTTCCCTAGGTTCGTGACAACGTCGTCGAACCGTAACACTTCGTATCCCTCATGAGGGTTTTTCAGACCCACATAAAACGCTATCTTCGCTCCACCGAGAGCAGAGCCAAGCTCTCCGCCGGTCTCGGTTCGCGCTGTGCCCACTACCCCGGGATACCCGGTCTTTCCAGAGTCTCCTCTATCCCCCGGCGGCCCTCTCGGACCAGGTGGCCCAGGTTCGCCTGGCGGCCCCCTCGGCCCAGGTTTCCCCGGCCGTCCCGGCTCGCCTCTAGTCCCTTGAACAAAGCTCGGAGAGGGGATGGCACTCAGGTCCTGCATAACTTCCAGAGCCGTGGCGCTCGGTTTGGGGTGGTACGGGTCACAGATCATCCGACAAGTGCCCATCATTTCATAGTGCGCCTCGGTCTTGGAAGTTTGGACCAACAGGGGAATCGCTATGATGAGAGACAAAACCATGACGATGCCAACAACAGCAGCGACGATTCTCTTCCTCAAGAGAGTCCGAGAAGCAAGCGCTAAAAAGTCCGTTTTGCTTTGGGACGTAATGGTGGAAGGTGGTGGGAGCGCTAAAAGCCACAACAAAAAGAGAGTAGACCAAAACGGAGTCACTCAGTCCCGGGATTAAGAGAAGAGATGAGAGAGAGAGAGAAACAAATTCCAAGCCCAGTTCACCCTGCAGCGCTTAGCGCGGTGCCACTGTCACTTGGCTTCACACGGTTGACAGGGGAAATATTCGTTTTGGCACGACTGGACGCGGCGGGTCTCCGAGCAGAAAGAAGCTTCCAGCGGTTTTTGTTCGTCTGCAACAAGCGAGAGGGGAGTCGAGAGCCGCTGACGTAACAAATTTAGAGCAAAGCCTGTTGCAATTTGGATTAAGACTGCAACAATAATCATGTCATCTTTATGTATGAATTCTAAATCCCTTTGTATTGCTTCAAGGGAATAGGATCAGGAAGCATTACTGACACTGAATCTCTAGCAAATGTGAAACATTTCCTCCCTCATTTACAGAAGAATCATCCCAACACAGGTTTAGTCTTTGAGACGTGGGGCTAGATCATTTCATTCATGAGCAGCTGTTCAAATGTACAATTTGCGTGATAAGATGTATGAAAATGAAAACAGAGCAATGTTCATTCATCATACACAAACTAAACTTAACTTCACTCTGGAGGTGTAACAACAACAGATGTTTATTTTCAGTGAAGAACTTCACCAGTGCAGCATTTCAGCCAAATGTCCCGTTTGTGCATTGGAGATATTTGCTGTTACTCTGTTCTCTCACGGGTCTTTTAGTGGTTAATATAAGGAGGAGGAACAAATCCAGTAAGCCAGAACTGTTTCATTGCAAACAGGCTCACTGGAGAGATGAAAAGAGAGGTGGTCATGTACCAGGAAAGTCAGAGATGGAAGTGTGAAAAATGTAAGAAATGTTTTTTGGGATGTGAAATGTGGAGACTGTTTTCATTCATTTTAGTTATTTTGATTAAACATTTTTGTATCTCCTGACTCTATCAAAGACTAACACATACCGTATGTTTTCTCTTTTGTTTCACTCTCTCCTCATATGAGGTTAGGATGCCAACACAACCCTGTTTTATAAAGATAACATTGTACTGTTACATAGTGATAACACTGGGCAGCTGCTTCTCGAGAGCTCCTGAACTGAACTCCTGATGATGACTTCTAGAAGCAGAGCCACAGGCCAGGCTGTAGTTGTACTGGGCAGCTTCCATGTGTGAGAGGAGGCCTCTTAGAGACATTCCACTGAAAACAAAAACATACAAAAATATTATTATTAATATTATAATTGAATCAGTTGCAAAGGATGATTTTGTTATCAAGTCACAACATCCATTAAAGGATTGATTCATTCAAATTATAAAAACAACGGCAACAGAATTATTTTCTTACTTACCTGTAGTTCAGTCTAACCAGTTAATTAGGTTTTATCTTATTTTTTATTCTGTTTGTCCAGGATTGTAGATCTGTCTTGTAAATTTCTACCTCCACCACTGTAATTTAAGACAATAACAAATTGATCCTGTGCAGCTGAATCCATAATAATCGAGACACCTGTTACTAGCAGTTAACCGTTTCCTGTGACAGTTCAGTGATCAGTCTCATCTCATACGAGGATCACTTGCTGCTGAAAAGTCCGACTGAGCCTGCAGCTCTTCCACTTCACTAGTGGCAAAATGCATGCTGGGAGCTGGCCTGCACAGGGGGGAAATCTCTTTGTGTGTTTGTCATACATTGGCTTGACTCCTGACAGTTTCTACATCATGTGGCTTCTGGTTTCAAATTAATTCAAGCTCAGGGGTCACTCTCTGGAGGACAAAATTTGGCCCCTGGAAGCCCCTCTCTCTCCTGCATCACCACCTTTAGCTGAGAAAGAAGATCTACAAGTTGTTGTCTAAAAGTTGGCTGGTGTCTATTCTCTGTTCACCTAATCTGTGACAGAGGCATGACTTGCCTTCTGTTGTCAGGAGCAGCTAATCCTTATCTCCACAGATCCAGGATTTAACTTCTCATATCCTCTCGTCTCAGCAGGCTAAGCTAGCAGCTAACAAAGCGCCCATGTTGATTCCCAGGAGCTTCTCTGCCCCACTGATGAGTGCTAGACACACACAGACACACGAACACAAGGACTGCTGCACAACACAAGCAGATTCATAAACACAATGCATGCAGATAAGTGCACTGATACGCAAACAGGAAGTCACAGAGCCCCCACAGTGTTACCACACTCCCTGATGGGCACAAATGAAATCATTGTATGTGGGTGATTAGCATCCTTGTAGATTTGAAAAAAAGTTGAAATAAAACAGATTCATTCTCAGCTTGAGTTTTAAAAACTGAATAATGCATATTCATTGTGTTTGTGATGTGTTTGAGATTTGACACATTTAGACCGAAGTGTTCCCCACGGTAAACTGGAGCCAAGGGGACGTGGAAGATGGCTTTGATTCAGTGACAGCTCTGTAGTCCCACTCTGTTTCTTTCTTAGGTTTGAGGGTGTGGGAACAATCTGGAACCAAACTTCCTTCATGTTCTCAACTTATCTATTAATTCACAATTCTCATGGTGTTTGACTGTAATGACACAAACCAGACGCCGTGTGTGATGGCTTTAAATGTAAGGTACAGATCCTTCGTCCTTGTTAGTAGGCTACAAAAGATAATGAACAAAGTCCTCATCTTGTGCAAAATTAAATTGTAAAGTTGCACAAAAATTCTTGTCAGGTCATCTGATTACATCCAGACTGAATCTTATTTTAAACTATAGTTAATAACAAATGTAGGCAAGTTAATTTTGGATAAATATGATGAGGGATTCTTATTCAGTACGTGGATTCAACACTGAACCGATTTAATGTTGTACTGAAAAAGAAAAACTGTTTTTGAAGGACCTTCAATATGGCTGCCAGAGAGTGTGCCGCTTTACCTGACGTCCTTGTTTAGGTAATGAGAGTTTAGATCACCTTGATACATACATAATGTATGAATGTGTACATGGAACATGTAGCACAGTCCCTTCCTGCCTCATGCTTCTCTATATATAGACAACAGTGCCTCAGGTCAGAGAGCTACATACTGACACACTGGCTGCAGCTGGTTTAATGAGCAGCTCGTTCTTCAGCTTCATCCACCATCAAGAGACAAATCTGCTGTACACCTCAAGGGCCAAAGCTGTTGTCAAATATAGCTACAGTTTACATAATTAGCTCATCACATGGGGAATGCTTAGATTTTTCTCTGAATAACATTAGTGTAAAGATTGCTGTTTTTAGGTTTTAAATGTGTAAAACAGGACTAATGTCAACAAATCAACATATATATTGGCCTTTATTTTGCTGTTAATATCAGAGGTCACATCAAAACACATAAAATATTTGTAAATATATAAGTATTTTGGTTCTTACCACCTCAATTAATTTAATTAATTTAAGTTTTATTGGGGATATACTATTACTTTTCAGTGTGATTTCTAGAGTGTAAAACACAAACTGATTACTGGACTTTTGACATTAAATGACCACAAATGATATAACAATCTCAATTATTGTTGCTTTGTGTTTCTGTCTGTGCCCAGGTTCCCATTTTCTCATGGTCCATTCACACAGACATCATAACATATCTATCTGGACATTTAGTGCTGCAATCAAAGATAAGTTTATCATCCCTGATGGTTCCTAATTACTGAGGAGGGAGAGAACTAGGAGACATTTATTTTAGTGGATGCATTAGAAAGGGAACAACCACATGAGAAATTACTGCCCAGAAATCTGGACAGTTAGACATACATGCTGTTTTACCGTAAATCTAGTTGAAGGCACACACTCATTAACTGAAGGGACCCCCCTTCCAGAAACTGGAGGTACAACACCAAGCAGGATTACTCATGTAATTAGTCTATCTGTCACCATAACCAGAATCTCCAACCCAATTATTGGTGGTTGAGATGCATTGTGAGTAACAACTTTTAAAAGGAAGAAGAATGTGTGAAATAAAATATGTGGAGTATGTTCTGAGTTTCTGTGTCTAAATCTAACCAAACCTTACTGACTCTCAGGTTCAGTGTATTACTGACTCACATGCAGACCAACTACTTCTCTTCCTTGCTTAAGGACATAAAAGCAGTTTGGCACTGTAATCACAAGACACCCTTAACTGAACACCAGCAGCAGCCAAAGCCAAATGTTAACAAACTGTCTCCCACTCAACTTTTGTGTAAATGTCAGTTTGACACATATGGCCGAGCGGTGCACCATGCCGCAGGCCAAGACACCAAACACAGCCACATGCCAGAAGCCAGTTCTTTGGAGTGTGTGACTGTGTATTTGTTGGAGAGACAGAGCTCCATGACACACACACATCTGCATCAAAAAGTTTTAAAGATGACCTGTGGGAATGTCAGTATTGTACAAGAAGAAGACTAGATGCTTTTCACCTAAGTTAATAATTCAAATGTTTTTATTGAGCTGGTAGCTACAACCCACACATTCTGCTGACATATTGTTGGAAGGTAAGTGACAATGGACTGAGGTCAGTCTGTCTGCTCAGCTGTGGTCGAGCCTGGAGGTCTGATCTCACACAAACACATCATCCTTTTTTTTATAGAAACTAATCATATAAAGCCAGCAAGATTCAAAAGCAAACACAACAAACATGAAAGGTCTGGCTACAGCTACAGTATATGGATAGTCAGTGACTCATTCTCCTCCACATATTTTTGTTAATGCAGTATATTCATTCATGTGATATTTACAATTACTATTTTTCTGAGGCCTCTGATACAACTGAGCATGCATGACATACATGAAGAAATTCTGATTGTTTTTCTAGATATTCTCTGTACAGTATATATTATTTACTCAGGAAATCCAGTTTCAGCTTCAGGAACTGGTCAAACTAAGTCTATGACACTGCTGTTTAGATGACTGTGTCTTCCCTGCAGTGTTAGCTGTGATCAGCTGTGCTCCACTCATACTTCAGGACAGCACAATACATTTCTAATGTTCTTCTCTCTCCCCTGCAGCGAGGCTTTGTATTCAGTGGAGTTTCTCATTGGACTTGGAGGAAGGTCGCTGCAAAGGAACATAAATAAAAAAATATTGTGCCTCAGTCAACTTAAGCTTCTTTTACCAATAGTACATGTACATGCATTTTGGTATATATGGAAAGACAAGTGAGGCCTGGAAAAAATGTAGTTAAGAGAATTAATGAAAAAAATAAAAATGAGTGTTTGTGTGTGCTTAACGTGTGTGTGCATGCCTTGGAGAAGGGGAGGGGGGCAGCTGATGTGTTTGTCTTCAGCAAAATCACTGACTGACTCTCTGCTTGAGACAGAGAGTTCACTCTGTCAATGACATTTCCATTTTCTCTCTAAAGACACAACAACTACGAGCACTGCAGTCTAATGAAAGATTCTGGTAGTTTTTATTTGGTCCATTATATAGTTACTGTCCTTCAGGCGTAGTTTGATTAAGCAAGTCAGCGTCAGCACTGTCACAGGATAGGTAACATTTGTGATGTACTATAACATATCTGGATATCTTGAATCTGATATGATAACTGTACAAACAGAAGACACCCACATCCAAACCAGTGCTGAGTCACAAAATAAAATGATGGCAAAAGTCAGGCAGAGTTCCACAACGTGCTGATAGCTCCCAGCAGCCAGTCAAAACAGAGCAACATTTTGATCTAACTGAGATCTTAATCACACATTTGCAGATGACAAATATAAAATACAGATAATAATGTCTTAGTGTGCTGTATGACTGAGCATGTGGCGTTAATTTAAAACTTGTATAGGGTGTGTGACAGCAGCATTACAACATAAATAAATCAATTAGCACATTGTTTTGAGACACCAAGACACAGTCAAGACACTGGAAGTGATGATCAGTCTGTACTGTATCTTCTCCTCTGGATAGTCTTCTCAGACTTTTGCCTCACAGCAGTACAGTACTCACACATTACTCCTGGTCGCTGTAAACATATCTGGGCCAACTGATCCACTCAACGGAAAAATCTGCAAAGAAACACTTCTCTTTCTCTTCTTAAAAAAATACTCAAAAATACAGATCAGCTTGTTAACAGTGGTGTGTGTCCACCAATAAACACATTACAATTCAAATCTATCACAACTGTAACTTCCAAAATGACCATGACCCGAATCAACAAAAGTTGCACTTTATAAACTTCATGATGGAGGATTATTGCTGTACTTTTTATATTGGGCTGCATTAGTTTTAGTTCGATGTACTGTACATCACAACTGAGGTATACAGTGCACCACATTTACTGTTCAGTGTCCATGTCAGGTACACCACTTTCTCCTGCAATGCAATGCAATGCTCTCCATTTTATAGATGTAAAGTTTACTGTTGCGATCTCCATCACACCTGTCAGTGATGATGGAAAATAATGGTGATTAATGTCAGATATCTCATATTACTGCTCACTTTAATCATTTAAGAGTAGCAGCAGGAAATGTTTCTTGACTGTCTGCTGCTGAGTTTCTGCTCCATGAATTCAGTTGAACTCTCACTAAAATATTTAGATGCTGATTTATCATGGTATTTTTTTCTTTGCATTTTTAAGAATTTGTCTGTAGATGCAGACAATGAATCAAAACAATCAGTAAGACATTAACTCCACCTGTAGCTTTTAATGTAGTGGACAGGGGTCAGCATGGACACTGTGATCAGTCTGCAGCTACACAGCTCTATACCTCTACACCTATGATCATGGCCAACATAAAACCTTTCCCATGCTGACCTCTGTCCATCTCATTAAAACCTCCAGGTGATTTTAATATTGTGGCTGACCAGTGTATAAGGGACAATGCAACAGTTTTAGAAGAAGTAACCCCATCATTATTGTCTTATTTAGAAGCAGCAGTTCGTCTTTATAACAGTCAAGATATTTATTATTTATGAGGTTGTATGAGAGATGTTTGACCTTGTTTAGTTAATAAGATAACTGGGGGTATTTTTTTGTATCTATGTAGTCACAGGAGATAGTTATATGTTGAAATAACTTCAAAAACACAACAAAAGCCACAGTTCCCCCAGGGAACCACAGCGATACAGATGCTACTCACATCACTGTCACCCACATAATTCCTGTAATTAAACATATCCTTTTAAGTGTTACTGCAGTGATGATGTACAGTAGCTTATGGTTATGGTAAGACAATGATAACGCAGGTGTTGATTCTAAGGTAAATATCATACAGTGAAGAGTGACGGGGATGGGGGGCAGATGTGCATCAGGTGTGTAGCTTCCCATTTCTCTTGGCCACATTTTGAAGTTGCCTTGAGCAAGACACTGAAGCCTAAGTTGCTCATTGTGACTGTAACTTGTAAGTCGCCTTGGGTAAAAGCATCTGCTAAATCAGAGGTCCCCAACCGAACTGATCCTGAGCTGCTACAGCTGTCATTTAAAATTAGAAGATTTGACAGGACTGGACAGACAACGCCTTAAATGAAGGAGCGATCAATGCAGTAACAACAAAATAATGTAATTGTAAAATGATAATTATGCAGGTGTTAATGTTTTTTTCTTATATACAGTATATTTATGACACAATCTACAAAAGATAAGATAATAACTATCCTGTATCATAATTACATTTGTGTATTGTACATTTTTAGAATGAAGATTATATGGTGGATATGCATCCATATGCATCCATGCACTACAAGGCAGGGATTCCCTGATTCACAATGGAGTGAGTTTCCATATCACACCACCAGAACACACTGGCATATAATGTACATTGTGCACCCTCACCTCAACTTCATCAGATAGTAGCAGGGGGTCAGTGGGCCACAACCTATGAGTCTAGTTCACCTTGGCAGAGAAGTGACATGGACCACTGGGTCCTGTTTTACAATGCAGATTAGTGTGAGAATAGAGTGTAATGCAGGTCCTGTTCAAGTTCACTGAGCTGGATTCCAAATGTGTTCCGAAAAAAGGAGTAAATAAAGGGGAAAGGTCAGAATTTTATCAAAGGCTTTAGCTCCTATCATGAAGAGTTGCTGCATACTGTATTTCTGTTGTACACTTTTCCTATCATTTCTGTGTCAAGCCAGCTCCTCAGATTCCTAACATTCACTCTGCTGGTACAGTATACTCTACCAGTCAAAGTTTGGACACATAGAAATGACCATGTTTGTGAAAGAAAAGCAGATTTCATAACATCAAATTGATCAGAATGAAT
>JAUMHL010000014.1:18813184-18839195 GCA_032362345.1 Sandelia bainsii
TTAAATGCCCTACTTTCATGATATAATATCACTGTAGTGTGAACTTTTTACGTTTTCCATAAATTTCACCCGAAAGCGGAACATCCCTAACTTTTTGTGAGTGGTGTAATTTAATTGTACAGGGAAACATGTTTCCTTACTGTGCACGTGACTAGAAACCCTTTGAATCTTGAAATCCTAAAATTGCACTACTTTTAACTGTTCAAAACACAACCACCCATGCCAGAGTCATGAGTAGCAGAGCAGAGTCTTGTCCAGGGGATACTTCCACACGTGGCCAGAAGAAACGGGAAGTTGAACCACCAACCCACTGGGTTTCATAGATGACTGCCCTACCAATTGATCCATGGTTACCCACAATAACATAATAACATTCATATAAAATTGGCTATTTTAGTTAGGTTAGATAGTTCAGGATACTGCTGTAGGGCCTGTTGGGACATTAGATTAGCTTAGTGTGACACTTAAATGGTGCAGATCAGATGGTCTAAATGCTGTTACAATACAATATATATTCTGTTGAATTCTGTCCTTGCAGCTCACTTCTGCTTCAATGATATTTGTTGAATTTTATCTTTGTGTGTGTGATCAGTACCACAACAAGGATACAGTTCCGTCTCCCAGATGGCTCATCTTTCACCAACCAGTTCCCTTCACAGAGCAGACTGCACGAGGCTCGGCACTTTGCTGTTCAGGTATGACACACTCATCAATTTTATTTAATCACTCCTGTTCTTGTTTGTGTTTTTGTTTTCCCCTACACAATCACCAATAAAGAAGTTAAATTTTAAACATAGAACGGAGAGTAATTAATCATATTCATCATATGAATCATCAGATGAATAATTTTATTAACTTTTAAAAGGAAACAGGAATTCCTATATCTAAAATGGATATAGCATATACTAAGTGCTGGAAAATGGGGTTCATGAGCTTTTTTTCTTTTTTTCCCAAATTTCATTGAGGTTTTAGAAAATCGTATTAAACAGATGTGTGTCTACTCTGCCATATTAGGGGAGAGATGTATGTAGGTAAAATACAGACCACAGTCCATTACTTGAAAAGTCGTCAGCATCATGGAAGAGACTAGGGTCATCTGGAGTGTGCAGGGTTTTACTCAGGTCTTTTTATGACACTATTGGTTGCATCAGCCACCTTTTCTGCTGGACAGACACAGAGAGTAAAAGACTAAACAAGCTGATAATTGTGAAATTGTGAAATAGTGTATGCTGGTCTTATCTTAGGAAGTGGGCAATCGCTATGGTAACTTCTCCCTGGCCACCATGTTCCCTCGGCACGAGTTCACCAGTGAGGATCTGAATAAGACTTTGCTGGAGCTGGAACTTGCTCCAAGTGCTTCCATCGTGCTTCTGCCAGTGAGTAGACCACAGCCCTCATTTTTTGTTACACAGTCACTGCCTCACCTAAGAGAGTCCTCCTTGAGTAATACAGACACACCAGAACTGTGTACCTGCCTTTTGATCTTCTCACTGTTAGCTTAGCATTAGTAAGTAGGTTTGTAAAACAGTTGGGCTAGCTTTAAAGAAATGCACTGATACCCCTAACTGTGGAAGCTTCCTTAAAGATGTCTCTTCTTTCAATGTTAGCAGGCAGGCAAGCCCACCAACACACTGGTTCAGTCGTCTAGGGGGGGTATCTGGACCATTCAGGGCACTCTCCTCTATCCTCTGCTGGCTGTGTGGAGGTTCCTGAGCTCCTTACTGTTTGCATCACCGCCCCCTTCTGGAGCAGCATCTCAAGGCCCTGCCCAGCAGTCCAGCTCTTACTCCAACTCAGCCTTGGACAAGGAAAAGAGGTGAGGCACATGATGAACTGCCTTCATCAACCAGAGCTCCACCACAGGGGTGTAACGATTCTTGAAAGAGTCAAATATGGAAGTTTAGTGTTTCCCCTGGACACTGAAGTTAATGATTTAAGCTTGACCTCCAGTATTTAGCCTAAGTACCTCATGTCAGATTAAGTATGATACAGGTTAATAATGATGATAATGATAATTTGCAGTTGGTACTATAAATAGACAGTGAGCGTTTGATTAATATTTGTATGTATTAGGGGTGGGAGATATAGCCCCAAAATTATATCACAATGTTTCAGTGAAATTTGCAAAAATGAAATTTGAGAAGGCTGATGATTCTGAAGATAACATAAAAAATATTGAACGGGCAGCACCTTTTATTTGTGCAAACAAAATGAAGAGTATTTTCCATCCTTCTTTTCCATTGAGCTATTGTCCTTTGCCGTGTTTACATGCAATAGTCGGGAAATGGAACTTAAATGCACTTAAGAAAAATGATGATTATTAAACAATCTGCATATACTGTACATGCAATTTGATTTCTCCTCCATCTCAGACGTATTTTAGAAGCTCACAGATTTTAACTGTACAGTGACAGACAACGCTATTGTCTGACTTTTTTTTTTTTTTTTACTTTTGTCCTTGGGGTGGACCAGTTTCTGTCTCAGTGTGTTGCCTGGTTTGTCTCTCATCTTGTATTTTCCACTCTAACGATTGAGAGTAGACATTTGATGGTAGAAATACAAAATATAACTCTCATTATGATAGACTTGACACAAATGAAAGACTGATGTTGCAGTGTTTTAGCACTCAGAAGAACAAGAGCCTAATTTCATATGCTTACAGAAAAATCACATGTATTGGAAATTATTTCAATGTCTACAAAGCAAGTTCTTTTTTTGCAGTCAATGGCTCCAGTGGCCAATCCTGCATCACAAAATTACACCAGGTTCTTCATATGCAGACGTATTTAAATTTCATACAGCTAATAATATATTGATGGATTTTATTACTACCCTTCCCTTCATGTAAGACCTGAGCTGGGCTTTGTCAAGTGGATGATGAAAGCCACAGCTGTGGATCAGGAGGTAGAGTGGTCGTCTACCAATCCTGGGATCAGTTGTCCCAGCATCCCCTGTCAAATGTCTTTTGGCAAGAAACTGAACCCCAAGTTGCCCCCGGTGTGCCAGGTCAGCTGCATGACAGCTCTGCCATTGGGGTGTCTCGCACACCGTGTGTGTGTGAAGGTGAATGAGGACTAGTCTAAAACCGTTTTGAGTACCAATAAGGTAGAAAAGTGCTATATAAGTGCAGACCATTTACCATATGTTGTTCTTGAGATGCATGTAGAATTTGATTCAAATCCACCTGTGGCTAACTGAATTGACTGCACATAGTTAAGAAACGCATACACCCGTTCTTCTTCTTCTTCTTCTTCTTCATACCTTCATGAAGAAGGTATAAATACCTTAATCCATCCATCTTCATCCACTTATCCGAGATTGTGTCGCAGGGGCAGCACCTTAAGCAAAGATACCCAGTCTTCCCTTTCCCCCGGCCACTTCTTCCAGCTCCTCCGTGGCATTCTAAATATACCTATAGTTACACAATACACTTAAGTTGGTTAGTGGAAAACATTTTTTGTGTGTTTGTCCATTAAATAAAGGTTTAAGTTCAGATTTTACACAGATTTTAGTTTTTACTACATTTTAGAAAAAGTCGCATTACGGTTGGTATGTTTTGTTTAGTGCTGGGCAGCGATTAAAAATTTTAATCGCGATTAATCGCATTGTCACAGGCAAAATTTAATAATGAATTTAAAAGTAGTTTATTGTGCACTTTTATTTTAAAAGTACTGCTATATGAACAATATTTAGTCTGCACAAATGCATTTGTTTCAGATTGGCAAAGGCTCTTATTACACATACTGTAAAATACTGAATATTTGAACCTTAACTTCAGACCACTTTATACATGAAAAAATCAAACATCAAAAATGTTTTTTTTTTAATGGCAATATGTTTTTTTGGGGGGGTTTTTTATGAATTCTGTGGGTTTAACTAAAAACATTGCTCTTTTCATTGCAAAAAAAATAATTCATGTGCGCAGCCCGTGGAGAATTTCCGATCAAATGCATTGTAAAATTCTTTAAAAGTGTCACATAATCTGGTTGACATACCAGTCTCAGTGGATAGAATGATGAGGGTGATTTACAATTCTTGGCTTGATTGGAGCTGCTTATTTACCCTCTTATCGTTTCAGTGCATTAGGGTCTACTGCTACTGCTAGATAACAGCGTTTTACAGTAAAGCATAGTGGTAGTTTGGTGATGCTCTGGGGCTGCTTTGCTTCGCTGTGTGGATTCATTGACGTATCCTGATACGTCAATGACATCCTGGGAGAAGGCTGTCACAGTCACCTGATTTGAACCCCATACCAGCTTCTTCAAATTTGAAGAAGACGGTTGCAGCGCACAAACTCAAAATATTAGTGAGCTGGAGACCATTTTAGGATTGGCCTAAGATTCTTCAAGAATGCTTATTGAAGCTGATGTCTGGCTATGCATCACATTTGCCGCCGGTCATAACAGCAAAAGAGATGCTCTACATGAAAAGCAGTGAAGTTGCTTGTCATGAAGGTATTGTATTAAACTATTTAAATTGTTTTTGTTTGATTTATTCACTGCAAACAGCTGAAGATTTGCTGTAGATTTTGCCAACACACCAAATTTGCATTGGGGTTTTGTATTTTGAGTTCTGTAACTGCAACTGACTGTAAAGCATTAAAAAGAAGACTGTACTTTTATGAGAAACTTTTTTGTTTTCTATCTCTAAGGTAACTTGAAACTTGAACCTAACAGGCACTGTTAAATTAACTCTATGTTGTCCCATTTTCTTGTGTCCACTCAGAGAAACACTCTCCAAGCACACTCTGGAAAAGCGGTCCAAAGACTTCAAGAAAGAGGGTAAAATCTGCAGGCTGAGGACTCAGGAGGACAGTGAGGATGACAACAACACCTGGAACGGGAACTCGACTCAGCAAATGTAGTGCAGTAATGGCAGCTTTCCTTTCTCTCGCTCTTCTGCTGTTAATTTGTTTAGTCTGACTCGTTGAAGGTTTCTGGTTTCTGCTGCTCTTAATACCGATTCTTTAGTTTTCTCTTTGTCTTACTGTGTTCCAGGTCTACACTCTGAACCTTGTTTGCATGGTGAAATCAATAATAATTAACAGAACCTCCTCTGAGCTTGGGCTTATGTCTTTTTGTGGTGATTATGACATAATTGTTTCTCATAACCCAGGCTCAGATTAGAGCAGGTTGACAAACTGTGAAAGGCTACACCAGCATCCTGTCTTTGGGTTGTTGCTCATAGCTGTTGATACATCATAATAAATCTATAAAAATTTAAATTCATTATTATGTATAATTCTCATTAAGCAACTCTAAACTGCCTCTTGACATCAACTGTTCCAGGCACTAAATTCTCTGAAAAGACCAAATTGACTGTAAGCATCAGACCTGAGAGAATAATCTGAGTCCGGCTCCGTATTGTCTTATGGAGTTAATTCATTTTGTAACATTTAACTTTTGAAAGTTATTGGCTGATTGTCAGTGATTGCTCTGGATTGTTATCTAATAGCAGGATAAAAGATAAAAGGTTTTGTTTTAGTTACCAGCTTACAGCCACTGGCAGAGAACTATACATCTGTCAAGGTTGGGGGCCCATACATACACCTTGGCATTATGTATTTTTATTAGTTGTCAGTTTGAAACTACTGTAGTTCTTTTCAAACAATGCAAATAAAGCAACCAGTTTTTCATACAACATAGAAGTGTGTGTTGTTTTTTTATACATGCTATCTATGCCCAGAATTTGAGCTGTGGTTTGTTGTCTTACATAATTGTTTTCTTATTTTGAAATAAAGGCTGTTCTAGTCTATTTCATATTTCTAAGATACATACAGACCTGCTGCTATCCTAGTAAGACATGAGCAATATACTGTTGTTATTGCCCACATGAGCCCTGTGGGTGACCTAGCAAAACTTTTTCTCTGCGTTCTCATAGTTCTCATTTTAAATGAACATAGAAGGTTATGGAAAACCCTGCTGCAGCCACACCCCAGAAAGAGTTGGAAACTGGACCAAAGACAGAAGAAGTAGTGTTCTTTTGCACACAGAGAGCTAATAGATTTGCACAAGAGAGCTGCAGGAATGGGACAAGAGTTAGGTGCAGGACTGTTTTGAAAACACAGACTGGACTGTGTTTGAACACCTGGACCTGGAGGAGCATACCACATCTGTGCTCTCCTACATCAACTTCTGTGTCAACAATGTCGCTGTGGACAAACGTCTCCGCGTATATTCCAATTGGAAACCCTGGATGACTAAAGAGGTCGAGGTCCGATGTGACGTCACTTTCAGATCCGACGGAGTGCAGTACAGCACAGCCAGAACTGATCAGGAATCAGCGAGTCCAAGGCAGTTTATAAGAGGAAATTTGAAGACCACTTCAGCAACAACAATTCACAGCAGGTATGACAGGGAGTCCAGCACCTAACCAACTACAAGCCTGGCAACACCACAATGGCTGAGGGCAACGCTGCATTCATGGAGGAGCTGAACCACTTCTTTGCACGCTTCAAGGTGGAGGGACCAGAGGCAGCTGCAGCTCAAACACTGGACTGCAGCAGCCCAAGTCCAATGGTGCAGGTATACGAGGTATGGTGCACACCGAGGCCAGTGAACCCCAGGAAGGCTGCCGGTCCGGACGGGTTGACCAGGAGTGTCCTAAGAAATTGCGCAGGCAGCTGGCTGGGGTCATCACTAAGATCTTCAACACTTCAGTGTCCCAGTCCTGCATCCCACCATGCCTGAAGTCAGCCGCAATCGTCCCACTGCCTAAACAGCGTACAATCAGCAGCCTCAATGACTACTGACCAGTTGCTCTAACACCTGTTATAATGAAATGTTTTGAGAAAGTGGTCTGATGTCATGGCACTAAAAGGGTCATTAGCATGGCCCAGAAAATCATTGGTCACCCTCTTCCCTCCCTGAGGGACCTGTACAGCACCCGATGTCTCAAGAGGCCACACAGCATCTTGCAGGACTGCACACACACAGGACAACGGGTGTTTAAGCTGCTGCCCTCTGGCAGGAGATACAGGGCGCTGAGGTCACGGAAAACAGATTCAAGGACAGCTTTTACAACAGGTCAATAGCCCTAATCAATGCAAACATCTGAACATTCATGAACAGCTCTTGGAACAAAAGCATTCACTGTCCACACCAAACTGAGTAGCACACACAGAGATTAGCTAGTGATTGAAATAGTGGAACATTTAGCAGCTACAATATATTATGGTAATGCTTATAACAACTAATACTTGTGTTAGGTTAATTTACGCATGAATAAATACAGTTATCTCATAATACCTAATGTTTGCAGTAATTAAAATGTTACCAATATTTATAAATAAAACGGACATAAAAGAGAATGAATATTGGGTTTATTTCTGTTGGTCAGAAACACTGATTACTGCACCTATACATGTTACTTTGCCTTTATGACATTTGATATAAGGACATATGAAATGTTAAACTTCTAACGTCTATACATATTTAAGAGCGGGGTGATGGAAGCTTTGCATGTGCAAGTAAATAACTCCTCACTCAACAGAGGTGGAGGCCTTAGGCATAATCTGTCTCAATTTATCATGCTGCCCTTTCATATATTCCCAGTAAAATCAGGCCCAATTCACACTTCCACAACGTTGGCCAAACTTAGCAATCCACTTTATGGGGGTAGGAAGGGTTGTCAAAGGTGTGACTGTTACATCTGAGTAGTAAAATGTTTAAACCATAACAAGAAAGAAGTCCAATTGCCATAACTCAACTTCAAGTTAATTAATCAAAGGGGATTAATAAAGTATCAAATATTATTATTATTGTTGTTATTACAATTTAACTCATGTGCAAGGAACGAGCAAAAGCATTGTGGACAACAATAAAAATTTGACTAATCATGTGTATATATTTATATATATATATATACATAACAGTAAATGACATACATTTATCATTAAGGAAGTAAGCACGACATTAATTAATTACAGTAAAAAACTGAACGCAGATAACTGTAAATAACATGAGCATTGCAAATGCAAACTAACAAACACATATAGATCAGATGTATCAGGTGTGTTTGCTGTGTGAGCCCCGTGCTATGAAGTGGTAGTCTACTCTCCAGTAAAGGTGGGGTTGGCCACAGTGGTGGTGGCATTCTGGAACAATGGGTTGTCAGCCTGGTAAAAGGGATTCCAGATTAGTATGTTATCATGTTTGATGCAAATGAAGTTCAAGACATTATGTCATAGCATACCAAATAACAGACAGGTGAATGTGTTGATAATAACTGTTTCAACACTGCATTTATTTCACTATTAAACTCTTTTGTTTTTACTCAAAATGTAAATAAACCCATTCACAGTTTTAAACATGCCCTTGATCTTGTTCTGACGTATCATCTTTGATGTTATTTTTTGATAAATTGAAATTGATCATTTAATAATTTTTCCACAAAACCCTGCACATGAATTTCTGTAGTATTACAGCAATATTACTGTATTTCAGAAATATTTTAGAAATATACTGTATATAATTCTTAAGTCACTATGTGACAATGTTTACCTGGTTTTTATTCTGTTATTTGCTTTAACATGAATGTTAAAGTAACCCACTATAATTACTTTAACTGTACTAAGAACTAAATCAGATAGAAAGTCAGTTAACAACTACAATACAATAACAAACAGATGTGGTTTTTAACTTTTCCAGTTTGGATGAGAGACTAAGAGTGAGGCTCTAAAATGAAACAACTATATATACAGTGGTGTGAAAAAACACCTTCATTTAAAAACTGCATTTTGTGTTTACTTGTATTATCTTTGTCTAATATTTAAATTTGTTTGATGATCTGAAACGTTTACGTGTGACAAACATACAGCTGGCCGGGGTCTTTACAAAGATCTTCAACCTGTCACTGTCCCAGGCCTCAGTTTCACCCTGTCTGAAGTCCTCCACCATAGTCCTCTTACCTAAAAAATCATCCATAACCTGCCTGAATGACCAGACGGCCAGTAGCGCTCACCCCGGTGTTGATGAATGCTTTGAGAGACTGGTCCGGAGTCATATCATGTCCTTCATCCCTCCCACCTTCGATGCACACCAATTTGCTTACAGGGCTAATAGGTCTACTGAGGACGCTGTTGCTGCTGCTCTTCATGCTACCCTGTCCCACCTGGAGCATCAAGGGAGCTACGCAAGCCTCCTCTTTATTGACTTTAGCTCTTCCTTTAACACCATCCTCCCTCACAGATTGGTGTGCAAGCTGTCAGACCTGGGACTCCTATATTCCACCTGTCTATGGATTAAAGACTTCCTGACAGACCGTACACAAAGGGTTAGGGTGGGCCCCCACACCTCCTCGGCCATCAGCATCAGCACTGGCTCTCCTCAAGGCTGTGTGCTGAGCAGGAGAGCACGGGGCTCTTCATGCTGTACACACACGACTGTGCCCCCCTCCCCCAACCGCAACACCATCGTCAAATTTGCAGACGACACCACTGTGGTGGGGCTCATCTATGGGGGGGATGATTCCGCCTACAGGGACGAAGTGGAGCAGCTGACAGCATGGTGCACTGACAACAACCTGCTCCTGAACACAACTAAGGCCAAGGAGATTGTTGTGGATTTCAGCAAAAAGAAAACGGACATTAAACCACTTCACATCAGTGGGGACTGTGTGGAGAGGGTGTCAGACTTCTTCTTCCTGGGTGTTCACATCATGGAGGACCTGTCCTGGGGTGTGAACTCAGCAGAGCTGGCAAAGAAGGCTCAGCAGAGACTATATTTCCTGAGAGTCCTCAGGAAAAATAACATCCCCCCAAAACTGCTGGTGTCCTTCTATCGCTGTTCTATTGAGAGCATCCTGTGCTACTGCCTCTGCGTGTGGTTTTCCAGCTGCACAACAGCGCAGAGGAAATCACTTCAGCAGATTGTAAATACTGCCCAGGAGATCATCGGCTGCTCTTTACCCTCTCTGGACGAACTGCACAGCTCTCGCTGCCTCAGGAGCCATTAGGGCATTGAATGACACTTAATCACCTCCAATTCAACCATGTGCCATAAGGTTTCATGTGCAGTAAGGTTCATGTGCAATAAGGTTTCATGTCGAATGACTGTATTATTCTCTACCTCATTTCTTAGATTATAATTTCATATCCTTTTGTAATTATATATATATATATTCATATATTTTGCTAGATTTCTCTTTTTTTATATATATATTTCTTTATATTTATATATATATCTATATATATATATAGAGAGAGAGAGAGAGAGAGAGATATTTCTCTGACACTGCAGGGACTGCACCTAATTTCGTTGTACTTGTTACAATGACAATAAAGATATTCTGATTCTGATTCTGATACAAAAAAATAAGAATTCACAAAGGGGGCAAACACTTTTTCACACCACTGTACATAGCCCACATTGTTTGAACATAGTTGCATCCACAATAAATGATTGTACTGGGAAGATATTTCTGTACTAATATAGTGCTAGTGACCTCACCCTTAGTTGTGGCCGCTTCAGATGCAAGGCTCTATCAGCACAGCTAATGAATACCTCTCTAGCCTACAGTTCTGACCCACTGTTGCTCCAGTTGATGGTGATAGCCTGTAAGCAGTAACTCTGACTGTGGTCATGGTTGTGGATTATTGTGTGCAGAGAAGTGACATGGTTGTACAGCTCCAATATCCATGGGTTCAAATCCTGACATATAACAACTATAATTATATTTCATTGTGAAAACTGCAGTTATATTTTCTAATGTCTGTATGCTATTAGTCTATACAACTAAATACTGTATTATTAACTGTTTAAGTTATTCAGAATAATAATTGGTGGACATTATTTTTGATTTACTTCATCGCATGTAGTTATTGCTGGGAAATACTGTTGTCTGAAGTTTTATTTCTGTGGCATTGTGAAGTTAGTGTTCATTCATCAAATCCTTGAAGTTGCAGTGACTGCATCATGGCACAAAATAGACTGACCAGATTTGCGTCTGTCAACTGTGAACAAGAATATTGTGAAGGACTGCGTACAGTACAATTCTCATTGTGAAGGATTGTGTACAGTACAAGGCTCATCATTTATCGGGAAGAAGTGTGAGAGTGTTTTGACTGGCCACCATGCCACAAGCTTAGTTTTCTTGTCATGCTTCAAAAATTGTTACTATAATTAATTATTAACATATAAGTAATTATTACTATTTATAACACAAATTAATCATATGACAAAGTTTGACCCAAACTTGATTGTGATTCTTGCAAAATTACAATCGGAATATGACTGTGATTAAACTTGATTAAAATATTTACTCAATTTAAAGCAATTATATAATATGTAATTTTTTAATTAATATTATACACTAACACTAAGTTTGGACACACCTTGTGTTTCAGTGGTTTTTTTTATTTTTATTATTAATACTAATACTAATATCTAAACTATACAAAAACATGTATGGAATGATGTAGTAAACAAAAAAAGGATTAAACAACCCAGGATATATTCCATACTTTAGATTGTCCAAAGTAGCTATATTTAGCTTTGATGACAGCTTGGCTCATGGCAGTCAGATTTATGAGGTAGGTCACTTGAAGTGGTTACCAACCTTTAAAATCCCAGTTTTACAGCAAGTGGCAGACATATTTATACATCCACTGTCCACAGGCCTTCATGCAAGAATTGAATTGCAGCAAAGAAACCATTACTTCGGAAGACCAACAATCAGAAGAGACATGCTTGGGCCAAGAAACATACTAGGAACTAGACATTAGATCAATGGAAAACTTTTGGTCTGATGAGTCCAAATCTTTCATTTGTGGTTCTGTCTTTTTTAGATGAAGGGCGAGTGAACAGATAGTTCCTGAATTTGTTGTTCACAGCATGGAGGAGGAAGTGTGATGGTGTGGGGGTGCTTTGTTGGTGACACTGTTGACTTTGCGAAATTGAGGACACACTTGACTAGCATGGCTACCACAGCATTTTGCAATAACATGCCATCCCATCTGGCTTGCACTTTGTGGGACCGTCATTTGTTTTCCAACCGGACAATGACCTCAAACGCACCTTTAGATTATGTAAGAGTTATTTGTCCAAGGAGAGTGATGGAATGCTGCATCAGATGATCAACTTGGGATGGTTTGAGAAGACTTGGACTAGAGAGTCAAGGAAAAGCAGCTAAGAAGTGCTGAACACCTCCTTCAAGATTGTTGGGGGAAAAAAGCATTGTAGGTAAATACCTCATGAGGCTGACAGAGAGAATGCCAAAAGTGTGCGAAGCTGTCATCAAAGCAGTGGCTGCTTTGAGAATTGAAAATATCAATTATGACACGCTATGACTGGTACTGTATAAAATCCTCATAATGTAGCTTTCACAACACTTTAAGGTAGCAAAAACAAAAGTGCTGTTAAGGCTCTAGCTCTTAAAATGTAAATGTTTCTGTTTTTATTTTTGTTAGCAGTAGTAATAAAAGAATATCACCTCCGCCCACTTGGATTTCTTCTTTTCATTTTCAAATTTCCTGAACTCTTTCAGGTCCTTCATGTAGAGGAGTAATTTGATGAGCATCAGCAGTATGATGCCAATGAGAGCCACTGATGCTATGGAGCCTCCGATGATAGCAGTGACACTGGGTGGTTCTGGACAGTCTGGAAGAAGAGGTATAAATCACAAAAGCTTTTACACATACTGTATGGAAACACTTTGCTGCTGTTTTCAATTTAATTGCAATTAGAGTTCATTGTAAGCTGCCCAATAGAGGGGCTGTGCATACAAAGAGTTTCATATCAGACTAACATTACATTGTCAAGTGCCTTGAGATTACTTTTGTTGTGATTTGGCAAAATAAATAAACTGAATTGAAATAAATTATTTGTCAGAGTTGGGGGATAAGACATTATCTAATAACAGTGTTTTTAAATAATAATACAGTTTAGTAAATGAAAGGGGTCATATTATGCCTTCTGTGGTGTGACATTACTTTTGTGAAGTTGGGTGTCCATGTAACACATAGTCAGCGGTCCAACCACTTGCACATCGTAGGGGCCCTTGCAAATCTTTCCAGTTCACCAGTATATCTGATCACTTGAAGTTGAATATAACTGTAATCATTAATGCACTTGGATTTGAAACATGTTGTAAATATTGTTTTTCTTCCAGTATACTCTTCAGGACCTGGTCTCACAAAAAACATCACCAAAATTTCACTCCCCTTCCTCCTCAACACCTGACACAGCCCCAATTCTTTTACAGACGATGAGATGCACTTGCCTCTCCTCTCAAGGCGGTTTAAAGAAGGGTCAGCATCGACCTCACATGCTAGTTCAGTGCCTTTTGTACAACACAGTGAGTTGGCACATTGGCAGGGTAAAACTGCCTTGAACAATTTCCCCAAGGGGGAAGGAGTTTTAATTAAGTATGTCATTATCATTTTATCATTATTCCCTGATGTCATGCATAGTCAACTTCCTGTTCCACTCTCCACTCTGCTCTGCTCATTCATATTTCTGTGAAGATTCTCAGTCATGCAGGTGAAGTTGTCTGGAAGTTGACTCATGGCAACTGGACCTGACTGGACTTTCTTGTAAGGTTGAAACATTTCGCTCTTCATTCACAGAGCTTCGTCGGTCTGAGGGACCACAAATTTATCCTCCAGGTTGGTTTCACCTCACACCTGCCTTGAATAGGCTCGTTAAGTGAAACAAAGGCAAGGGCCCCTCCCTTGGGTAGATTTAACAGTCACACCCCTGGCAACTCCTCCTACCCCCATTAAGTGGGTCGTTAAGTGTGGCAAAACTGGTGGAGGTGTGAGTTGGACCTGATTTTCCTGGGGATGGATACAGCATGGTAGATTGAAGGTTATGTCTAAGGCCTCCACCTCTGTTGAGTTAGGGGTTGTTTATTTGCACATGTAAAGCTTCCCTCACCCCTCTCTTAAACCACCTGTCTTCTCTATCTAATATTTGTACATATTGGTCCACAGATGAGTGTCCTTTGTTCTTCAAATGAAGGTACACAGCTGATTCTGGCCCTGAGGTGTTGCTCCTTCTGTGCTGGGCCATCCTCCTGTGTAGCAGCTATTTGGTTTCCAATGTACAGCTCAGAGCACTCTTCACTGCATTGAACAGCATACACTACATTGCTCTTCTTATGCTTAGGTATACGGTCATGGACGAGTCTCTGTCTCAGTGTATTAGTGGGTTTGAAGTGGACAGGTATGTGGTGTTTTCCCTCAGACTGACGAAGCTATTTGGATGAATAGCGAAACGTTTCCACCTTACAAGAAAGAAGTCCAGTTGCCATGACTCAACTTCCAGACTACTCTGTGTATTGTGATTGTTGAAGTTAATAGTTGTCTGCTGGGGGTTGGCCTATGTTGGGAGGGGAAGGTGCGATGGGGGATAATCAGAGCTACGGACATACAGCTGTGATAATACAAAACTGTACTTTTTATTTTATGTATTTGTATGTCTGTTGAAATCTCAAAAGAGTTCAGAAAAAAGGAAAAATATATGATTGTAATTTAAATCCTATAATATTATACAACTGTAAAATTGACAAAAATGCTGTAACCAGTTATTTTCACGTCAGCAATGAAATGTGCATAAGTATGCTTTTCAGTAGGTTTTGTTCTTACGCAAGAACAAATCCCAAATAAGAAAACACTGGTTAATGTAAAGTTTCTTCTTAAGCTTGCTTAAGCTTTGTGAATGAGGTCAATTGAGTTTGTCAGCATGTTATCATCAGCTTACCCTTTTGTTTCAGAATTTCAGCCATGTAATTATCCTCTCCAACCAGCTGGTCCAGCTTAAATTTGATCCAGCAGCCCTCTGAGTCCTTTTGTTGGCACTCCTTGCTTGATATGGTGAACTGGTCTACCATCTCATGATGAAGGCTCTTGCTGCAAGCCAGACTGCAGTTTTTTTTAAAGGGACCTGACTGAAAGCCTAGGCATTCAATGCAGTTCCTGAAAACAAAGGCACATGGTTAATACTTTAGAGTCAACTCTTATCTCACCATAGTATTATCTCATCATTGACCATTAGTGGAGCTACTTTCTTTCTTTCTTTGTCACCAAATACTGTAATTTGGTGAACCACACCTTTAATATTAATTAGAAAGTAGAAGCTGAGTGGAAGTTTGGACTCCTTACAGTTTGGTCTGGCATGGATCAGGGCAACTTGGGCATATCTGGCATCGTGGACGTTGGTATCCCTCCTTACACTCACAGCGGTTACACTTGCAAGTCCCTCTGCCATAGCAGACGGTGTTGTTAGTGGTACGACAGCTCTCCTCAGACACCTTACACTGACAGGCTGAGCCTTCGTAGCCTGGACTGCAATCACATCTGCCACAGTTGCACTTACCATTCCCTGCATGTTGTGTAGAACAAAGAGGGTGGTTAGAACTTCAACTTTTTGTGCATCTTACCCATGGATTCCTCCCTCTCTGAATGAATTCAATCAATATCAATTACCTATAAGTTGCATCAAAGCCTAATGGGGGCAACAAAAGTAAGAAGCAGACTGGAAAACACAACAATGACAGAAAGCTTTGAAGAGGAACTAAAGACTTAAAGTCCTCCCTGAAAGTATTTTAACAACAAGGGTAATTTGTTTTTGCTGTACACAAAAGACAACTGGGTTTAAAATCCAAGGATGGATGTAAGACAAAAGTTCAGAAATTCAGCTTTTATTTGATGCTATCTTGCTATCTCAGACAACCTTGCACACTTTGTATCAGATGACCCAAGTATCAAGTGAGCAAAAGTATTGTAACAGTAAAGTCACTAAACTTAATATTTGGTTGCATATCCTTTGTTTGATACCAGATTCAAGACTCAAGATTAGTTGCCATGTTACAGCTACTCTCAGTTCAAAAGGAAAGAGAACCACAACCAGAAAAGATCCACACCAACACAAATGCAACCTAACATTAATAGAAAAACTAAATAAGAATGAAGAAATACTAAAGATGGATGAAATAGATCATTAATAGTCTGGGATGGACAGACAGAGTCTGGGATGGAATGTAGTGCAATGGAAAGTGATAAATATGACATAAATAATGTTTAAGATTATTGTCACATGAAGAGTTGTACAGTTTGATGGCCACTGGCAGAAAGGATCTGTGGCGCTTTGTGGAGCACTTGACTTTGATCAGTCTCTTGCTGAATGTGCTCCTCTGTCCAGCCAGCAAACTGTGTAGTGAGAGGGAGGGATCGTTCCAGCTACAACATGTAGAGCAGGGGTAATCAAGTACGATTTAAGGAGATCCGGACAGAGAAACTTTCCTCATGTCCGGGTCCACAACATCATCATGTTTAAATAGCAAAATAATGTAGTTATACATTAATATTAATTTATATATAAATTGAAGTTACTTGTCATTAAGCTATATTCAATGCCATTTGAACAATATTAAGTCTGGACTCTCGAGGTTACATACAATAATAAATAAGAAAAAAGCTGAGCACTGTCAGACACATCAGTGGACTCATCTACAACTAAGACTATGGAGCCTTGTACATGGCTTCATGCAGATGATCTAACATCTCTGGTTAATACCTCCCTCTTCTTTCTTTATTGGCTGTTGGCTCTTTATTGACTGAACGCTGGCATTCTGTTACATACAAACAGAACGTAACAGAACATAAATATCTTCCTGCCTCAAATGTCTGTGTGTTCTCATTTTCTGTACCCCATGGAGTGCAAGATTCTGGGCTGCAAGGTCCTGCTTGTGTCTGTAGCACCTTTTTAGCATTCAACCCCTCTTCCCTCATTATCTGTGATTTACAACTCCAGTTCTAAATAAGTTGTGACTTATAAGTTACCAGACATTGATTGAGTGTTGATAAAAAGAGGGAATCATGGTATCCCTGTATCCCTGTACCAACGTGTCCCTGTACCAACTTATTTGAGACGTGTTGCTGCCATCAGTTTCAAAATAATTTTTTCTTAAAATGGTACAACTTCTCAATTTAAACATTTGATATGTTTGCTATTTTCAATTGTGAATAAAATATGGGTTTATTCTGTATTCTGTTTTTAGTTATTTTACACAGAGTCCTAACTTTTTCAGAATTTAGGTTGTACAGTGGACAATAAAAATAGTAACCCTTTCTAAATATTTTAGAAAATATATTTAACCAGTATGTTATGTGTGGTGAGAATTAATTGCAGAGACCTTAAAAGGCAGATAATAAGAAAATGACTGAAACTCTACCTCCGCACAGTTTATTCTGGAACTTCTCACAGTGTTCATCATCACATTCGCAGAAGTCACCATGGTAACTTTTTCCACTCTCTGTTGTATGGCACTGACACCTGCCACACACACAGTCTCCTCGACCTTCACATTCTGTGCCATTCTGCCTCTGACAAGATGCTCTCAGAGATCGCTCATCTCTTTCGCCAACAGAGCACTGACAGAACTGACCAACAAAGCCTTCTTGGCACCTAAATAAGGACAGGTTAGAAAAGGTGATTAAACCTAAACACTTCTATATAGCCATATACAGTAAATTTGTTTGATGATCTGAAACATTTAAGTGTGACAAACATACAAAAAATAGGAAATCAAGGGGGCAAACACTTTTTCACACCACTGTACATATCTCTCTAGCATCTATCATGCATTTTATTGTATGCCTTTTTACGTTGATCATTGGGAGCCAAATGCAATGTTTAAATCCTCTTTAAATACACAGTCTCTATGCTAAGATAGGCTAAACTCATCCTGACCCTAGCTCTGTTAAAGGACATGCTCCATCTTCTCATCTCAGCCTGAAAGAAAGTAATTTTAAAGTCGAATTATAGATTAGATTAGATTATTTACTTTTCAGATGTTTTAAAATAAGTTTATATGCCCATCATCATAGTTAGGTTTTAGTGAACCTTTTGGGCATTTTCTGTAAATTACTAATGTTGTTTAGTTTGTTTCTGGCTGCAAGAAGTTTTACACTGTACTTCAACATCAAACTACTTTATTCTTAGTAATTTATTTTACACATTTAGAGGTACAGTTTCACAAACGCATTGTGTAAATAGTAAACCTTACTTGCAAATACCACAGTTGACGCTTCCCTTGCTTTTGCAATGTGAGTGGTTTCTCTCGTTGGGGTCATTACACTGACACTTGCAGTTTGTAGATAAGGTCACTGTCAGTGTGTCTTTGATACCCAGTGGTCTGATTGTGAAAGATTTGTTCTCCATACAAGAGCGTGCTGTCACTGTGACATCAAAAGAAATCTGGAAAGGGTAGTTAGATTTTGGGAGTTAAATACAATAATACAAATAATTTCCTCTGGGAGTAATAAAGTTTTTTTGAATCTTGAATATCTTAATGCATTCTTACAATATTGTAGACATATCTGTGAAAAAAGAGGACTAGGCCCACCGTATAAACATTATTTGAGTTAAAATTACGTCAATCTGAGAATACCTTTTTCTCAGAATTATTATTTTTTCCATCAGAATTATGACTTCTGAATTCTTAATTTAAGGAATTCTGAGATTAAAGTCATAATTCTCAGGGGAAAAAAGTCAGAATTCCAAAAATGTTTTTATGGTGGCCCTAATCCTCTTCTGTAAAAATTGATATTCCCATTGTTCTGGACTTTTCAATGACAATCACAATGTAGACATAGACATTTAAAAAAAACGTGTTAAAACAAACTCACAATCACATCACAACAAAAGGTTTAAAAACTAGAAAAATAACTAACCTCCTTTCCTACATGGACATTGTCACAAACTCCTTCGCTGTCCCCTGTTGATAATGGATTATCACATATAGGGGTATAGACAACTTTTACATCATCGGGGAGATTGTCATGGGTCACAGTTACCTTTGAGGACAACCTCTGTCATAGATTTTACATTGTGAAGATTGTGATAAGAGCAGAATATTGGATTAATCTCAAAGGACAGGTTTTAAAAATTCGTCAAAATAAGCTAAATGTGTCACTTGCAAATTGACTACTTACATTGTAGGCAGTAACAATCAAGTCTACAACATTTTTTGAATCTGATGACAGAACTCCCACCTCTGATTTTGGAATCATTTTAGAGAGTTGCTAAAATAAAAAAGGAGACATAAAAAATTATTCAGAGTATCAATGCAGCATAATGTGTAGAATATAGCATATGTAGTTTTTACTTACCTTGTACACATTCTCAACATTTTTCGTCACTGCAAAAATAGGCTGAATATTGTTTTTTTCCAAATGCATAGCTAGCTGTCCAACAGATGGGTAGTCCTGCACTCAGAAATTACAGCAATTAGTCAGATTTCTTGAAACTAATGCATGTCACACACCTTTAATAAAAAAAATAAAAACAAAACTCATTAGTAGAGTTTTTCAAGACTTTACATTTAGTGTGATGAATAATGGATAGCTACCATTTAGTACCTGGATGTGTTGTCATAGTTTCCCATTACAAGAAAGGTCAATGTAGGATTTAGAAGCTGCAACACCATGTTGCAGATGTTCTATGAGTCTGTGGTGGCTAGTGCCATTTTCTATGCTGTGGTGTGCTCGAGTGGCAGCATGAAAGTGTCTGATGCTAAGAGACTGAACAAGCTGATTAGGAAGGCAGGCTCTGTGGTGGGTAAGGAACTTGACACCTTAGAGACTGTGGCTGAAAGAAGATCATTGTCCAGACTTCAGGTCATCATGGACAATACATATCACCCACTCCACAGTGTGGCAACTGAGCTGAAAAGCACCTTCAGTCACAGACTCCCTGGCATAAAGTGCTTCACTGAACGCCACAGAAAATCCTTCCTTCCCACTGCAATCAGACTCTATAACTGCTCCCTCTGTCAGTCATCCTCACAATAATGTGCATAATAGCTTACATATTTACATACAGCTCAAGAACTGAACTTATACTATTGTTCTTCTTCTGTGTCTTTGTGTGATGTTTTTGAGTCTTTGTGTGATTGTGCAGTCATGATGTAAGCAATTTCCTCTGGGATGAATAAAGTTTTCTGATTCTGATTCTGATTCAGATGCCAAACACTTTTAAGTGTTAATTCACTTATGTGATTTCATACATACCATCTCACTGCTCTTGGTATAAAGGTTGTTTTCCATGTAACACTGTTGATCATTGGGTTCCAGTATGCCAGCAAGTTTTCCATCACCAGCCATGTGAAATCCAGCATCTGTGGCCAGCACAATTAGCCGAGTGCTACTGTTCCTCCAACCTATTTTGTCCTAAATAAAGTGATTTTAAATAAAGTGATGATTTAATACAAAAAATTCAAAGTGTCCCTGGACAAGAATCTGAACCCCCAACCCTTGGCACCTAAAGGGGCAGCCTGTCCACAAAAAATTCCCCAAGGGGATCAATAAAGCATCAATTATTATTAAAATTCAAAGGTAAAGCTAAAAACTGTGACTGTGCTGGTATATCTCACTAAGAAACATTTGGTGATACATTCAATTAATTCAACAGTAACAAGGGATCTTTCAGTTCAGTTTATGGTAGACACAGCTATCACTAGTTATCAGTTAATCTTCAGTAGCCTATTAAAAGACATTGCCCATTTGATATTTAAACTACTTAAAGTGCTTCTTTTAGTAGTAAGTGTAGGTTAATAATAATAAACTGTAGTGTTTCTCCCAATATACTATTACATTAAAATTAAACACATTTTTAGTTGAGTCCTTACCCCACATACAGCAGCCTGCATCATGGCATCAAGACTCCCTTCAGGAGAGTCTAAGTTCCCAGAAATGGACTGTGCTGTCACTTTATTTTTGTACTCGTCCTCAGTTGATGTCATATTGAGCACATGCCTGTAGCCAAAGGCAGCCTGACACTGTTGGTAATTCTCATCACATGGGTTCTGCAGTTTTTCCTTGTTGGTGTTAGTGTAAGGAAGGACTGTCTTATCAACAAAGGCACCAAACCCTGTATTTAGACATGGCTGTTACTTTTTAAGTCCTGTTTAGCACTTCATCCAAAGTGTGTGTGTGTGTGTGTGTGTGTGTGTGTGTGTGTGTGTGTGTCCACCAGTTAAGTGTCAAAGTGGCTGCTGAATAACAGACACTATATTTCAGACTGATACACAAATTACAACCCTGCTATCAGGCCTTTTTTGTAGATTTGTGGAGTCCTGGAAACTGGAAGTGGCAAGATAAACAACTGCCTTATTTCTTAATCTGGCAGCTGTTGAAATATATCCAGTGCGCGTACTCTATACTATAACAGACATCCAGGCTAGTAAAGATTCTTTAGTTACATCTTCTAAAAGGGAAGGTTAAAGTCAAGTCTTATTGGCCAATAAAATATTCAGACTGCTCAAACAATGAGCAAATAATAATAATATACATTATATATACATTATATATATATATATATATAATATAACATACTTTATTGATCTGCTACCACCTACACTTGCATCTACAGAGAGACACCACCTACACTTGCATCTACAGTTTAAAGTCCCCAAACCACTCCAAGAGAGTGATACTGAAAAATAGTTTGTCCGGTTTCCTGTCAAGCAGCAATTTGTGCCTATTTACCACTATATCTTCAGCCTTCCAACATGTCAAAATATTTTTGCCTGTCTATATGGTTATATCATGATGGGTAAACAGCCATGCAGTCTAAGGAATCATGTGCATTCTGTGAAAAATCAGGGTGCTCCTCTTCATTGTCACCATGAACAACAGTTAACCACATGTGTTAAGGCAGCTGAGACCTACTATAAACTAAAAAATACATTCAGCAGCCAATTACAGCCTGGTCCACTTCTTGGACATTCCCTATCTGGGTCCTTGTTTATAACAAAATTGTTTGTTTCTTGTTTCTTTTTTTTCTTTCCTTTCTCACTCATTCCTCCACATGTTGAATCCTTGAATCCTGTGGTACCCGTCTCTCTGTTTAGGATTTCTAGCATTTTATTAAACATGTTTTTATATATACGTACACACACACACACGCACATTTTATATATATATATATATATGTATATATTTAATACATACATGAAAAGGATTATTAGATCGTTGTGAGTTACAAAATTAAAAGTATATTTATTTTTGATAACTGTCAGATCTCCTACCTACGGAGCCCCCTAGGGGTCATGTAGTAGAAATAAATATTTAGGTGAAATAAGTGGTAGAAAAAATATTTGGGGGTGGGTTTTCGCCGGGTACTCCAACTTCCTGTCACCCTCCAAAGACATGCACGTTAGGTTAAGTGGTGCCTTCTAAATTGCCCATAGCTGTGAATGTGGATGGATCTGTCTCTATATGTCAGCTCTGTGATCAGGGCTTTTCTTGAAAACCAGAAACATGAAAAATGCAATACATATGTCCAGAAAAGGGTCTACATCCAGTATTATGAATGAATTGGTTTATTTGGTAGCAATTCCAGTGTGACTATTATTGGTGTTAGCGGTGCACTTATAAATGAGTTCCCCCACACCTGCAGAGGAGACCTGGTATACCCCACCCTCCACCCCATCTAGTAGCCTACAGTACTGCTGAGTGCCTTTCAGGCAGCTCCTGACGGGCTCACAAAGTAGAATTAGAGCACGCAATCCAACAAGGTTAATTAGGAAGTAAAGAAAACCAAGCACCACCATTTGGAATGTTATTGTGAGGACAGGCAATGCCGACCCCTGCAACATGCTGCTCTGGGAGGCTGCCCAAGTCGCCCATAGCTAAAGTCACAAAAATACCATAGATCTTCTTTTCTACCACATAACCTGATTTTTTTTCTACCACATCATCTGAATTTTTTTTTTCAACCACTGATTTCACCTACATATTTTTTTCTACCACTTATTTCACCTAAATATTTTCTCTACTACATGACCCCTAGGGGGCTCCATACCTACCTATTTGAGCATATGCTGTGATACTTTTCAGAGCTGCAAGGAGGTCTTTTCCCAGTTCTTTTACATTTTCCAAGTCATCTTTCATGGAGTACGACAGGTCCATCAGGTAGTAGAGATCAACTGGATATCCCTGAACTCTTCTAAAAGAAACGCTGAATGTGGTAGGAAGCCCTGTAAATGTAGAAGAGAAACAAACAATTGCCATATGTGGCATGGTGATGAAGTGGTTAACACTATCATGTCACAGCTAGAAGCTGATAGGTCTGAACTCTACTCTGAGGTGGTTGATAAAATTGTTCTCTGGGCTCTGTCTGTCCCCCCGCCTGCTTTGTCTCTATATACACTACCAGTCAAAAGTTTGGACACACATAGGAATTACCATGTTTTTCATTTTCACTCACATCCATAATAATGAAATGCCTGGAGAGGCTATTGCTGAACATCATCCTGCCAGCTGTCAGCCCACAACGGGATCCCCTCCAATTTGCCTATAAGGGTAAAAGGGGCACAGAGGATGCTGTAGCCTGTCTGCTGCACCTCCTTCTCCAGCATCTGGACTCTCCAGGCCACTTTGGCCACTTCAGCTCTGCCTTTAATTCCATTCAGAGGCACCTGATGATCCAGAGATTAAATCACCTCAACATCCCCACCAGGTTAATCCACCTCATACACAATTTCTTCAGCAACAGGCGGCAAGTAGTACGGCTGTGCTCAACCATATCTTCTGCTCTTATCATTAACACCTGAGCACCACAGGGCCTCTACACCAACGACAACATCAGTCCATCAATAAGCATAAACTACCTGAAATACTACTAGCCATAGTTGCCCTACTCAAAGACAATAACTCTGTCATGGACTATCACATCACAGTTGCACATTTCACCCAGTGGTGTGAGGATAACTATCTGGACCTCAATGTCAGCAAAACAAAGGAGCTGATAGTCAGTCCCCCCTCACCTCAGTACCCCATTGTCATTCATAGCCAGACAGTTGAAATAGTGGACAGTTTCAAATATCTCAGAGTAACATTGGACAACACACTTGATTTTGACCAGCATATCATGAACATTCAGAAAAGATCTCACCAAAGACTGCCGGTAATCCGTTCACTTAAAGGACTTTATGTTGCTCCCCATCTCCTACTGCTACTCTATCAGAGCATCAAACAATCAATTTTACTGTATTGTTCCACCTGTTTCTTCAACATGCTTTCTGTTAAGAATCGGACAAAACTCACAAAAGTGACCAACATAGCTGCAAAAATAATAGGTCTTCCCACACCCAATCTCACCGAGCTCAATAACAAGGCTATCACACGCATTGGAATTTCAATAGAACAGGACTCCACTCACCCACTAAATAAACATCTTGCCCTACTACCCTCTGGGTGCAGGTACAGATCTATAAGGTGCAGGAGGGCCCGCTTTGGAAAAAGCCTGATCCCTTCAGCTATTAAGTCTCTCAACAACAGACCACGCTGAATGGGACTAAATCTGTGTAAAGGTGGTCGTAGTGTATGAGGTGTAAGTACTGTGGCAAAATATGTTTAGTGTTAAGTGTTTGTTTTTTGTTTTTTTGTAACTTCTGCTGTATCGTATAATTGATACTGTTGTGGTGTGTTTTTGTCAAATAAGTACAGTACTGTGGAAAAGAATTTCCCCTTTGGACAATAAAGTCAAAGTCAAAGTCAATCGAACCAACTTCAATCAATCAATTTACGAACCTGTGTTTTGTCTACTCATCTGTCTAAATTAAACATCCCCAACAAAACTGGACATGGTTCGAAATTATGACAGAAATACAGATACCAGATTTCGGCTACAACATCATGTGAATGAATACACTTGTAATTCGGGATGCAGTGTTGTGACTCTAATGCTGTTAATAATGTTTATGGAGATGTAAAGTGTATAAAAGTCTGACGTTGTCCAGTGAGCGGAAGACAGTTCACCTGTAAACTATAGTAGTATTATGTCTTTAATGTTATTATTTAATTTTCATTAAAACAATTCTCAGGTGTTCCTGCGTACCAATAGAGGGAACCTGCGTACCACAAGTGGTACGCGTACCATAGTTTGAGAACCACTGTTTTAGACCATAAGTTGTCTTGTGCAGAGGAAGGGTTTGGTACAGAGTCAATAGCCCTGTTAGTGCTACTATTGCTGTACTGTCTATCCATTGTATGGCAAAAAAACTCTCAGGTAAGTAAAGAGAAAACACAGTCCATCATTACTTTAAGTAATGAAGGTCAGTCAATTCAAAAAATCCCAAGAACTGCAAGGCATGGACAAAACAAGGACTAAGAACTCAAGACTCAAAAGGGGGAGCTGAAATACAAAACTTTGACCATAACCACTTACATGAGGAAACAAGGCAAGTGATTCAGGACAACAAGGCAGGAGACCAAGGTTAGTAACACTTATAACATACCAAACACAACAGAGGACCTGAAAAGGGTTGGCTAAGGGAGAGAGGAATATATGGAGTGGGACTTTGCATGGGATTAATGAGTGTTGGAGTCCAAAGGGGAAAACAGGAAACAGAATGTACTGGAGAAGGAGACGCTGGGAATTAGAGGATGTGTAGGGGGTGAGTGTCTGTTGTGAATGTACTGTATGTGTGTGTCACTGAGGACCAGGGTGTGACTGAGCAGGGGCGAGGCCAGGTGAATATGTGTGTCAGGAAAGGACAGAAGGAAAGACAGGAGGAAGAAAGATACACAAAGATACACGAACAAGACAGACAAATATTCACATTCATACCCATGGGCATAGAGTCACCAATTAACTTAATTAATTAATAATTAATTTTTTAAAAGTACTTCTAGGAGTAGTTTTACTGCACCATACTTTTTACTTTTACTTTAGTTTTGTGAAGAAGAAAAGCTACTCTTACTCCGCTACATTTGACAACACTCGACTCGTTACTTATTTATTTTTTACCATTTATTCTACCAGAGAGACGCCGTCTAGAGTTGTGACGTTCACGAACAAACCGAATCTATTGAACGGCGCTTTAACACGAGCGATGGGAGCCGTACTTTTTTGTTGTTGTTTCACATGCACATAACGTGCTATCAAACCAACCAACCAACCAATGTAAGAGCTAGAAGAAAGCAAATAAAGAGAACAAATTAAAACCATGTAGGACCGTATTTAAATCATAACAAGCTAAATATAAGCAGAGTTTTGTCTAACTT
>JAUMHL010000014.1:18839295-18854343 GCA_032362345.1 Sandelia bainsii
CACATTAAGTTCACCTGTAAAGGTTATAGTGCATTTTAGGTTCATCCTGAAATTTCACCCGAAAGCCGAATATCACTTCTTCAGGAAACTGCACTTCACTATCCTGGCAAGTAGGAAAGAAGGCAATATGTCAGTATTTTATGTTCTGTTTTAAAATGTAACAGAAAATGTCAGATTTACCTACCTACTGAAGAGATCCTCTTCTTTTTCTTACACCACCAGACTACGAATAGCAACCTCTCTCCTTGTTTCAACAGAATCCTGTGAAGAATGAAAAAGAGAAAAATTAAATTAAAAGTATTACAGAACATTACTAGAAGAAAAGACAGGTTACATTGATGACACTTGCAGTGTAACGGCCTTAAAAGACACGTTTAAGAAGATGTCATTTTTGTTATGTTATTGCTATATTTTGGTTATGTTTATATTGTAAATGTATGATTAATTGGATATGGATATGATAAATTGTGTTCAATATATTAGCTTTCATTTTATTGTTGTTGGAAAGTTTATTGCATTTTCTTGAGCTTTTATTTCGGTAGAGTTGTCACCTGACAAAGGTTGAGTGAGGGTTACTGTGGCATTATGGGTCAGAAAGGTCAGAGTCAATGTGACTGCAGAGAAGAGATGCACAGCCCAAATTAATGACATTCTACACATGGTTCAAGAGGCGCACACGGTAATTGTGCTTTATTTTCTTTATGTATGAAGAGTTGTTTATGTCCTTAATGTAGAGATTGTGTTATTTAACAGTTGTATGTTCTTTTATTTGTCATAGTTTTCACGGTGTCTGCTGACAAAAGAGAGAGAGAGAGAGACATGTGAATTAAAAAACTCAAAAGACATCTGTATCCGTGGCCATTTCTTTGAACCGGTGTAGCTACGTGCAGTGTGCCAGTTATTGATTTTATGATTAGGTTTAATTAGAGGTGTGACCATTACATCTACCCACACCCTCCCCTTCCATTGTTTCACCTAACGAGCCTATTCAGGGCGGGTGAGAAGTGAAACTAACCTGGAGGATAAATTTGTGGCCTCAAGCCAACACTCCTCAGACTGAAGAAGCTACTTGGATGAGTAGTGAGTATAGTTTCTACTTAACAAGAAGGAAGTGCAGTTACCATGACTTAACTAACATTTTAATCAATTTAATTCAATTAATTTATATAGCGCCAAATCACAACAAAAGTCATCTCAAGGCACTTTACAGTGTAAGGTTTAAGACCTTACGGAATATAACTATATATAGAAAACCCAACAAGGACAGTAGTGCCTGTCTACTGTCTACTACTGGGTCAGTCTGGTACTGACCCTGGCCTGGAATTCTGTCTGAGATTCTGGCTTCTGACTTCTGGCACTTACAGAAACCCTCTCTGGTTTTCGACATGGTGATGTGATTTCTAGGCTCTGCTGATTTGGATTGTGGATCTCATCCAGAATCTCACCCCCAATACACAATGTACGGTTCGGTTTCATTTCATTTTCAAATCTAAAGTAAACTGCAAGTACTCCATTAAGAAAACAATGTGTTTTAAGTAGGATTGAATTTCATATGGGTTATAACACAACTGTGCAGCTGTTGTCCAGATTTGTTCAACCAACTCTCAAACTGAGGTTTTTAAAGTACAATAAATAAATAAAATGTAGTGGAGTGCAAGTAAAATATTTCCAACTGTGTTGTAGTGTAAATTACAAGTACTTCTAAACTGTACTGAAGTACAGTACTTGACCAAATGTACTTAGTTACTTGCAAGCTCTGCTTATAATATGTCTCTGTATATGATCATTGACATATATGCAGAGAGAGAGAAAGAAGATGAAAGAAAACAGCATGTTTGGGTTGTTTATATAATGCTAGTGTGCGAGTGGTATTAGTTGATGTGTTCTGATGATGAGTGTGTGTGTGTGTGTGTGTGTGTGTCTGTGTAAGGGGTTTAGAGAGCATCAGAGTCAGGAACAAATGTGTAATGGGATCTCAAAAGCTTCAGTTGGAGGATTTAGTCATTGGGGGAGGATCTAAGCTCAGTGCACTGAATGAATTGCTGGTGATTTTTTTAAGGTAAAGCAGGCTGCTGACATTAAGCTGTTAGACAAACTGGCTCAGGAGGAACACACTGGAAAATGCCATTTGCATTAGCTAAACAAACAAGAAGGGGATTTTCTGCACTGGTGGTAAAAGAAGGAAAACTGATATATACATATGACACTGCTGGGGTTACACTCTGCACTGCACTGCACTGTGGTCAGATAACACATCATTAAAGACCTTACTTGTTCAGTCCATACATTTCCATAACATGATTTCAAACCTCATACCAAGAGGAGATCCCAGATGTAGGATTATTTGGGATGTTCCATCTATATTGTTTAGATTATGTTTTGTTTTTTCAACAAATTTCCACTTTTTCATTATTCACATTCATTTTTATACTGACACATGATCCACGACTTGTAAAACAAGACAGTCCAACTAGTGAACATTATTAGCATTTCTCACCGTTCTGTCAACTCACTATACATTTCTGTGATATTGCACCTGCAAATGATGTATCATACTTAAGCATAGTGTATTTCGATAGCTGTTAATAAAATGGTGCTTTCACAGTCTTAGTTATGGTCACCAATTTTAATAACCAATAACCAAATACTATATCCTTGTAACATATAGATGTCTCTGACATGGAAGAGAAAACACAGTAACCAAACTGACTATGATTCTGATTCGGTGTGGTTCTGAGGACCAAGCTTCTTCTGCATTTGCTTCCATCCTTTCAAGCCTGCTAGCTCACATGTTAATAATAATAATAATAATAATGAATACTTTATAAGGCCTGTAGTACTTATGGGGGTGAAGTCCTGGGATGTACTTGGTCAATATGCTCCTCCCTCCCTCTGGACCTTTGAGCCCCATTGTCCCTGGTTCCCATGTCTCTACTGGGATTAATCCCTGAACCACAGGTGTGATAATCCCGAACAGAATGGTGCTGCTGAATGCTGGGTCTGACAGAGCTTAGGCCTTAGTCTGCTTTGATCAGGGGCCCAACAGTGTTCCTGTTGGTCCACAAACAAACTGAGCCGACGACCTGCTTCCAAAGAGGCAAGAGGAAAAGAACAAAGCCAACTTGTGCAGAGGGTGAGGTGCTGTTTGATAGACTGACTAATGTAGCATGAAGTGGTAGATGTTTTACAGAAACTCTTTTCCTCGAGACATTTCTCAAAAACGTAGAGCAGAGACGACAAGTGCTTTCAACTTCATGTTATGAAGCATTCCATGTGCTTTTCCTTTAATGATGCTGACTGTTGTGTTGGTTGATAAGAAAACTAATGTCTAGTTCTATCACCTAAAAAATGAATGCCTAGAGCTATAAAAACATGACCAGTGGCTATATCTCTAGAACCATCTGTTGGTCTTTTACACAACAAAATCCTGCCATTTCACCAAATGAAACCGAATGAATGTTAATATGAAATGAATCATTGTAAACCAAGTTGTTTTTTTCTGGTGTTCTTCAGCATTGTGTGCAGGAAATTTGATATACCTCCTTCTGTCACCAAGCAACAGAAACAACACGGTAACACTTCTCTAAAGTCTCTTTTTTAATAAATGAACTCATTGATATTTATAGACTTTGAAATGTGCACTCTGGTGTTTCAAACAGATCATGAAGTGTTCAAGAATGACTTCATCAAACAGAAATATTTCCTCTGAAAACATTTGATATATATTCTATTTTCTTAACAAGGAGCTTGTTGTTGGCTCATGATTAGCAGCTGGTATGTTTACCATATTCACTTTAGTATAGTTTAAAAACAAAAACAGGACAATGCATATGTCAGTATTTATTCATAAATCAAAGCACTTCAGTCCAGCTAATAGTTGTTGGGACTTTGAACCAAAAATGTCAACTTCATCATTTTGCTACAGGAAAAGTCAGTAGGGATCATCATCTTGGAATCATGACTGTCCGTTCATAAATCTCCAAGACAATCCATCCAATGGTTTGTGAGTCAGGACTAATATTAATGCTCAAAGTCCAAAGTCAGTAAGGATCATTCTCTGGGAACCATGAATGCTGTACAAAAACATCAAGGAAATTTGTCCAATAGTTTGTGATCCAGGACCAAAGTAGACACTCTAAGTTCAAAATATTTGACCTGGAATTCCTTCGTATCAGGAATATATGAAGAGAAGAACTAGGTTTACTAACTGGAGAAATGCAGTGGTGGAATACAATATGAAGACCACACTCTGAAAAGTAACAGTAAATACTGTTTCTACCAGTCACTTTAGTCAAGGTTGTTGGAAAGATCATGTCATTCTTAAGTTTCTTCCGATTAAGTAATGTTTCTTTAATTGTAACCAAAAAAATAAAAATGTAATGTGGAAAAACTATTGATATGTTCAGTATCAACCCAACCCAAATCAGATACGTAACAAAATTATATAACATTATTTAGATTTTTAATGATCTAACATCATTATGCTAATAAAATAAACCTTAATCTGGTTAATGTTAAGGAACTTTATTACACTTTGGAGCACAACAAGACTGACACAGCAAGAGTCAGAGGCAGAGACACAAATGTGTTTACGTAGAAAACATTGATTCATCAGTTGTACTGTTCTAGATCTAAATACATGCATGTCATTTTTCTAGGGGCAGTAATATAGTGATATGAGTAAAGTAACTTATTAGTCTTCATGCTGAGTAATCAGTAAAGTATTACTGTTTTAAGGAGTAATTTGTAATGAGTAACTTCCCAAATACTGCTTGCAATGCAAGAATCTGAATTAACGATAGATGCTGTTATAACTAGTTGGCCTGAAAACAAATATACAGTATTTTACCAAGAGTGAATTAGACTAAATTATTTCAATTTTTATAGAATTTCTTATATAGAAGAAAACGCAAATTTTTGCATGGACTTCTTCATGTTCTTGGCCCTACAGTCCCATCAGAATGATCATACTCATGACCTCAGATACAGATATCTGTGTTCCAAAATGTGCGTGCAAAAAAATAAATAAATAAAATACATAAAATTTAAATAAATTCCCACAACATACTGACATTTTGAAATACTTCTTGTCCTCTTCCACCCTGAGCCTGGTTCTGCTGGAGGTTTCTTCTATTGAAGTAAGTTTTTTTTCCTAATTATGTAAGGTCTGAACTTTACCAAATGCTTTGAGATGATTTGTTGTTGGCATTATATTAATAAATAAAAATGAACAGTAATTCAGTGTTCACAACATAAATCTATGGGCTCACAAAAAATCTAAAATGTATAATGAGAGGGAAAAATGGCATATGTGTGGACAACATGCTGTTCTTTCTGCGCTTTTAAATTTTTTTATTTCCAGCAATTCCACAACAGAGGTCACAGAGACACAAATAACTTTTATGCTTCTCTGAAAAACACTTAAACAATAATTATTATATTGTTATTAACTATACAGTTAGAATAATATTGGAAAATCAACAATGTAGTCATGGGTACTAGAATTGTTGAGAGTGGTGTTAATGAGCACTGTTGTGCATTAATGCAAAGTTAAATTAAAATGCAGTGCACCCTTGTCTCATATTTTTACCGTTTCCATATGAACGACTGGACCAAGGCTGGTAAACTTATTCAAAATAACTATCTGAGAAAAAAAATCACTCTTTCCTTTTTAATGCTTTTAAAGAATATAAAATAAATATTAAAAGATATGAAAAATACTTACTACATAATAATGTATTAATTAATTAAACCAAGGAAATTTTTGAATTAAACTTTGGATTTAACACTTAAAGATAAACCAACTGTCTCATCTCACAAAACTAAATCGAATAAATTGTACAGTACTATCATCTGAATTGTGCCTGTATATTTTAGTACTGTATCTGTGATAACTGATTCATGCTGTAATGCGATTAATTTATATTTTTAATATCATACATGATTTTTTTATTGTTAATAAAAGGTACTGTACAATGGAGTTTTGGGATTTAGCCACAGCGTTTTGCTTCTGCATGTTTAGATTTATATTTGGTACAAATTAATATGTGATGTATTTTTTTTATTTACTAAATTATTTAAAAATTGAGACAAAGTAGTGGCAGTCATCACTTTTAAACATTAAAAGCCAAAACTCTTGTCCTTTGTTTTTAGTTTGCCTCTCCTTTTCACTCTTTTTTTAGAGTGCAATTAAAGTTAATAGTTGTTTTTAAATTCTGGCATATTTACCATCCTAAAGATGCCAGTTAACGCACATTGTTCTAAAAAAAGTAAATAACGTACTGAGAAGCATAAATGTGCGATCAAATCAGTAGTGAGAGCACATGTTCATTTGTCCACTGGAGGGCAGCCTTTACCAGACAACTGCCAACCCTCTGACCACCTCTCCTCAGCTGCAATGTGTGTGTGCGCGTGTGTGTGGAGGGGGTGGGTTTGGGGGGAGTAGTCGTCTGTTAATGTTGTTTGTGGGAGACGACTTCTCAGATAACGCTGCATTATTGAGAAAGCCTGTGGTAACCAGAGGCCCGTCAAGGAGGTTTTACACACACACACACACACAAACACACACTGGTAATATACCCTCGCAGTTGTCCTGTCAAGTTGTGTTTCACGCAGGGTCACCCCGCATGTCCCAGTATAAGCCTCACTGAGTCATGATGACACACACACACATACAGATGCACAAAGGAACTCCAACTGATATGTATGATTCTAAAACCACATTTACACATAAGCACACACTCTCAAACATTTATAGCATTCCTTAAGAACAATACATTTCTTTACACACACACTGACTCACACTGATGAACAGCCAGCTCTGACAGGGCCTCAGTAAACTGTGGTGTGTTTTTTGTTCTTCGTGGACTCATCGCTGCACACACTGACCGAGGCTGAGCTGTTTGGACAGATGTGCTCCCAGTCCTTCCAGTGGACGCAGAGAGCCAGGACTGCCAACTGCCACACTCTGACCTCTTAACCTTGACCTTTCCCCCATGTGATATCCTAGTTACCTTTTCAGAGCAGCACTGGAGGACTGTTTTCAGTATGACGTGTTAAGTCAACAGTTTGCATGTTTAGTTTTTCTTTGCTTCTACATGTCAGTTTATTCATGAAGATGTGTTGAAACTAGTCATAATTTTTCATTATGTCGAGCTAGAATCCATTACATTCTATTTTTTACACTACAGCTACAATGAATGCAGCTGCTCAGTTATTAGAAATCAACATTTTCAAAAGCTTTCACTATGCTCAGGCTATAGCAACATTGTTACTGAAACATTATTTACACTTACTGGATTTGCAGACACCCCTACTGCTGCCAATTTGCCTCCCACCTTTTCTCAGTTTAACAGTTTTCTGCCTATTACTCCAGGTTTTCTGCTGTTCCCAGTATCCGTTTCCTTCCCTGCAGGCATCAGGTGGGCATAACACTCCCAGTTCCTTCCCACAGTGACTGAGTGATGGGAACAGACTATGTGTGGCTGCTTTCTCATGGTGACACTGTTCTCACAGACACATGCGAGTGTGGTAGTGGTCACACACAACAGGCGTAAGTCTCAGCAAAATATCAAAAGAAGAAGCAGTCATTATGAAGAATGACTCATTTTAGAAGAATGTTATGTTATTCTGTTCATTAACCACAACTTTCACGCAAAAACAACTACTACTGCAATAGCATGAAGATGTTTTGACAAGCAAGAGGAATTCAATAGTAGCTGGTAAGTATTTCAATGAACAGGTGATGAAGAAGCGAACATCACACCTACTTTACACTATTCTGCAGTGAGACATTTCATGACCGCCCTGCAGGAGAATCTAAGTTTGACTGATATTAGCATGATGTAGATGAGATTTTCTAGTATTGTGAACACATCTCATAAAATAAGCAAAAGTAGTTTTCTGTTTTGTGTCTACTCTTATTAATTTTAGGTGTCTGTATCTGAAAAGGATAGAAGCCTGATGACACAGTGGCGATTTGGTGTCTTGTTAAATGTCTTACAGCAAAGCATTCTGGCAGTAATGGAGTTTGAACCGGTTAATGCTAAAAACAGAGCTAGTGGACAGTGGAATTACTAAAAGGATGTTACAGTCAGAATGAATCTTTACAATAAAAAGGTCGCTGACCTGTTTCCACTGGAGACAGGTGACTACCTTAACTGGCTTAGAAGACGTCCTAATGGCACACAAAAACTTGAACGTGTGCACAAACTTGTACACACATGGCTGCACACGCACTTAAGAGAACAATAAAACTGTCTTTTACCACTGCTCTTGTTGAAGACCCAGGAAGTAGCAGTAAATTCCAGACATGAGCGTTGTGTGTGTGTGTTTACTCTACTGACCTTGAAATGCTTTGCTTTTTCTGTCTCTATCTTGTACTTTCATCCTCCCAGTCTCCCTCATAACTTTTGATTATTGAGCTAGTTTCACATTTTGTACAAAACATAAATCAGGAAGCTGCAGAGGAGATAATCTCCATGGGAAAGGAAGAGTCCAGCACTGAGGAGGACTCAGCGGGAAAACAGGTGCTCTGGTTTTATTCCCTGTTTCGAGGTGCTGTGGTGAACCAGCCTGGCAACAGTAAACTCTTCAGTTCTCTTTTAGAACTGAATATCTTATAGTGGACTGTGGAAGTATTCAGTGCCCATGTGGCCAATGGTGCCGTATTATGGGATTGGCTGTAATGAACACCATGTTAATGAGTATAAGGAGGTTCATAAGATTAGTGTCTATGTCTTCAACACATCAGTCTTCAGCACCATAGAGCTGTCACGTGAACGCCACCTGGTGTGGAGTTGGTATCCCTGGGCTGTGGCTTCTGTGATCACACAGGCAAAACCCCAGGTGTGTCTTGTTGTAGATTTAATAGCTTCCTGCATTTCTGCTGCAGAAATCTGTGCCTGAGTTTTTATCTGCTGTGACACAGGAAAGTGTTAGATCATCAAAACAGGAGTTGATTTATGAGAGGTCACAGCCTCATTTGGATTTGTGCAGTTCACACTGGTGGAGCTGCCATGCAAAATGCACAACTTGGGGGTTCATGCTGCTGGCTAGAATTCTTAAAACTAGTATAAAAGTGCAACCAATGAAAGACGGTAAGGGACCTTAAAACTAGTCAAAAATACCAAAATATCAGCGATTTTTGCTTAATGCAGGCAATGAAAATCAAGTTATTTATAGTACAGTGTCTTATCCAAGAAGACTTAGACTGGAGGAGCCAGGGATTGAACTGATCCCACACTACCTACTGATCCACAGTCGCTCCCTCATATAATAATCTGGTGAGGAGAAGATTGTGATGTGTTTTACTGTTATCCATTGGGGGGGCAGACTCGGGCATAATCAGCCCTGACCTACAATGGAATTTCTGCCCCATCCACTTTTCCAGAAGCTATGACGCCCCTCGAAGATGTTAATCTAAGATGCAGATAGTTGTGCACAACCTCAATAACCTGAGTAATTTCATATCACCCCACCAGAGGAGCTGTGGATCTGTTGGCTAAGCAGTCGTCCATGAACTGCGTGGTCAGTGGGTCGACTCCTGGCTCCTCTAGTTGGACACTCAGCTCTGAACTTTTGGTGGCTAAATATATTGAGCAACATCATCATTCAGTTGGATGTCCTTCCTTAAGCTTTCGTCGTTAACTCTGATTTGGTCTCCACCAGCGCCTTACAAAACAAGTCTATAGCTCCTACATGCCCCTGTGTTCACCAGCTAGCCTCTAACTGGGTCTGCTGTTATGAGAGTGGTGAGATGGACCAAAAGCTCAGTAAAGTTGTGGACAAGACAAGAAAACAACTGATAATCAATCTAATTAATGAAGCTCTTTCACACCTTCAAACCAATCACAATGTTTATTGCTACATGCCACACATAAAGCACTCCACCTCCTGAGCATGGTAACAATGCCCTGATTGTCTTCTCAGTAGCCCGACTTCAGCTGATGCCTGTGAACCCTCAGTGGCCGTCTCTCACATGCCCGACTGTTATTTTCTTCTCAACTCCAGCCAAGCACAGGGTGATGCCGCGTTAAGAGGCAGCACTCGGAAACAGGATACTGTGCGAGACTGTTTTTGTGGGGTTCTGAACCAAGGGAAAAGGAAAACAGAGCAGTTTCTCACCTGCATATGTGTGTGTGTGTATTCGTGACTGTGTAGATTTATGTTTAAGGGGTTATTTATTATGTTTATATACCTGTTGTAAACTATTTGGTATATTTTACCTCGCTAACTACAAATCATGTACTTTATATATTTTTGTCTGTGTGTTTTTAGATCTATGCTGTACGCTGCCTTGTACTTCCCCTGTTCTTTCACACAGTCTGTGCTTTGAGACGCCAAAAAACTTGACAAAGTGTTCTAATTTCCAAGGTGTAAAATGATAAAATTAATTATATTAAGCTCTGTGGACCCTGAGGAACGTCTGGGAAACGTTAATGCATGGTGGACAGAAATCAGGGAAACAAGCAGAACAATAGAGATGGATGAGGTAGGAGGAAAAAGTCAGTGGCAGGTCACATTCATACATTCAGAGGCAGTTAAATTGTGTTTGATCACATGGTCTTACTGCACTTACAGTAGGTTTTCACACAGCAATCTAATATTGTTGTTTTTCCAATATTTTTTGCAGAGGAGTCCTGGGCACTCATGGGCTAAACATCATCACAGCTTGACAGAAGAGGCCGTTTGTCCACCAGCAAGTCGACGGGTTGCAGCGAGTTCAGACATGTCTGCCGTAGCAGCAGGACAGAGAGGACTGAACACGTACAAGTTTTTAGACACAGACAGAGATTCTAGCTCCAACGTGTAGGTGAGTCCTCTAGATATATCTGAAACAATGTTACAAGTATCCGTACCTGCTTTGCTGCACTTGTTTCATTTCACGGGAGCCGCAGTTTTTCAGATCCTAAAAATTAAATCATTAACCATCTGAAAGTGTATGACCATAAACACGTCTCGTCTATAACGTTAAATTTGCAACTTGACTCTGGCTCTATACAAATTAATTGTCATGTCAAAAATGAGGTGAAGATGAAGTGTTAATTCTAAACTGTTTCAGTGTGTTAGGGATTCGTTTCCTGGGCACATGTCCAAGTGATACTGGATGTTATCTTTGTATTAGTGCATTTATGATGCATTTAGAAGCACATCATGTTGAGTAAAGAGTTGTGGATATTGGACTCACAAACAAATTAAGATAATTTTGAATTTAATATAGTATTGTGTGTGTTTAAGGAACTTGTGTAATATGTATTGAGATACGGTAAATGTGCAGTAATAATACTGAAAATAAACAATAGACAAAGTTGTCACGGTTCAACCCTGAGACCTGGTTAATCTGTTTATTTTTTGTTTCACTTCAACTTTTATTTTGACATCCCCTACCTAGTGTCTTTTTCGCTTCCTGCCTGTCTCCCTGATTGCAGTTAACCAGGTAAATGATAACACCTGTCTCTTAGCTAGATTGTTGTCTTCTCTATGCAGTGACTCTCGGGCCAGCTGAGTATTTTCTGTTTTTGCCTTTTTCTGTCGCCACTGGACCTGTCTTCTCCCTCCTTATTATCTATTATTTATTATCTATATCCTGTTCAATAAACCTTTTTAACCAATCCTGGGTGTTAGGCTGCTTATTAGGTCCAAAACTCAGAAACACGTCACAAAAACATGCAGTATTAAGTGGATCAGTTACATAAATAAGTTGTGTGAATGAATAATGGTAGAGAAACTTCCTGTATTTCAGGATAGATCCAGCTGCTTACAGGTGCTGCAGCCTGGTACCTGTAACAGAGGTGCAAAGTGAACAACTTATCAATTAATGAATAAGTAATTTGGTGTGTTTGAAGTACACTCCACTACTGACAAAAGCATCACAAAAGCACCCACAAGCATTCATCTTCTTCCACCTACTTTACTATAACACAGTCAAATCCACAAGTTGGACAGTGACACAGTTTTTTCTCTTTACACCACCACAGTGGATTTGAAATGAAACAATCACAATGTGTGTAAAGTGCAGAGCCACAACTTTAAAAAATCAATCAATCAGTCTTTAAAAATCATTGCCCCCGACCTTTCTACTGCTCCAGATTTGTGAATAAAGGGAAAATCGTCGTAAAGAAAGATTAAAGCGTATAACGTCTCCTATCATTAACACCAGCAGCATCCAACAACTGTCCCAGTAATGTCTCCTCCTCACTCCCAAGCAGTGCTCCGGGATGAGGAATGCAGAGGAGGTGGAGGGGAGAGCTGAATGAAAAGAAGGGAGATAAATGAGGAGGAGTCCTGCATCTGGACCCCCTCCTCACTGGCAATCATTTCTAGTTGTCCCAGCGTGGGAAAGAACAAAAGCAAAATGAGGGTATGTCATTTCTTCATGACCCCATGCTTTGCGTTGCTAATTTCAGGAATGAGAGGAATGAGAGGATGGAGTCTCGTTGGGTGCTGGTACTCTATTTGTCAGTCTGTGCTCTGATGGCAAACACATAAGAGCTGCATACTTTAAGACAAAAGACAGAGACCCTTAGACAAGAGAGCATGTGTGTAGGCAGGTGAGCCTAGAAAAGTCTGAATATGGTAACAAACAGACAGTGGAGGAGGTTTAAAAGTGAAAGAAAGGATTAAATTTTACTGAAACAGAACTGAGACTTGGACTCCTGTGTCAAGACAAGTTGAGAAGTTGACCTGATGTGGACCCCTTTAAAGATTTAATGGAAAACGATGGTGCTTCTGCATAAATTTAATTTCTCAACAAATCCTGTGAAAATAACCATTGCTAACGTTCACTCATTCACTCTTTGTGGAAATAAATACAGCCTTTCTCATTATTTCCAATGAGGGAAGTGTGGGGGCACAGAGAGGCAGTTGTCCAAAACGATGCAGAATTGTGTGAATCTGTTTTTTCTGCAGTTTAACGTGACACTGTACCAAACAGGCACATGCCAGCACATGTTCCTGCTGGATTACTTTGGAATAATGTAGACGTGGACATTGCTGTGTAACTGAAGATCATCATGAATTGCAAACTACACTAAATATACATATTACAATTTACAGTATGTACACAATTTATTATAAATTATAATAAAACATATTATTACAGACACATAGTTAAAGAATTATAAAGTGTCTGTGGTCACAATACAGCACTACGCTGCATAGCTTCTGATGCTGTTGTTGCAGCTTTTATTCTGTTTGGTGTTTTATTACTTGAGGAGACAATCGATACGCATCATGGCAGGGATGTTCTCCATATGCTTGACACAAACATATGTGCAATCCTGTGTTGTTGTTTTTGAGGAATTCTTATTTTTGAAGACAGTGATCAATGATTTAGCTCACCTGGCATATCATTTGTGTAGTTTTTGTTCCTGGAAACAACGTGTACAACAGTACAACAGTAATCTGGGATTTGACACAGGAGCTGAGAGCATTGGTCAGGCATGGTCTGTGCAGATCTTTCAAAGTAAAAGCATTGTTGCAAGTTAGTTCCCTCAAAAAGTCTTCAAAGTATCTAATAACTCCTTTATTAGTCTTTAACATTTTCTTTTGCCCCCTCAGGAAGCATTGTTGGTTATAAAATTGTTTAGGCCTTAATTTTACAACTAAAATCATTAGGAATACTTTTACATCCTACTGGTAAGTACTGAAATGTGACACAATCAATAATTATCATCCTTCCACATTTTAAATCATACTTTATCTTCCAACTTTCTCTCTTCCTTCCATTCCTTGCAGTCTCTCGTAAACAGCTCCATCTGCAACTCCCCAACATGCCACTACATCTGAAACCTTCTCTCACTCTCATCTGTCATTTTTTTTTCTCCAGAAGCCTTTTGATCAAAGACTCAGCAGCCTCCTCACACTGTTCTTCCTCCTATGCTGCCTGTCTCTGGGATGAATATGAGAAAAGTTTGGATCAGTGGGAGTTCAGTTTCGGAGGCCTCAGCTCTCTGCCTTCACCCCTGGGTGGAACGCCATGGAGATGAAGACGGTACTTGTCATTTACAAACCTAGCCGGGTGCAGGCTGCTGCCAGGGAACAAAGGCAGAGTCTGTGATGATGTCTTTTTTTTATTTAGAGACATAACCACTAGGATCTATTAGGGGAGTTAGACATGATGAGAAGTGGCTGGGTCACGTGGTACATGTGGACTCTGTTAAGAGAGATCGTGCTTCATCTTTGGCTGTGTTTTAGCTGCTAATGGTGGAAACTCCCCTGGGTACGGAGAAGATGACTTTACTGTCACCGCTTCCAGGTAGCACTTTGCATAACAGAAGCTCAGAGGCTGCAGGTTGTGTGTGTGTGTGTTTGTAGTTTTCTTAGAGCAAAGGGAACTTTTCATCTGACCACCACTGCCACTCTTCTACTGCTCGCCTTGAGGGACAGATTAACCTATACCACACACACACACACACATGCATGCACATTCTAATGTTCCAAACCCACTTTACACACAGACACACACAATCCCAAAGTCAGCAACTGCCAACAGACACATTTTAAATACAAAGAAAAGGATGCATAAGGGCCTATTATTTTGGTGAAGGAGTGTGTGTGTTCTTGAAAGCGCAAGAGGCTATGAGAGTGTGACGGTGTTGACTGAGCAAACAGAGGTGAATAGTGGGAGAATGGTACTAAGTTATCTGTGTGTGTGTGTGTAGGTGTGTGTGTGTATACATGTGTAAAACGGCAGAGGTCATAACAACAGCTCACAGGTTCAGAGGTCCTGAGGTAATCTGAGATAGAATCCAGCCAGCTGCCCCTATCTCTGCCTGATAAGTCTGCAAAAACAGCACAAAACACAGTGGTGCTGCAACAAACTCCACTTCTAAAAAAGGTCTTTTGGGTGTGTTTCAGAAATGCAACAAAAACTACAATCTGTGATTTGTCACTTTGTTTGAACCTTCAGTAATCTAAGTACAAAGAAAAGAGTTTCAGTGTTTTCACTGAATATCTGTGAAGATTCTCCGTCATCCAGGTCATGGTTATCTCAAAAAATGGTTTTCAATGGCAACTGGACTTGTTTTAGTTCCTTGACTACGTTTC
>JAUMHL010000014.1:18854443-18872656 GCA_032362345.1 Sandelia bainsii
CTAAAATCTTGTCTGCTCTTTGACCTTTCACCGTGGAGCCCAGGCGAAGGCTGTTGGGAATGAGTCTGTGTTGTCTGTTTTCACTGAGCAACTTAATTGTATCTTGTAAATAGAAGCAACTTTAGAATTTGATGCTGCAACAAACTTAAAAAAAGTTGTGTCAGAGGTAAAATAAGGCTGAAAAGTTGATCACATATTTAAGTTTGACCATTCTGAATGATTCCAAAACTGGCAGGGTAATTGTTAACAGCAGAGGGACTCATGATTGGGTTTGAGACGTGTTTAGGTCTTTCACACCATAATGTTGTGAAAGGTTTCAGGGACTCCAGTGAAATCTCAGTGTGTTAAGGCTGCTGTTGAATGCGTGTGACCTTTGAGCCCTCAGACAGCATGGCATGAGAGATCGTCACACTGCTGTGATGTACTGTATATAGCCACGTGGGCTCTGAAATACTTTGGAAACACTATTACACACTGAGGAAGCCATACATCAATTCTGTGCAGAAACGCTGCTGAGTTGGGCCTGAGCTCATGTCAGATGGCCTGGAAGGTAGGCGGCCACAGACTGTCGAGCAGCTTAAATCTTATATCCAGCATGAATAGGCAAATATTCCACTTGCTCAACTGCAACAATAAATATTCCAAACAATGAAAAGGTGTCATTAAATGGAAAGGTGAAGTAACACAGTGGTAAACATGACTCTGACCCATATGTACAAAATACAAATTTGTTGATCAGTGAAACCCCTGGAAATGTTTTCTTCTTTTGTCAGTGACTTTATGTTTTATTGCATCTTAGAAAAAGTCCCAACTTTTCTGGAGACAGAGTTTGTATTTAACAGCTGTCAATGGCCATGTTGTCATTCAATTTCACAGTGGTGGAAAGTAACTTAGTACATTTACTGAAGTGTTGTATTTGAGTACCACTTTGAGGAATCTCTTCTTGAGTATTTTCATTGTATTTCAGAGGCAAATATTGTACTTTTACTGCACTACATGTATTTGAGTGCATACATATATTGCATTTAGGATATATTGTAACAGTATATCCAGTAAAGAAACTGAGCACAGCTGCAACATTAAAGTGAGAAGCACATTAATGCATCACTATTTACAATGAAATCGTATTATAGCCCTTGATGCAAAATGAGCCATTCTGTATAAAGAGTACTTTTACTTTTGGTACATTTTTGAGCTAATACTCTTACTTATGTAATATTTTGAATGCAAGACTCAAGTAAATGATCAAAGTAAATGATCAGAGTCTATTAATGAGATGTTATACTTAATTAAATTCACCAGCAAGTATAAACACTTGATGATCTATATTCACATCTGTGGGAACTTAAATTCTGTACTTTCCCCACCGTGTTGCCAACTCATCTGTGCCATTTTATTTTTATTACTGAACAATTTCATTATAAACTTGAACTTTTTGTCTTGTAGTTGTGTGTGTGTGTGTTGTTTTTTACCATTCAGTTTCCATCTTATCTTAGAGGTTGTGCGCTCACAGCTGCACACACGACTCATTCACTTGGACACAACAGATTGTTCCGTTCTCCCAAAAAGTTTATGTTTGCCCAAAAACCCGGCACGAACAACGTCAAAGCCTTTTGTGACCTTATCAATAAACAAATGTTCATCACAATTAGAGGCACGGTGCCACAGGAGAAACAACCTTTTTTTTCTACAATGTATGGAAATTAAAATAACTCTCAGGCTGGCACTGAACAATTTGGCACAGAAAGTGGTATTTTCTTTCTCAGGAGACTGAAACAGTAACTCATACTTTTAATTAAACTGTGGTGTAGTAACCTGAGCCTTCTGTGGCATTTACTGTCAGTTTTTTCTCTGTACCACTTATTACTGTCAGCATTCCTCCTCATGCTCATGTTAATCCAAGGTGTCAGCCATCTCTCTACCACACAGCAGCGTGGTGAAGGGAAATAACAAGGTTAAAGTGCACATACATTCTGCTGTTTTATGGCTTCGACAACTTTTTAAGCACAACACTCTGGCCCTGATTTACCAAGATCCCAAATAGTGAGTAACTAAATTGCGCGCACAATATTGAAAATCACGTGTTTTGTTTGTGGGTGTTTTATTTTATTTGGGGAGTAATGGACCCCCCCCACCAACAGCATAGCCCATAGATCACCCAGTAACTCCAAAACTGGATCATTAGACAGATGATGCTATTATATATTTTTTTCTTAATTATTTCAAATGTATTAACAGGAGTGATAAATACACATTTTGGACACATTATTTAATTTCTCCCTTCTATTCTACTCCCCCAAAATAACACCAGCCAATCAGATTGTACCACCAAATTCAGAAACACTCCCAGCCACCACAAAATCACATTTTGTGTGTGTATTTGTATTTTCTCCTCCCTGTATTTTGCGTACGTGAATCCACAGCATGCACTATTTTGCTCACTGCACAAAGACGTAGTCCTCAGTGTGCACCCTTAGTAGATCAGCTTGTGCTGTTTTTGGCAGGTGTTATCAAGTTTGCATTCAAGCCTTTAGTAAACCAGGGCCTCTGTGTGTTACTAAGAGGCTGTGTGAGCTTGACAGGTTGGACACTAAACAGTACTGCTACAAATCCTTCTCAGTACAAATACAAAGAAGTAGCTTGTAACACTCACAAACTTTGCTCAGTTCAAACTAAAAGTTAATCTGTTTTTACAATAAAGAGTGTTATGATAAAGCTACAAAATGCAACACTTGCAAATTTGTTTGTGTGTGTGAGGATCTAGACTAGAGGTTGGATACACCAACCAAATCCTTTGGCACCAGAGGCTTTAGCTCGAGTTCAGATATAATTTTAGAAATCATATTCAGGTTCGTGTAGGGTTCATGGTGTAATTGCACTTTCAGCCTAAATGTTTCACTTGTAAATACTACCAAATGGACTACATGAGTCAGTGTTTCTTGTTTAGCCTAAAATTTAAGTGCAAATAAATCAAAATAATGAGGTGGCTATGTTGCTTCCAGAAGAAAAATACCACATAAACTCAACTGCACTGGGTTCAGGTTGGGTCTGGATATAAAATACAATATGCTTGTCAGGTTTGGTTCAGGTTCTGACACTGCACTCACAGGCACAGGTCAGATTCAGACCAAAGAATGCAGCCCATACTGCAATTCCAAATTCCAATTCCAAAAAAGTTAGGACACTGCCTAAAATCTACATAAAAACAGAATGCAATGATTTGCAAATGTCAAAAATCCAAATTCGATTCACAAGAGAACATAGAAAACATATCAAATGTTTGAATAGATAAAATGTACTATTTATAAGAAGAAAATAAAGTTAATTTTGAAATTGATGGCAACAACATATTTTAGAAATCTTGGCAACAGAGGCAACAAAATGCTCTATGTGTCAACTTTTAATAGGGAACAGACCACAGACCCTTCTGATTACAAGTGTGCCGTGCAAACAGATGATCTTCACCTGTAAATTAAAACATATAGCTGTGTCAGAACAAGCAGTTAAACATCAAAATATATAATTTGTTCTGTCTGTGAAAATTCTCAGTCATCCAGGTAAAGTTGTCTGGAAGTTGAGTCATGGCTTCTTTCTGGAAGCTTCTGGACTTCTTTCTTGTAAGGTAGATACGTTTCACTAAGGAAGTCCAGTTGCCATGACTCAACTTCCAGACATATCATTTGATGATACTTATAAACAGTCAAACTGAACCTTCATAAGGGCAAACATGATCCACCTGTGTGAGCCAGACAAATCAACCAGCCCCACTTATGAGTACACTGTACTGTACTGAAATCAACATGCCCCCAACATGGAACAAACTTTTTAATTAATTTGCTGTCCCTTCACTTACTCAGTAAAAAATAGCTGAACAGGATAACTAAGTGTGACTGTTGTCCCAGCACTCACCCATTCATATTACTCACAATACCATCACAGAGAGGCAGAGGTTTGGCCTGAGCGACTCCCGTCCCCCCGTCCTCCTGTTGCTTTGTACACAGTAAGAAGATAAAGGGCTGAAAAGCAGAGGTGTTTATGTGTTGGGGGTGTAGGCTCATGCTGAGGGGTCACAGAACTCTCCCCTCTCACCCCCCACCCCCACCCCCTCGCCCACTGCATCTTTTACCCCCCGAGGCCTAAATCGGTCACGTGGGATGCAGAGCAGGGAGGGTAACGAAGGGAACAAGAGGAGGAAGAGCAGGGAGGCTCCGAGGGAGGGCGGTGAGATTTCAAATGAAGATAATCAGTGATATGAAGATTGTGTTCGATGAAGGGAGCATGAGACATGAGAGGTGTAAACAGAGGGAAGGAAGAGACAAAGGGATGAGGAGAGACAGCTGCTGTTTGGGTGTCAACATTAGTTTCTTTTAACCATCACCAGGATGTTTTACCAGCATGAACCAAGCTGTTATTTTAACCCAAACTGTGATCTTCCCCCTCACCTAACCAAATGATTTCCTCTGTTGTAGATAAAACCATCAACCTTTTACCTGTGTCACTGACCTTACTGCTATATTTTCCTCTCAAAGCAGGAAGCTTATTACAAGACTCTCTTCTCATTTCTCTGAGTTTCATGTATTAATTTGATGAGAAAGTCTCATCACTCCACATGGGTCCAGTCGTTTGGATGGCAGCAGTTTTAGTCTGTCCAGTGCAGAAGCTCCAGGGGACATTTAAGTCACAAGCTTCACACAGTTTCCACTGCACTTTGTTGCACTGTCAGTTTTTAATGCTCAAATTGAAAATGTGCATAAAACAACTCAAAGAAAACCCAACTACTCTTTCCTTGGGGGCATTAAGACCTGGAAACTAAATATCAGCCATCAGTCACTTTACAGTTTTTTTTCCTATTGTTTCCATTTTTCCAATCAGTCTTAACTTTCTCTAAACTGTAAGTGCAATGGTCACTAGTTTCATGGTGCATCAAACATTTCAAAACCTACTTTTTGTGTCAGTTAAATTGGCCAGTGCTACCAAAATGGAAAGATGTTTTGTTACCCTTTCAACTGGTCAAAATGTATTGATGCTTTTACCACCATGATAGTAACAAATTATATTATAATTGCCACAAAATTACATCCTTCTAAAAAAGCTAAATCAAAAACAAAGCTTAACAATGAAAAAAATTCAACTGTGGCAGTTCAGTAAACCATAACAAAACAAGAAGAAAAATCACTGTACTTTCACTTTAAGTTCTCATTTTCATGGACATCCTGTTGGTCTTGTTAATCTGACTAGAGATTTTCAGTCAACATCACATCTGATGTTTTCCTTTGTGATGCACCAGGTGAAAAAATCTACTTGCACAACCGTGCGTATGTGATTCATCTGTGACATCCTCACATGCAGCATTCATGGCATTCAGAGACATGTGATCCTGTGGCCTGTGGTGGATGGATGGATGGATGGCATATCCCTGTGTTTCTTTTTGCATCAGGATACTCAAATGATGAAAGAATGTTTATAAAATGTGAAGTTTGACAATTTAGTTGAGAAGAAATCATCAGTTTTCACCAGAAAATTAAAATGAAAAATGAACATTTTCCATTTTTCAGATGCTGTTTTCAATTTTCCACCACTTGTGCAGATTTCTTGTTAAGAAAGTAACACAAAAGGCACCACATGAGCAGCTGCTATGGGCCAACAGCTGCTATGAAGCTACTGCAGCTCTGTGTGTGTACAGATGAGGTGTTGAGGGACTGAAAATTGAAAGTAACATTTTCCTATTTAAAATTGTCATTTTACTTTTTAATTTTCTTTTGATTTTTGGGCAAAGTATTCCTCCATAGTTGTACATGTCAAAATGTTCTCTGTAAAAAAGAAAAAAAAACATATTTTCACAATTTAACCATTGTGTAGATGTGGCTGTTTTCCAGAGCAGTGTTTTCCAACCTGTCCAGTCTCATACTCCAGGTTTCTCTCATTAGATCAAGGTAAGTGGTAAATAGTCTGCACTTATATAGAGCTTGACTCCATTATTGGTACTCAAAGCACTTTACACTGCTTCTCACACACATACACACACACACACACCGGCTGGCTGAGCTGCCATGCAGCTGATCTGACCCACTGGGGGTATATTGGAGTTCATTGTCTTCCCAAGGACACTTTGACTTCAAAACTTCAACATACAGTATGACAGAATGAGCTGGGAATCAAACCATCAACCTCATGATTGGTGGACAAATGCTCTACCTCCTGATCTATTTCACAATATGTGTGCTTAAAAAAAGTAAAGACACACACCTAAAGACATACACATAGACCTGAGAAAATTTATTTTTCAGTATATTGTCACATGACAGTTTGATGACCTGAGCTCCATCATGGCTCAGCAACATGATTCTTTCTGTGGGAATCTACACACTTGGTTTCAGACTGAATGAGAAGTCTGAATGGTCATAATCAGGTATCACCACAGATGTTCTATTGGGTTTAGGTCAGGCCTCTAGATGGGCCTCTCAAGGACAGAAAGACTTCTCCTGAAGCCACTAAAGCGGTTCTTTGATTCAGATTATTGTTGTGCTGAATGGTGAACCATCACTCTAGTCTTACATTATGTTGAGTTACCAATACAAAACTTTTCTACAAATGCACAAACTGGAATTTCTCCAATTTGAGCACAGGGATGCTCTTCTTTGTAATTGTGTAAATAAAAAAGGTAGGAGCAGTGAAGCTCCAAATCACTGTGCTGATCCTAGATTATCCCATGTCCTTTCTATTAGGGGATAAAATACACTAAGAAAATGAATAAAGGGTTAAACTGACTGTTAAAGCCTGTAGAAGTCCCTAAGGGAGAACTAGACAGAAGACACAAAAAGGAGACAATGGGAGCGACAGAATAAAAGCACAGAGATGACCAGTTAATCAGTGTCTAAACCCTTCATGACTTTATAACAAATCAATGACGTCTGAGTGTCTGTATGTGGCATCAAACATACATACAGCCAGCTCCATAAATATTTGTACAGTGACATTTTCATCATTTTTTCTGTAAGTCACCACTATAGATTTGAAATGAAACAATCAAGATATATGTAAAGCTTTCATTTAAGGGTCTAGTTGAAAATGTTGGATGAACTGTGTTCACATTCGAGCCATTTTTATTCATCAACCCCCAGTTTTAGTGGCTCAGAAAGATTGGACAAACTAACATAATAATCCATTAATTTGACAGTTTTAATACTTAGTTGTAAATCATTTACAGTCAGTGACTGCCTCAAGTCTAGAACCCACAGACATCCCAAGGTGCTGGGTTTCTTCCTGGTGATGTTCTGCCAGGTCTTTACTGCTGCTGTGTTCAGTTGTTGCTGGTTTTGGGGGCATGTTTCAAATCTACTGTGGTGGCATATAGAGTCACAATGATGAAATGCGATTGAGTGTAACAATGCATCATTGAGTCCCCACAGTTAATGACCAATCTTTCAACTCTATCAAGTCAAAATATCCAATCACACAATGCAGCTGCACAATTTGTATTTGCTATGCTTTAATTTCGATCATTTTGTTATTTGACATCTGAGCTGACACATTTTCAGCTGTATGACATTAGCAACAGAAATTTAAATGTATTATGTCCACACTAATTTACAAAACACATTTTTTCTAAACCCCAGAGCTCAGTTTTGCTTTGCCTGCTTAGTGAGAACTAAAATAAAGAGATGACAAAATTTAATTTCGAACAAAAAGTTGAGAATGCAAAATCTGTGATTTATTAATCAATAAGGCCAAGGGTGGAAACTGCTTTTGAATGTGAAACTGTCATTCTATTGTAATAATCAGTTTGCTGGTCCGAGTTCATGTGAGATGGATGGAGACACAGTGAAACATGAGTTCACATTTAAGCTTTAGCTGTTTTTGGAGCAAAAAGATGTTGGATTTACCATCCATACTGTTATCAGTGAAAGGTCTAAAAGCCAGCATCTGTGGTGGTATGGGGGTACATAGTGCCCACAGCATAGGTGACTTGCATATGTGTGAAGGTACCTTTGAAACAGAGGCATATATTGGGATTTCAGAGAGATATATGCTTCCTGGGAAGTCAGTGGATATTTCAACAGGACAGTGTCAGGCGTCATTCTGCACATGCTACAACAGCATGGCTTTACACAGAGTGCACGTGCTTGACTGAGCTGCCTGCAGTCCACATCTGCCTCCTATTCAAAATGTATGGTGCATTATGAAGTAGAGAATCAGACAAAGGAGATCACAAAACACTGCAGTAACAAAACTTTGTCTATCAAATAAAGGTTAAAAATGCCCAAAAGATTATAAACCAATGCAACAATAAATATTCTCAGTTCCCCAAACAATTAAAAAGTGTCATGAAAAGAAAAAGGCAATGTAACACACTGATAGACATGACTCTATCCCAATGTTTTCAATATATCGCAGCATCCAACTCTGCATTAGCTTATAGTATTTACAAAATACAATAAAGTTGGTAGACATTCAAGCAAAACAAATCAAAGATTTCATTTTTTATTGCATTTTAGAAAAAGATCCAACTTTTCTGCACATGGGGTTTGTATATTGGAACACAGTAAGTGATAAAAGACAGAATGAAGGGAAAGACTGAAGTGCTGAGCACTCATCAAAGCAACTCAGCTGTTACCACACTACATCACGCTGCCATCCTAATTTCTTAATCTCAATAAAAACAACTCATTGTTGAAAAGAGGAAATAAGACGAGATTTGTCCTTTTATGTCTTGTTTACACAGGAATGAAAAAGTTTTGACATGTAAACAGTGTCTGCAGATTCTGACTGATTAGTGTGGATGTAATCTAAGCATGTACAAAGCATGTGTCACATCTGCTCAGAGTGAGAGGACGGGTGTGTGCTCGTGAACCTCCGAACTGTGGAGGCCTTGCTGACCCCTCCCTATTCAGAGCTGACTGGGCAGAAGTGATGAGCATGGATTTTGACTGACAGCTTCAGATCGCAGGACGACGGGGGTGGGAGAGGGTGAGCAGGTCGATAAAGAGATGGAGATGATAAGAAAAAGAGTGAATAGTGAAAGAAGAACAAGAGGGAGGAGGATTATAAGAGTGATAAAGAGATAAAGGGAAGACAACTAAAGAGGAAGCCAAATGTCAGCAAGAGTTTAAAAAATGTTGTGGTATCTTTTAGTGTGTGTGCGTCACCGTGCTGTTCTCAGGCTGATTGGGATTCAACTGAACGTGGTCTGACAGGTCAATGAGGCACCAACACTAACATTTACCCAACACTGCCATGTCACAGCCCGACAGACAGGAGACGTTTGACACAGGGCAAGAAAGAGGACAACTGGAACACAGAGAGAGGGGGAGGAGAGGAGGAGAAATGTGTAAGAAGTGAAGGACTGGAGACTGGAAGGAGAGAACGGGGGAAGAAGTGCAGGAGCAGGAAAGTAAAGGAGGAAAAAAGTGGAAATGGTGAAAGAGAAGTCAGAGCTGGAAAAAGAATAGATTCAGTATAATTATGCAAAATGACTCAGTGTAATTTGTATAGATAGATAGATAGATAGATAGATAGATGTTATACAGACAGACAGAAACCACCAGTGGCTCCAAGAAGCCTGGGAAAAAGTGAGTTAGTCTGTGTGTGTGTATGAGTGTGTGTCCGGAGCCCTTTTGTCCCCTTGTTGATCCCACACTGATAATGTCTGCTGGGACAGGAAGCAGCACAATGCCAGGCAGGCCTGGGGGAAAGGCTAGATCAGAGTCAAACACAGAAACACGCATGGACACACACACAGTACCTCTGTCAGACGTAAACATACACAGTTTCATATTCCAAACTGCAGCACACATAATTAATAATTAATTCCTAAGTTTCTACACAAGGTGAAAACTTATTTGCTGCCACTTGTCACCTCGTATTCATACACCACCTTGCAAACACTTTTTTTCAGAAACACTCTCAAACCAAAAATGCACATACATTCTTGTGCTCTCTTTTGCACACTACTACTAAAATCTGTCCCTTTGTCTGTCACATGACAGCAGCAGATCTGGAGGATGTCTCAAAAAGAGAGCAAAGCAAACTTTGTACTTTCTTCAAGCTGATGCTCAGCTGCTCTGTTTTTACTGTTTTTTGGACACAGATCATCAAAATCTAACTTGTAAGCAAAGCTTCAAGATACTTAAAAGGTTTGGCTCTCTTGTGGTCGAGGCTAGTGCGCATGAGAGTTCTGTTGCATCAGAGTGGAGATCTAATCGCCAGAAGGATGGATCAATGATCCTCCCCCTTGGCAGACTCTATCTGCCAGCTACTGCTCCTTGAACAAGCTGGTGAAGGGTCTGTGCTATTGGTGGACTGGAACCTCATTACTTGGGCTTGTGGTTGACCGGAAAAAAAGGACTGTCAAACATTAATGTAGTGAAGTAGCTCAGTAATGAATTTTGACAATTTTCATTTTACCATTTATCCACCATGGTGGTTTTCTAGTGTCTCACTAACTAAACAAAGTCCTAACAACATGCCTTTGTCCCCTCTCACGTGGACCACTGTAACTTCCTATACAAGTCAACCGCTCACCTCCAGCTCTAGGAAATCAGAACACACCACTCCTATTCTTGCATTTGTGTAGTGGCTCCGTGTGAGTTTTAGATACTGACTTTAAGATTTAGCTCATAGCTGATAGCTCGGAGCAGAGAAGTGGCCGCAGGGACCAGATAGAGTGACTCAGAAAACCTCACTGCAACAAAGTACCTTACTGAACCTACTGCCACTCTGACCTGTCTTTGGACTGTCCCAGATGAAAGGTGACTAAATGTGGCAATGAATGTGTTTACATGCACTAAAGTAACAAGGTTACTCAGAGAAACCAGGTCTAAGTAATTGGAATAAGTTTACCTGCACTTAAGAAACCAGGTTGCCAGTTTACATGCAGCAGATGAATAATCTGATTACTCCTCTATCTCTGGCCTATTCTGGAAGCATAGTTCACAGATTTTAATTGTATAGAGACAGTAAAGCCTGCTTCCTGACCTTTTTTTGATACGTGGGAAGTGACTGACAGCGTTAGAGAGAAATACAGATAGTCACAGCGCTTCTTTTTCCTCTTAACAGCAACAACTCTCTTAATTAAAGATGTACAAGGTAAAAAGTGACTTATTTAGATGTCTACGGCGCACTTTGTGCTGGTTTCAGTTTTACTTGGATTTAGGGCAGACCTGATTTAAAAATGAGGCAGCATTGCTCCGTGTAAAGATCTCCTCTTTCATCCAGCTGCTCCTGAAAGTAGCAGAGTGTCAGCAGCCTTTGTCCTGCACATGCGCTCTTGTAAAAAGCTGATTAAAAACCATTTGTATATGTTACACATATACATGGCAGAGTATTCAGAGTCCTTTGGGAGAAATCTACCTGGGGAAAATCAGGTTTCTCTAATCCCTGAACCCTGATTATGGTACATGACAGTTTACATGACAGTTAAGAAATCAGCTTACGTGAGAAAGCCGACTGTAACCTGTCTACTAGAATACATGTAAACGCACTGAATATCTTTGGTTCTGGCTTATGTTGAACTGTGAGAGAGGTTCAAAGATGACAACAGATAGTTTGGGACAATTATAACGCCAAAATTTGCGCAATGCGACTGCTACTATGACCTATGTCGACTAATTGACCAGTCAGAATGTAGCATGAAATGACACACTGATCACTGCGGCACAAAATGAGTGTGTCTCTGAAGCACAGCGGTGCGGACAGAAAATTCTGAATTTATTGGGGTGGCACATGATAAAATACAGAGTAATAAGTCAGAATCTAAAAACTCAAAATTAAGACTTTTTAATCTCATAATTTTGACCATTACCATGACAAACCATGACAAACTTTATTGCCTCTGAAATGAGACAACTGTAAAACTATAAAGTCAACCAGTCAATTGCTCATATAGCTCATTGCTAACACATAATGGAATTGATTATTAACACGTTAACTAAAATTTGCACAGTGATATTACTTATGGGCAACACACAGCTGTTGGCCCTGACAACTTTACCAACATCTAAAGTTAAGTTGAAACGGAAACAAACAAAATGATTCCTCTTGAGAATCTCTGGATATTCTGCAATAATTTGTTTTGATAGTTCCTTCATGGTGCCATTATCTTAAAGAACAAAAAGAAATTGAGGTATTTAGCTGATGCGTGCATGTGTGTCTTTAGAGAACTCTAATCTTCACCTCTAACAAGAGACAATATTGGTGAAAGCATTGAGTGTAGTGTGAAGAGGAAACAAGAGGAGAAAGAGAGGAAAAACAGAAAACACAGTGGATTTAACAAGAGGAGGAAGAGGAGGTGTTCACTGTTGATCCCAGATGATCTCATGTCATTCAGAAACACAAACAAAGCAGAGCTGAGGCTCAGCCCCAGAAAGAAAGGAGAAATAAAGGGTTAATCCATCTGTTAAAGCCTTGGAAGGGTGAACAAGAAATGAAAAACTCTGTTACAAAGTACGACTATATACTACGGCAACAAGATATTTGCTGCATGGGAATGTAGGTTCCTGTGTGAACACGCTCCTCACAGGTAACACCGTGATGCACCGGATATCAATGAAACTAAAAGGACAGTTTGCTAATTTTAGATTCAAAATCTTTAGTGTGAAAGAGTATCTAGTTGCATAATGGGAAATGTAGGAGTTTTTCAAGCTTGAGTCACACTAAGGACTAAAAATCTGAATATCTCAGCCTTGGTGACTCATTTCATTTGTCCAGCCGTGCACCTTTAGAGGGGAGAACAGTTGGAGGTTTATAGCACTATATTTAGAGGAAGAATGTTTTGGTGATCTGAGTTTGGGGAGACAGAAATGCAGTGAAATTGTCTTTGGGAACGCTGGCAGAAAGATCTTTGCTGTATGGTGACATGATTTTGACGGCATGGTAAAGAAGAAGCGATGGAGAAAACTGAAACAACCGGAACTAGACATTCATACCCTAGAGAATAAAAGCACTATGTGACAGGACAGCTCTTTCTTACTGAAAACTTAATTTCAATAACAAGAGATCAGTGTGACAATTTACAGAGGCAGCAACAGAGGAAAGGTTTGCTGAAGAACATTTAAACAGTTCCATTAAATAGTAGACAATCACAATTGTTGTGGTCTACGTCACGGCTACACGGTACCAACTCAGAAGCATAAATCATGCTTGAGTGTGGGCCATAGCTGTTGCCACTTTTCCCTCCTTCAGCTGCACAGATCACTGTTTTACAGTATGTCTTTCCTCAATGTTTAGATTCAAACCAGTGTCAAAAGATATGAGCTAAATGGAATTCTGCTTCTATAGGCTGCAGCCAAAATGTGTTTGTGAGTATCCTAAGTTATCCTGTCACTCTACACCGTTTTACTCTCTCACTCACTCTCTCTGTTAATTCTATGGCCTTTGGGACTGCACGCCATTGACTAGCTCTGAGAGTTAATGGTATGTTAGAAACGGACAAAGACACCCTGTGGATGCACAAGACAAGAGAGCAAGCCCAGAATGCAAGACGGATCCGGACTGTACTGAACTGAGTCCAAAATAACGTAGCAAGATACAACATGCTGAATTGAAGGAGGAGGTGGAGGGAGAAAAAGATGGAGTGAGAGGAAGAATAGATGAAGGGAAGATGAGAAGCGGAAATTAGGCAATGCGGTCGATGAAGGGAGGAAAACAAGTGGAGTCCTTTATTCTTGATGCCAGTGTCCTTTTTATCGATCACTAAAAGAAGAAACTGAAACACTGAAAGTTGCAGTTCAATAAGAGCTAATGAGATATCATTTGAATCCCAAAAGGAACTGGGAGATAGTGGTGCGTTGAGGTGAAGAGTAAGGGGGGTGGGGGGTGGTGGGGGGGTCAGGCCTGAATGAGTGAAAGTGGATTCCCAGGGAGAGAGCTGGTGAAAGGTGGCTGACCCCCCGTTGGTCGGAGCCATTTACTCTAACCCTTCACTCTGTTCACTCCCCTTTTCACCCCTCGGCTGGTTTCCTCTCTCAATCAGATCCATTCTGCTCCTCTGAGAGCTAATCCACCAAACGCAGGCTGAGAAACACTCTCATTAGCCCTGTGTGTGTGTGTGTGTGTGTGTGTGTTTGTTTGTGTGTCTCAAAGACCAAGAGTGAGATATTGTATATTCTGTGAGACTATTTACCTTTGCACATAGTCTCACATTTGTTTAACTTTCATGTTGCTGATAGTCACTGGATCTATTTCAATCTATTGTTAACATCTAATATACAATAAATGGTCTATACATAGTTTCATATAGGTATCAGATGAATACTAATGACAAAATAAAGGCACATAATAATAATAATAATAATAATAATACGAAGAAAAAGAAGAAGAAGAAGTAGAAAAGATACCTTTTAAACCCACTTGGGGAAATTCCCGTGGACAGACATCCACATTAATAGTGCTAATGTTTCAGGGTTCAGTGTCTTTTCCAGGGACACTTTAACATGTGACCAGGAATCGGTGGGAACTGGGAGTCAACCCTGTGGTTTGTAGATGACATCCCTACCAACTGAACCAAAGCCATGGTGGTAAGAGACAGAGTTCAGAGTTCATTGACTGCAAAACAGTTTTTAAAGGGAACATCGACTGGAGGGAAACTGAGTCACAGTGGCGTGGTTGTGGTGGATGTACGACTGTCACACCACAGACCTGAGCTTAAGGTCAGAGAACGATTGTAGAGATTGCTAGAGGAAGAAGGTGTTGTGTCTGAAGTCACTGTTAAGTTTTACAAATAAGTCAGAAAGCCTTCTTTCCCTAACCTAAATGGGGAATGTTGTGAAAGTCTAACAAGACGTTTTTTGTCCTGTAAGATCAGATATTTGAGTGGAGAAGAAAAATCTTATCTGCTAACATTTTACTGATATGTTGAGTAAAATATTCCTGATTTATGTAAATTTACATCTGTTCATTATGTTAATAGAAAACATAATCTAAACCTTCACAAATACTGTGCGTAATTAGTAATGTGGTTGTAATTAGTTGATTAGAGATGGTTACCCAGAGGAAAATATTACTGCTCAGAGACAAAGTTGTGATTCTCATTTCACTCTTATTTTAGTGTCTGTTTTTGTCTGATGTCTTTCTGATACATTTCCCCTGAACTTCACTAGTTTGCACCTTGTTTGCTCCTCCATGGATTTACAACAACACACTGTGACAACATCCGTACAGCTTTGGTCACATAAGCAATAGTTTTACTAGCAAAGCCCTAATGATGACCATGCAGAGGCAGAGAGAGAGAAAGAGAGAGGTGAGGGAGGACTAGAGGGAGGATCGCTTAAAGAAAAAACAGCCTGATAACAATGTCCATTGAAGGGCTGTGTTGTATTTTTCCCCTGGGAAAGCTTAACGGCCCCTTCCTGCTATACAACAGACCACCACAGTGTGTGTGCCTGGCTGTATGAGAAAGAGTCTATGCACAGACTATACGTGCAGCCTGTATGTGTGTGTGGGTCTTACATGCATGCTCTGTTATTTGTGTCTGTGAGTCTCTGTGAGTTAGATTTTTGTGTCTGTATGTTTAGGTGTGTTGATGCGCGTATTTGTATTTATGTTTGCATATACATGTATGTGCAAAATGCTTTAAAAGGACCACAAACAGCAGTCTGTTGAACTGATCAAATTTCAGCTGTGGTCAAAAGTCGTCATCACTCAGTTTGAAAAAGCTCCCTGTCACACATACACACACACACTTACACACACAAACACATCTACACCCAGCTATCCAAAGCACATTTATTCCAGTGACTTCAAGGGCATCAAAAGTGTCAGAACTTAAAAACTAAACTTGCTTTGTTTGAAGCTAGCACAGGCAGAAGCCACGCACACATGCACGGACACACACACACACACACACATAAACACACCTGAAAAAAAAAGCTTTTAACCAGAACAAAACCAAAAAGTTCTCAGCAGCTGCCCCTTCACCTCGGCTGGCTAGAAGCAATGTTGTGACATGTTAGGACTAAAGGCCTTGTCACTGTTTCATACAACAGAGGCAAACACAGAATAGGTGTAGATTGCAAGTGTTTAAACGCTGACAGTCGTGAGGAACGTGCCGGAGTGACTGTGGCTTCTTCTGTTGGATTTTGTTTTCAGATTTGGAGTGAACAAGTCAAGCTGACACAATAGCAGCAACCACTTTGTGATGACGTTTCGAGTTGATAAAAAGCACACAATAACAGGCAGGTACAAATTCCTACCTACTGTATGTCTTATTGGGAGGCAAGAATTTAAAATGTCAAGGGATTGAGTTAGTACGCAAAATAATGGACACAATTACATTTTAATGAACTGACACTTATTAAATATATGTTTAACAGATGTATTTGCACTGTATCATTGTGTTTGTTCAATATTACTACACTGATGGACACAGTGGAATAAGGCTGATAAGAAGCTAAGTCAGTGCAGTAACACAATGCTATGCCATCCAGCAATTCACTGTGCTGAACAATCAAATAATTAAGGTGACATTCCTGCTGAATTAATTTGCAACTCTAACTGTTCACAAGCTCACAAACACAGACAAAGGAGATATAATGACATTGTTATCTGTCCTCATAGTATTATATACTACCGTACAGGGGTTTGTTTGTTGTTTGTGAGAAAAGAGTCACTGGCATTAGAACTCGATTCATATTGAAAGTCTATCCCCCTCATAAAGGATAATTCTTACTTTCTGCATCCACGCGTCCGCTAAGGCATGTTAACACCTCCTGAAACTGTGAGGGGCTGGATGTACTCTCTTCATGTCTTCTTTCTCCCATAGTGCTTCTTCCTCTCCTGGCAACTTTCTGCAGGTATCCTCAGCCTCAGACTTGTACCTTTGTACCTGTGCAGTTACTGGTCCTACCAACCTGCCTAGTGTTTTGTCTGCTGCTTGTTGTTTTTTCTCTTGTTGCCTGCTGTTCTTTCCTCTCACCCCAACCGGTCAGGGAAGATGATACCCTTTGGATACCCTTGGTTTATCAAATGTTTTGGTTTGTAGCAGCCTTTAAAAAACACTATTTCCCATAAAACACCATTCCCCATGTTTAGCGCACCATGAGCATTGGTGAGCTAAGCATCACGACTTGACAGAAGAGGGGAGAACATCAGTGAGTTGATGGGTTGAAGTAAGTAGCTGACGTGCCTGTTATAACAGCATGCTGTTAGAATGTTGCAATAAGAACTGTAGAAGAACTTTAGGAAAACAGGAGGAAAACCCATGTTTCTATAATGTAACAGTGTGGTACAAGTTTTTTCAGTTTTATTTCATGGGAGCTGTAATTTTTCATATGCTAAAAACTAAATCATTGATTAACTTTCCTAAAATCATAAAGATCCCTACTTCTAATAACTTGTTCACTGCAGTCGGCAAATGTTTATAGAAAATATTTTAATTCTCAGTTAGATCAGCAAAATTATAGAATTATAGAATTAGCTTATTTTTATGATGTAGTTTTTTATTGTTATTTAATGCTTGTTCACTTCCAAGTAAATTACAGCAGCATTTATGGATTTTTTTAAGATCTCAACTTCAAGTTATAAACTGATCAGTCTTCAAATCTCCACTGGCTCCATTGTCAGTATTACTGATATAAAAAAAAAAAGAACAACCTTCATCTAGAAAGTTAAAAATTGCACTTTTATGTAACTATCACATCTACAGTTTATTTAATTAACCAGGGTACTTCATTCAGTTAATTATTGCACACAATCAGAGCCAGCCCGACCCATTTTGGTGCCCTAGGCGAGATTACGGTTTGGCGCCCCCCGTAATCAACCGCCTTTAGATACGCTTTAGATACTTGTTCCATCAATTTAAGTGTAACTTAACAAATCGCAGTTTTATTTTCATTGCAGCTTGGTAGAGATTGAATTCCAGCTCTTGATGCTTTATATGGTCAAATGAACAGTGTCTGTTTGTGCCACACAATATTCACAAAATTTCACTTTTTTGTTGGCATTTTTACCAAACTGCAGCTCTTGTAGAGAACGTAATTGCAGCCTGATTACGTTTTTTGTGAACGTAATGATCATATGTTCACAGTTAACGTATTTTTGTCCGCCAAAATATTAAATCTGCATCCGGTTTTCTGTCGGCTAAAATATCCAACGTTACATTACAACATCCAGACATGTGAGTGTAGAGATATTTAAGTGTTTTGACATCACAGCAGTGGGTTAGTGTCAGTGAAAGGCTGTGGGCTGGTTAATGGACAAAAATGTCATTTCACACAGTCG
>JAUMHL010000014.1:18872756-18883760 GCA_032362345.1 Sandelia bainsii
AAAATACGTTTCAGTACAACGTGACAATTACGTTCTACAAAAACGTAATCGGGTCGCAAATACGTTCTCTAGGAAACCGTAATTGGGATTGCAGTTTAGTTGTATACGAACGTAATTTTTGGGAGACAGGGTTGCAAGTCTAGTCTAGATTTGTTCCACATGTGCCTCATAAATAAAAGTTTCTGCAGAAATCTAATATTTCTGGTCTTGTTCAATTTATTTAATGAACAGATTCAAGGAGAGAACTTCAAAAACCTGATTTCTGAACATTTACTGTGACAAATCATTAACATTTGTTTCATTTCTTCTTCATTTCTTAAAAAACGGAGCATTCAGTTCATCTAAAGGCAATATAACTATTTATTGTGAACTTATTTAACTTTTGTGCAAACAAACTTTAAGATGTTGACAACTATGACAATAACAGGCACCGTAAAGTAAGGGACCCAAAAGGCCTCTTTCTTTCTTTCAAAAAACACTCTTTCTGAAATGTGGTGGATATTACCGACTATGACCAAGAAACAACTCTTAATTTTGGTGGTGATCTGCATCAGACATTTATTTCAGACAGTTAATATTTTTTAATCATCACCACAAGGCTGCAGCTAAGTTTGTTTTACAGATTGTTAAGAATTGTAACACGGTTCAAATAGAAATAGAAATTCATTAAGACTATTCATTTATCACTGAATAGTTTTTGTTGTTAATTTATGATTGAACCGCCCGATCCACTTTAATATTACATTTAATAACCAAGGCCATCATTCTAGTTTCAGCTCTTGCCAGTGAGCCATGTATTTATACACTCAGTATTTTTCATCTTCCACACATACCTGAGGTGCAGTGAAGGGTAATCTCTGACAGATGCAGCAGGGAGATGAAAACACTGAGGCATTAGCGGGGGGCTGTGGGAGCTGTCAGAGCTGCGCTTATTGTACCGAACCATGAGGACATTTGTTCCAACAGGTTAATTGTCTGTTCCCACTCCACAATGTCATGTCCCGGGATAGCTTGGTGCCGCCAAGACATCCAGCGTTCCAGGCCGGTGACTTAGCTTTTCTTTTTCACCCCCCATCTGCTCACCATATCCCTGCACACACACAGACACACTCACGCTGACAGGGTCCACTCTGTCTGGCCCCCAGCTGTTTGGCCACAGATGGGTGGCTTCCTGTCAGAGTCTTTTGCAGATCTAAAGAGTTTTTTTCCCCGTTCTTTCACTGCCTTTCTTCTCCTCTTTTTCCCTCCACTTAAGTGTTTTGTGTGTCTATCCCAAATCAGGAAAGCTCATATCTTTCCCAAATTATTACATCTTTACTTTTCTGTGTAGAACCTGGTGCAACTAAAAAAGCCTGTCCAATCATCACCCACATCCTCCCTCCTGCAGAAGAAAAATGAACAAGCCTAACAATGTATGCATGATATGTATGATATTACACCACCATTTGCTGTTGTAGAGGCATGGTTCTGCACTCAGGGTCACTGGTTTGATCTTTGTAAAAGTTAGTGTGTCAAGTCTTGTGACACTATAGATGTCTGTAAACATCAATTTTCCAGGTCAAATTTTACCTTCTTTCTCTTTTCATCCCTCCTTCTACCTCTCCCCCCTCACTTCCCTCCTCAGAATAAGTTGACACAAACCGTATGACATTGGCATATGGCTTAAGAATAGCCACAAGTGTTAAAATATTAAGTTGCCCCACCTCATTAAGGCTGTCTAAGTCATAAAGACCTTCTGTGAAGTATCAGTATAAACCACAGTCCAACCCCTGGCCCTCCCAGTCGTGATGCTCGTCAGGCTACAGCAGGATGTGCCCCCTCCTGGAGCCTTCACAAAGGCCAGTTTGGCATTGTTAATGCTGCACGGTGGCTTAAGATCGACCTGCAACTTAGCAGGAGATGCTCTATGAAAATAGTGTCTACAGAGTCTACGGGGGCCCGGTGTTTTATGTATGAGTGAGTGACTGTGCATGAATGTGTGTGCGATATGTGCATATGTATTCAAGTGATTCCATAAGTGTGTGTGTGTCTTTGGAAAAGAAAGCTATAGGGCATGTGGAGGCACAGTTAAGGACCAAGAAATGTGCCACTGTTTACCAAGCTCCTACACTTAATACATGATTTATGACTTTTGGAAAAACATTTAAGTTATTTTGAGGTTGACTTTAAGGGGTAAAGAAGTTGATTTGGCCCTTTGGTAAATTCACCAAATGAGCAATATCAACTGTGGCAGGTAAATATTGATTTGTACCCACAAATAGGTAAAAAGGTAAGGTAAAAATAGAGTTTACTTAGAGGGCAAAACACAAGTACACGTTCAGTGAATAACAGTTTCAGAGGGGTGGGCAGAGGCAAGCAAAAATTCAATATTTAGCACAGGCCTAATTGTTTAAGGCAGGCAGGCATATACAGGAAATAGGAGTGCACATTAGTTGCCCTGGCAGAGAAGAGCAGGCATATCCTCTAGGTGTACAGTATCCTGAGCAGTAGCAGGTGGAACATGGATGACTGGCAAATGGTGGGATCACATTAAGGACATTTGGTGGGAATGTCATGACACATACTGACAAAGTAAAGTATGTTCTAGACACAACTTGACAGCTTGAAAAGAGACCTGAGAATCTGTGTGCCAACTCTACAGGGTTCCACCCTCAGAATCCACCTCCAGTGGGAGGTTGCACGTAGATAGTCTCAGTCCCTGTCCAGAAGAGTAGCAGAAGGCAGGCGTGCAATGCCTGTCAGCTTTATTTTGGGAATGTGTAGGCATGCGTAGCAGGGAGGCATTAACTCTCATCCAGATGCAGCAGTGGTGGATGAATGCCTGGAGTGAAGGAATGTTGACCTCCTACACTAAAAAACCCTGCAACTAAAAAGAAAGGAAAGTTTATTAGATCGTGAAGGAGACAGACCTGTTGGTGAACAGGGCAGTTTGTTGTGGACATTTGCCACCCACGGAATTAGTTTCTTCCACGAAGTATGATTCTAGAAAGAGAAACACAGCAAGGAGAGTTTCATCTCCTGCTTTACGAACTTTGGCTGGAAAAAGGCATATTCTACCTCCTTCAACCTTCTTTTCCAGTCTTCTCTATCTATATGTGTTTCTTTTTCTCGCTCTCTGTTTTTCCTCCTCTTCCCTGTCATTGATCCCTCTCTTTTTGAGGCTCCTGCCCCTCTCCATGACTCCTTGTGAGGGGATTAACTCCCCAAGTGTCAATCAATACTGTTTCCTTTCTCTTCTCTCCCCTCTGCCACCTCCACTATCTCCACCTTTCTCCAGTCTTTTAATTGAATCTCGAGTATACAAGAAGGGGAGTTTGGTCTGAATCAGTTCAAATTATGCTAAGCCCATATTTTGCCAGAGGTTTGATTCACAAGCAGACTCAACACACCAACTGTAAGGTGAAGCAGAGTCAAGCAGAGTAGGTTAGAATGCAGGCAGATGCCACACAATTGGCTAAAGTATGGCAAGCACATACAAGCACAATAGGACATGACTAGAGGGCAGGTATTTTCTCTGGGGATAATGGCTACTGAGGTGTGCAGGTGTGCAGGTAGGTGGAGTGTCAGTTGGGTAGTAAAAAGTGGATACTTTGGATATCCAAAATCCAAATTCCAGAATTAGCTAGTGGATTTCGGTAGAGGCAGAGAAAAGAAGGAAGCTGGGCAAAAAAGCAACTATGAATGCATGCAGTAGTGTCTATGGCTGGTGAACAACAGGAGAGTGTTGAACAAAAGGCCACAAGTCTGGGTGAAATATGTAGGCTAATAGAGCAACACATGGACACGGCTAATGATAAGGAAACTATTTTGGCTTGACTGGAAACCAACATAAAGCGACTGAAAGACAGCAGCCAATAGTTAATGGAAGAGGGTAATACTCCTTGCTAAATGCTAAACTGGTGATCCCCAACAGGTGGGAATGACTCACAGTGTACTGCACAAATCCACCCTGGTCTGAAGGGATGTAGCCAGACCTCGGCATATGAAGTTATTAATGCTTGAATAATAAGAAAATATGTCCACGCGCCACTAAACCACCTTCACTTTCTTGAATACTGAGTAAAAGAACAAGTGCTGTAACAAGCCTGGAATTGAGGCGGAATTCTGCGTCGAGGACAGAATGTCAACCAGCACATGATTTTAGTAGTCTCACCACATTAACATTTTGGTCCTATTTCTTCACCCAGTCTTTGTAACCTTCTGGTGACACCTGTTCTTAGAATCAGTTCTGTAAATCCTCCCAGTATGAACTACGTCTCTAACACAACAGCTATTCAATCAAAGAAACTTCTGTGGTCTCTGTCTCTTCTCCACCCTCACTCCACCTCTTCCCTGTCACTGATCCCTGCCTTTTTGTGAGGCTCCTTCCCCTCTCCATGAGCCATTGCTCGGGGATTAACTCCCAAAGTGTCAATCAATACTGTTTTCCTTTCTCTTTTCACCCCCTCCGCCTCCACCACCTCCACCTTTCTCCAGCTTTTTAATGGAACATCGAGTCTTGCATGGAGGGGAGGAGGATGCTGTTTTTTCCCCCCCATCTTGAGTTTCAACATCTGATGCCTTCTTTCCTTCTCTGTCTCTTCTTCCTCATTCTTCGCTTTGGTCTTTCAGGCTGTTTGCTCAGCTCTGAGTTTGGAAATGAAGAGGAGAAGAAGAAGAAGAAAGGGGAAAGAACTGGCAGGAAGAAAACGTAAAGAGGGAACGAAATAGAGAGAGGAAGGTGTAAAAGTTTAATAAACATCAAGAGCTCTCACTTTTGAGAGAAGGATGAGGGTTGACAATGTGTTTCTTCCCTGTTTATTTTATTACGTCTGTGTGAGGCCGGTGTGTTGCCCATAGATTTCTTCTTTCTGGCCGGCCGCTTTTTGGCCAGAGACTTGTTTTCAATTATTCACTGTGATCAACGAGTTTGTCCCTGTTAGTAAGCCTATGATTTGTTCACACATATTTTGTCATGCATGGGTGACAAGGTGCAAATCCAGCTGATGTGAGAGCTTACAGTACACACGAGGGAAATAGCACCCAGGAGACACTGGGGACGGGATGAACCCTTTATCTCTGCCTCTGTTGCCGTGGCATTAAACAAAAAGAAAAAAGGTCTAAAATATTCGGCACTCAGGCAGGAAACAGAGCCCTGAGGGCCCTAAGCTTTTATGCGCTCTGACCCTTTTATGTTGTTTCTTTTCGCAGGGCTTTATTTAATTTCTACTTTCCAAAAGCGATTTCATTTTTCATGTTCCCGCTATTTGACACTGTTATGTTTGTGTTGGCTGCTCTCTTTTCTATAGGAGCAGGAGCGAAGCTGTCTTGTGATGTTTTGGCGTGAAACAAATACAACCTGGAAACTAAACAGAGATTTCTAACTTCAAACTTTCAGTGAGATGTTTGTTTCCAGAAAAAACATTTTAGAAATAATATATAATATATTTCTTTTGGTGTCATCCAAACGACATTCCTCAAAATAATGCCAAATGCTTATGGGTTAGAGGTAGTCAGTGGTCATATTTTTAATGTGCTGTCAAACAACGTAAACCCATCTGTTATATCCTATGACACAAAAAGCTTAGTCATTCGGTTTTAGGTTTTGATAAACCTTGGAACAAGAGAGCACAAAGATGGGCAAAAATGAAGGTCTCGTTCTTCTACATAAAGCTTTTGGTCAGTAGAAAACATAGAGTTACCAATGGGGGGGTTATGTGAAAAAGATACCCAAGTGGACCTGCATCAAGGCCACATGCTATTAGTCTGCAAAGATTGCCTGGATGGCATGACCTGTTCTCAGCTCCCTTATGTGACTTCCTCAAGGAATCCATTTTCATCTCTTTCTCTACTTTCTCTGTATCCAGACTCTGCTCTGATCACAGCTAATCACAAGTGGCCGCTCTCACATAATCAGAGCATCAGATTGTCCTTCTCAGAAATCTGAGGTCAGCATCAGCTGCCCTGACAGCACTCAGGATCAGCTTTATCGTAGCACATGTGACTTTTCCTTTGATTTGGACCTCATCCTATTTAGTGTAGTCTTACTCCAAACACAAACACGCTTCAATTTCAGCTTCCTGTGGTGATGACAACTGGCAACATTAGCCACTAACTGGCTGTTAGAGAGTCAGAGGATTCAAGCTTGACTGAGTTAAAACGCTGCCTGGTTAGTGCCCAGCTGGTTAAAAACCCTGAAAACAATCAATGGAAGATCAGTAAAAACCAATGGAACCTAATGGCAAAGGACTTTCCACTTAAAGGTCAGTGGGACGTTATCGTTATCAGTCACATCACTGGACCATTAACTGCTGCAGGATCTCCCAGGAGACCCCAAATTAGAAAACAGATGTGCAAATTCATCACCTGGTTTTGGTGGTGCTCAGCATGTGCTGTAGGTCCCTGTGTCTGTGTTTGTGGAGTAGATGGGGTTTAGAAAAGGAAAATACAGCAGTAGATGAATAATACTGCTGATGATTTTTCATACTTTTGTTATAAGAGAAGATAAGATAAGATAACACTTTATTGATCCCACGAAGGGGAAATTCACTTGTCACAGCAGCAGAGTAAAACTGACATCTGACAAAAGTCAAAAACAACATAACAAATCTTGAATTAATCAAAAATATACTACAAAAAATATAGAGTACATCCATAGTGTAATAGTAATAATAACAATTAGCGAGGTGAGATAGTTTGTGAGTTCATGAGAGGCAATAACTGCACTGACTTGACAGCTGCCTTTATGCTGAGAAATTAGGCAGATCAGTCTGATGTTATCCAGGTCACTTGGGTTTCATGGAAGTGATGGAGACTGAGAAGTCCGGTGGTAGCTGGGCTTTGTTTGCCTTTTCATCCACGCCAGCAGAAAACTTTCCAGTTCCAGTGAATCAGGACTGAGTTTTATATCTAATACACTCCATGTTAACCATAACATAAGTGAATTAAGAACCATATTTTGCTGATTTTGTTGGCACAAATTCCACAGAGCCTCATGTTTTGTTAGAAACACCCATGAGCCACACTGTTACATTGGGTGACATGTTTCTTCAATATGTAAACTGTAGTTTACTATTAACGGCTAAGGGGTATTTTCCAAAGGTACTATTAGTAATAAATCTAGTAAGAAATTCTCTCTTTGTGCTGCCACCTAAGTGTTTTACTTTCCTGTGCAGCTAAACTGCAGCTGCAGCAACCAGATGACTTTTTCTGTTAAAATAATGAGGATATGTTGTTAATTTATGTACATGTCACGTTGAAAACACATTGATAATGCAATTACTAGTAAAATGTTCCCAGACAATGTTTTTCTCTGCCACCACCATAATGCATTAATCAACCTGCTTAAGCTCGTGTTCACAACCTTAAGCAGGTTGGGTTAAGGTTAGAGATAGACTGTGGCACAACTTGTTTCTTTACTTTTAAACAAAAGCACAATACTTCTCAAACCTTAACAAAATAGTCCACACACAGGACTCTGGTGTCAAACTTGGGTCTGTGGAGCGACAGTCCTATACACCCATCCTCCATCCTGTCCACTTCCTTGAGATTGTTTTCTATTAATAATGTAGCACTTAATTCAGTTAATAATACGTTGCATATGTTTGGCTTATTTCTGCACACAGAGAGAAATGAAGAAAGCTGTTAAAATTCTGCAAGCATTTATATTTTTAGGAGGCCCTGACAAGTTAAATTCCCATCAACTTATGGGAAATGACCAGTAAAGAAGAGGAAACAAGTACACAACCTGAAAACAAGTTGGCACCACATACACTGCAGTCCAAATGGAAAAGTGCTGACCACAAACAAACTGCAACTACAGCAAAAACCAAAACATCCAATATCAGGAGAAAAAGAAAGCAGCCAGCAACTGATGGAGTGTTTGAGACAAAAAACACCATTCTTTTCTATAAGGTCTGACACAAGTGGAATATTTACCTGTAACATGATAGTGTTAAATATCTTAAGCTGGAAATACCAGAAATACAATAAAGACAAAGTATTTATTTCTGACTCAAAGGCTAAACTTTGCCCTGTAACTCTCCAGGTCACCACTGAACTTAAAAGGCCAGATTAAAGGTTGACCTCTGTAAAATGATGATCTGACAGCTGCTGTGTTTGTGTTATTGCTTATTCTGTGTGCGTAGCCAACCTGTGGTGTGTACCTTCCTTTTTGGCACTTGGCTGGTTGTGTGTAGTCAAGGTGTGAAGGTGTTTAATCCTGCTCTTCACGGCCGCCGAGTTCCTGCGTGATCCTCATCTCTAAGCAAACATGAGGGAGAGGGAGCTCTACAAATAAATGGGTCTGCACAGGTACACACACACCCTGTGTCTGTGACAGAAGGCTGGCTACGGGCTTTCTATGTGGAGGCCTTCAAGTCAAAGGTAACCTGTAGGGTTTTCCCTGCCTGTTGCCCAGCGTTACCCTCAGAGCATCTCTTCTGCAGTACGTAATTATTGGGTCAGTCGCACACTTCTCCATGCAGGAGTAGCTGTTGCTCTCTAGTGGGAGCTGTGTACTAATCTACATCAGAGCATGTGATAGCCAGAGCAGGAAACACCACACATGACTGGCCTTTATTAAAACCTTTACAGTGGCTACATGTCACTGTTGCACAGCATGTGGTGTTTTCCTACTTCTGCCTACTTCCTGTCTTTATAAATGGGTATCCAATTGGAGTCTAGTGGAAGGAGGCAAGAGAAGAAGGGATTGGCAACAATGAGCCAATTGTGTTAAAACAATGCAAGGGTTTAGGGAGGGGTGCAGGGGTTTGTGGAGGTGTGTTGTTTTATGTACCTGTGAGACAATGAAATACGATTTGGGAAGTCCAGCTGGAAGAATGCACAGCACAGTGATTTGTAATACTCCCAGAAAGCTCACCGTGGCAGCTGATTTATATTTGGTCGTGACAATCTGAAGCTAAGCAGCAGAAATGCTGCGTTCAGGTTACAAAATCAGGCACCAGAGAATGTGAGCTTGCGTGCACATGATTGGCTAACGCAGCACATTGCCAGATGATGTCATGTTGTGTTGCAGATTAAAAGTTTTACCAGATTCAACTTTGTTCTCCAGACAATGCTGCGGAGCCCCCGCTGGTTACGCTCACTCCACGTGCTGAAATGAATGAGAGAGACTGCGTGACTGTGTCTGAACACGCGCTAAGTATGCGAACAATGCAAAGTTAGTTGTATGCATTATTTTTGTACATTGCTATGTCATCATATAAAAAGCTGTGCTACACTTTTTTCAATATTTCTCACTGTCGGCGGGTTAATCTTATCTGAAATTGTTCTGCTATCTTATTTCTTCATTTCTGACACCTGCATCAAAACAAGTTCCCTGTCGACATCTACTTGGTGAATAAAGCTTGATTGTGATGCAGTGAACCATAGACTACAGATTCTGTTCAGAGATAAGGTGACATAGATGATGGATGGATGGAAATGATCCACTCGTGGCTGACCTCATTTTTTACAAATGTATGGAGCACGCCTCGCGAGTTACTCTATAAACACAAACATCCAACAGCAGTGTTAAAACAAATGTCTGTTGCGCTCATTGAGCAGTATACACACTGCCAACCTGAAATACACACACCCTTAGACAGATTAGAGCCAGCTGCACGCTACACAATGCTCATATGTTCCTTAAAATGCTGCACTGGATACAAAAAGGCCAACTATATCATAGCATGCTGTTCTGCAGTGTTTGTAGAGTCAGGAATTTGTCATATGTTAACGCACATGCCACAAAATGTGTGTCTAGTTAGTAGATATTTATCAGTGGGGTGCACATATGCTAAATGTTTGCTGGTCCTTCATGTAAATTCTGTAGGATTCATGCAATCACGCACAAACAGAGATGTCGTATCAGACAATAATGTGTTTGGTAACTTTTAATTATTGCAAAAAGAAACACACACTTTGAACAGTTCTTTTCATTCCCTCATAGCGTTCCAATCAATCGCCCAAACCAACACAACGTGTTTATATTCCACTGTAGTTCAGTTATGCTGGGGGGGTAGCTCTGTCTTGACTTTGTCAGCCTGTTGTTACAGTGAAGCCATTTGTGTAAGCAGGAGGAGTGGACAGACATGGGCCTGATTGGATCCAGATTCGCCATCCTGATTAGACTGATAAAACGCTTCAGTCCACGATGATGGCGCACTTAATTCATGGAGTTTTAATAAAGAATCCACCGATGAGGAGCGCGGCTGCAATATGTTGGAAATTATCCTGGTGTGTGGGGAGAGAAAAATGAGAATAGCTGCAGGATAATGTGATCGCTCATTAAATGCAAATTAGCACAACACTTAGAGTAATATGTAGTGTACTTGTCCCTCCTAGCTCCAGCTTGTGCCTCTCGTGTATTACAGACATTTGAGTCACAGTGCTAAAGCCTGTGGTAACTCTAACTTTCTAACTCTGTGCATTTAAACACTCACTCAGATTCTGAAGATATTTTCAAAATGTTCATAAACGTCTCCAAGGTAAAATAACATTTTATTCTTTTGAAAAGTACCACGATGGCAGGTGCCTCATACTTAGCAGCATTTTAAAGTCATAGTTCTAAAGTCAGATAAATCAAATGGTGACTGGACTTGTGATTTTAGTTTTTACTAAACCCCATTTTATATTTTACAGTCATGATTATTGATTATTGATTAATATTATACTATAATATTACCTGCAGCCACGTGCTGCCTACAAAGTACTCCTATGACAGTTACTGCATTTTTTTACTTCATGTACAGTATTAGACCTAGTTGTATGATAATAAAAATTTAAACACCAAGAGCTTTACTAATTTTTCCTTTTTTATTTGTACTTGAATTAGATGAATTCCTGAATGAAGGATTTATCATTTGTAAGCCTACTTTTAGATATGGCACAAGATTTAATTTGACTACTCTATATTTCTTATATATTCTCTATCTTCTTCTCTCTGTCTGTCCACTATCATGCCATCATTGCATGTTGTTAACTTTGTGTCTTCTCTCTCCCCTAGTTGTGCTTCGTCCTCTC
>JAUMHL010000014.1:18884361-18898302 GCA_032362345.1 Sandelia bainsii
TGTAAAGTGCCTTGAGATGATTTTTGTTATGATTTGGCGCTATACAAATAAAGATGAATTGAATTGAATTGAATCATCCATATATTAACTGATAGCTATAGCAATGTCTGTGGAGAAGTGGATATTGTCAAACGTGAGCCTGGATGTGTCATGATCATAAAAGATACTTTTATCTCTCACTATTCGAACCTGTGATTTTGTGTTTTACCGTGGAAACAAATGCAGCAACCACTGTGAGGTTTTTTTTCTACTCACTACCTTAACCTGACCTTACAGGAGTAAAAACACAGCCAAAGTAAGATGCCTGAAGTCAAACTGCAGGTAAATGAAAGTGTGTTCAAGTGTAAAAACAGGCCTTTGGGTGTACACGTAAAGAAACAGAGAGAGAGAGAGAACAATGGGGTGAACGTTCCCGTCATGGAAGGCTGGAGGGGGAGGAAGGAGCCCGCCGGTCAGGCCAGGTCGCCTCTGTTATCATAACAGCAGCTAAAGCAACACTAATGTGGGAAACAAAACAAGAGAAGTGAATGGAAGTACGGAGGATGCTAGCAGCTCAGTGTAGCAGTGAAATCAGCCAGAAAAAAAGTCATATGAACTGGAATCTAGGAATCTGCCATCTAGGATGGATATCTGTGGATCAGGAAGTAGAGCTATCGTCCACCAATTAGTTGGTGGTTTGATTCCTGGTTTCTCCTGTTATATGTTAAAGTGTCTTTGGCCAAGGCACTGAACCCCAAGTTGCCCCCGGTGGGTCTCCCATAGGTGTGAGTGTGTTTGTGAATGAATCGGAACAGTGAAAAGCGCTTTGAGTACTGATAAGGTAGAAAGGTGCATCATAGAGTAGGTGCAGACCCTTTACCATGTGCAGATGTGTAATTTCTCCAGTCTACTGTTTTTGGACTGAACTTCAGAAACACTGAATCCTTTATTTCCCATATTGCAGCTCAAAAGTCTTTAAACTCCACACCCCGAACAAATCATGTTTGCAGTGCAGTGTTCCACTTAAAAATGTTGCAGTCTCCACACCTACTGTACATGCATGACTGTGCATGTGTACAGGAAAGTGAAAATCAAATACATACAAAGCTATATTTGTCTACCAACCAACGGACACTTTGCCAATATAAACTCAAGACTTAACTAAAATACTAAAAGACCAACTGACAACAGGCATCATTAGCTGCTATTGAAAGGCTGCATCACATCAGCAAACCTCAATCCCCATAACTAATTCTTCATCATGCACACAAGCTATCCCTCACTGCGGGATTAGAACGTATCGATAACTGCCCTTGTTGTTGTCTGATAATGGTCTCGCGGGAGAGAAAATTCATGATGTGAAGCTGAATTTAAATTGATGCTGAGTAGCAACACCCACCAATTTAAAGCAAAGCTCAGATCATAAGAGCAGAAAAAAGGTGCCATTATCACAGATTTTTAAACTAATGAAGCTTTTATTTTATTTAGTTCAAGAAAGAAGACAACTGTCATTCATCACACTGTAAGGCTCCACTTCAGTTTTATCATCCAGTAATTCCTATCATCCAATCGTCATCTTACCTGAAGAACATTTAAGCCACCTTACCTACTTATGTTGTCTCTTTCTGCTGTTATTGCTTCACTCATCCACCATCCCACCACCACAAATATAACCACAAGGCCCCATCACAGCTCCGGGGAGGGGTTCTCACTCCTGGCTGTTATTTATAGGGCTCCATTCCTATACTCTCTAACCAATGCCAGAGTGTCTATTAAATAAAATCTCTACATTCCACTCAAACGTCTGCCTGGTAATTAAGTTAACTTCAAATATTTAAAGTATGAACTTGATAAGTGCGGCAGCTCCCATGTTAATCATGTTGTAACCCTTGTTCATTTTGTTCAAATCACTGTTACTTACAGTGATGTGACATTTACACAGAAACTCTTGTGTGCTGGAAAAAAGCAATACCTGCTTACCACTGCTGAAAACAAAGCCGTTTTTTTTTACCATGCTAATAATTTAAAGTATATACTGCATGTGTACAATCTACAAAAACTTTCAAACAAACATGATTAATATATTAATGATCCAGGGTGGGAAGCCAGTGAGGGATCTCTTACTGAGTATTCAGACCAAGAACAGTTGGTGGAGGATGTTATTTTAGTTGAAATGATCAAATATGATCCACAAAGGATCAGAATTTAAATAGTACAGTTCTGTATAAAAGTAGCTGACCCCCTCCTGAGTTAAACAGTTTCTTGGATTTTGTGTTCTACATATATATTTGTTTTGCAAATGCAGTGGAACCTTTCTGTCCAGAATGACATTTGTACAGTACTAATATGTCTTGCCAGACTAGCACTTAGAGTTCTGAATGTTATTAAGCTGTGCGATATTACAAGAAGACACGTTCCAATCAATTGCTTTTGGCCCTGATCTCTATTCAACTCCTTTAATGTGGATTTAATATTCAGTCCAATCCGATACTTAAATGTAGCCTCCAAAGTTTTGTGAACTGTATAATATTGTTAAAAAGGTGTATTTGTTGAGTTTGTGTTGTTACCAAGGGCCACAGAGTATTTCTTGCTATTTGTCACTGTTTTTCTGACACACTGTGTCATTCTTACTCCTTTACTTTCTCATTTCTTCATGTTCCCAAATCTCTCTTTCCATTTCCTCTCTGGTGAGCTTTCTAATTCCCTCTCTGTTTCAGTCTGTTGAGCATTAAACTGAAAAAAAGTCGTGATTAACCTTGAAGAGAATTTAAATAGAGCGAGGGTGAGTGTTAAGTATAAATGGAGGCTGAGAGCATTTGTGCATATCCTGGCTGTGAACTAAAACAGAGGTTCTGATTCTGTAGTTTGGGTTTTAGAGAGAGCGTGAGGAATAAATAACATGACCAGACAGATGTTTGAGTGGGACTGAAAGTAATGGAAAGAGGAAAATGTGACATAGTCTCTGAATTTCAAGTTTCATACTTAAGGCACCAATCAACTTTTCCCATCAAAATAAATGTTTAAGAACATCAAATCCACCACGCCACTATAAACCAACTTCTCAAAATGAATGCCTCTGCCCGAAATAACTTTCAACTGAAACAGCTTTCTGTAGGGAATACTAGGTACTTTTCAATGTGTAAGAGTATCACTCCTCACTAAGGGCAGTGTCTGTGTTCCACAGAAATAAGGATGGAGAAAAAAGGGCTGAATATTGGCAACAGTGTCAGTTGGCTGGTATTGCCTTCCATGACCAGGCATGAGAGAAAAAGCTCAGAACGGATTATTGGCTGGGATGCATCCTCAAAGTCAGGGTCACAGGTCACACAACAGTTATGGGACAGGCAGAGGACAAAGGAGACCAGTGGTGTTTTATACATCTGTTTTCTTAGTGTGTGTGCAGTGTACATTTGTATAAGCATTCATGTGTGTGTGTATAGATAGATAGATAGATAGATAGATAGATAGATAGATAGATAGATAGATAGATAGATAGATAGATAGCTGTCTAGATAGAAGCCGGATTGTTTTCACCTGTGCCTTCTCTTTATAGGCAGCATCTCCACTTCTGCCAGACTGTCTGCACTTTATTGCTAGAAGCACTTTTCCAGCCTTGATTCAGTTTTGACAAGTGAAGCAGAGTCTGATTATCTGTGTTAAAGGGTGTGTTGGTGTCTGCCTGTTTTGTGCTTGTGTGTTCACATTTTCCACCACAGTGGCCGCCATCATGTCCACACACCTGCTCCGCTGTTTTGAGCATGTCAGTAACCTGCTCTTTATCCACTCCACCTTGCTGTACCTTGACCACAGTCTGTGACTTTTGTTGTTTACCCATTTTAAATAAACCTCTTAAACTTAAACTGGGTTTTTGACTGCATTTCTGGGTCCTACTATACCAAAACTTTATGTGCAGGGAGAAAAGACACTGCTTCCCACTATGCGTTTGTTTACGTTTTAGGGCAACTTTGGCCAGACTTTATTTAAAAAAAAGAAGCATTGCTCCATGTTGTGATCTGTGTTTCATTCAACAGCTCTGCTACTTGTCTGCAGCCTTTCATGACATATATTCTTATTTACTGCTTATTTTACATGATGAACTCACATCATTCAGCAGTTTTCCCATGCAACTCTTTGGCATCTCCACACCAAAACAGGAGGAAATACCCAGCATGCAATTGGTGGTGTCTTGGCAGAATAATCATGTAACCATGTAACCAAAATCTGTAATGACATATATGCAAACCTCTGGCAGCACACTCATGAACTTACATAGTATCTAAATAGCAAAATTATGTTACCTGGAAAATTGTATTTTATTAAATTTACCACCCCCACTACATTGACTTTCATGGTGAAGGAAGTGTGACATTGATGTTTGAAATATTAATTTGAGGCACAGTGTCCCCATTACTGGGTGAATATTTGTTGTTGAGCTTCAGTGTGAAGTTTTCATAAATTAACTGATTCAAATGGGGGGAAACTGCCTCTTCCAGTTTTATTACTGCACTCTTTTCACAAGCTGAAGAAGTCATTTGTGTCAAATATATTGGCCTTTAGACTAAACTGCAGACATAGTTTAATATGTTTCTGCAACTGCCATGATTTCAGTTGGGTTGGTTGGGGGGCTGGGTTTGAATGTCTAGTTTAATAGGTGTATCTAAATACTTCTGATCCCATTCAAAGACTCTGTTGGGATGTGCAGATGTTCACATGATGTCTACAACATGTATCTGAATGAATCAGGGCAATCATACGTATTCCACTCATCTTTTAGCCTCTGACTAAGCCAATACATCAGACAAAACTGTTACTTCCCTTCCATTTTATAGCCGTGACCATCCTCTCTGTGATGCTCTTCCAGGAGTCTGATGGCTCCATGTTACGTTATAGTCATGTCATGCAAATCAAACCTCCTTCTTTTTTTGGTTTTTAATGAGCACTGTATGACATTGTGGAATACTTAACCACAGCCCTCTATAAGAAAATCCACTTCGCCTGTCATCAGCTATCTGGACATCAGATTTGTATCTGTAATCAACATTCAAGGGCCTAATGGACATTCCTTGGTTTCTGCAAGAATATCAAATGAGGGAAGGGAAAGGTTTTAATCTCCCCAATTACTCTGTATCTCCTAGTAATATAGTCAACCCATGCAGGCACGATAGCAGGACTAATACAAAACAAATGCCTGGGAATCAAGCATTGTCTGCTGTTGTCTGTGCTCTCAGCCCTTTGGTGAGATGCTGTAGGAGGGCGAGGGTGAGAGAGGAAGCTGGAGAGCAGGAAAGAGAGAGATAGATTAGACAAAAAAACATCCCTCAGAATGTCAGATGAGGGAGTCGATAAAAACTTTTTGGAACGGAATTCCACACCACCATGAAATAGGATTTTCTGCCCCGAATCAATAAAACTCTGGAGCTCTGATCACAATTTTCCCTCCTCCTTTAGTTCTTTCTTTCCTTTAATCTAATTTGAAGGTTTTGATGGGAGTAAGGAAACGATTTAAGGTTGCTGGATCTCACTTATCTCTCTCTCTCTCGCTGGCTGAATGCTCGTAGCTGGAGCTGTGATTCTACATTTATGAAAAGTGCTTTCTTAGCTGGCGTATCTGCTGGTGAAACAGTGTTTTTGGATGGGAGGCAGCGAGGTGGGCCTCTCCTGGCACTACTATCAGGCCAAACCATTCATTCTTTACACCCCGTTGACTGACTCACCTCACCCCGGAGCCAGAACCACAGAGACCATTAGAAGCAAGAGTGAAAAGAGAATGTGAACATAACATGAAAGATGGAAAGGAGATGAAAATAGAAATAATGAACAGGAAAACAGACTGGCAGTGAGTCAGAGTGGAGTTTAAATGCTGCTGCCCTCTCTGAATCTCCAAGTCTCACTTTCTTTTCCCGGAAATCACATCCAAAATCAGACCAGAGCCGAGCCAAGCTTGCCCTAAGGCAGCAAGGCCATCTCTCCTTCTGTCTTTCGCTGCTGCCATGTGACCCTCTCCAGATTCTACTTTAAACTCAGAGAGGGAAACATGAACTGATGAAGTCTGCTGCAACAACTGGGACAGAACACGTGATGAGACCACAAAAGAAGGTGGAGATCCTATGTTGGGAATGACGGGAATGACTTGATTGCAAGATTATTATACATGCGTGCTGTGACAGTGATGAGCTGTGCATTTTAGATATCTTCAACCAAAAAGGTGCAGTGAAGTTCTTCTGCCCAGGTCTTCTGGAGTTTGGCAGAGTAACAATGGACTTCCCATTCTGAAATGAAAACGCTACAGTACATCTTTGTTTGTACTAGAACATTCTGAACACAGTCATCAAGCTGGGTGGGATAACTCTATTTTACTTTATTTTACTTTTAGAAGCGAATACAAACCTGAAGCATGGAGGCAGTCAACTAGGTGTAAGATTAAAACCAACAGTGGCTGGTTCAAGGAATAATATAAAGAATTGGTTCCCATCCTTCCCAGGTCTACTAGTGTAAACTACAAACTGAATACAGTTGAAACAACTGTTTGAATGGATCAACTGAAGACCTTGAGTGCTGTTCACTGAGGGGTTGAACGTGAGCAGCTCACTCAGTGTGTGGCCCTACACTCTGCTCCGCCAGCTTACCACCATTCACTCCGCGTGTGTCTGTCTGAGGTGTTCAGGGACCATACGGTGAGGGGTAGGGGCTTCTAGGTGTCTCTATCAATCACAGACACACACTCACAAAAAAATTTAAATAATTTGGCACAATGAATCCTTTTAACATGCCAGCTGGCATTAGGTGAGTTACACCAACCTCTGTTGTCTTTGGTAACATAACTAGGTGACATTTTCTGTGAGTAATTTAGGTGTGTAATATATAGTAAATATATAGTTTAACTCTGGTGTACATCTGCAGCTCATTGCAGCAACTCTGTGGCATGGAGTTCTGCTTATTACTTTATTTACTTCAGTTTACCACTGAAATATGTGTATAGCGTGGATGTGTGACATGATACTGTATGTTGGTCTTTAGGGCATGAATGGTCCAGATAAAACTTAGTTTTATTAGTTTTTATTGGCCTGTCAGCAGTAGGTACACACCTGACCTCCATTACTAACAGGCAAAAGTTCTTTCTTTCTCTTATGTGGGTGAAATGGGCTTGTTTTATAAATCCTTTTCTCTGTCAGCCTTTTTAGTTATGTTGTTGTTGATGTTGTTTTAGTCTAATTGTTACGTTATTTTTAATATTGCATAATTGATAATTGTGGAAGATACTGTACAATAGTTATTCATATACAGGCTGTGGTATAACAATAATAAGGTGGTATCAGTAACATATATGGCAGATATGCCACCAACAAACTATTAACTCTATTAAGTGGTTCCTTACCTGGAGGCCAGGACCTGGATCACATGGGGTCCGTTTAGAAGCAGTGAAAAGTGACAGTAGGAAAGAGGAGCAGGTGCCTCTAAATGCAGTTTCTTTGTGAAACTGGAGTCTTTCTTTATTAATAATTCTTATATACTTGCAGTGAACATAGAAAAACAAAGCATGAAGATGCAAGTTTAGTGAATGTCATTTTTGCACACACACACTGAAGTATAGCAGAGAGAGAGACACTCTTTCTGGTGAATTATCAGATCAGTAGAAGAAAATGAGTAGAAAAACTGGGCGAACTGTTGTTCAGGAGGTAGAGTGGGTCACTAACAGTGGACACTTTATATATCTGAATGTCACTGGGCAAGACACCGAACACCAAGTTGCTCCTGTTGTGTTGTGTCCCTCACTTGTAAGTTACTTTGGACAAAAGTGAATAAAATGTAATGTAAGGAATATAAAGATGCACAAGGTGCATGAACCTTTCAGAATACAAAGTGAGATTGTAAAATGAAAAGACAAAAACAAATGATGGTCAGTGTGATGAAAGATGAAAGTGTCATACTGAAAAAGTGAAGGTGAGAGATAGTGGGCTTGAGTTGTCTGTCTGTGGAGGGGATAATTCACTGGTAACTGTGGCAACGATGGCTGAGCTCCAGGTGATGCTAATTACTCCCATCCGTCTTCTTTAGTGCTGCAGCTAAAGCGTGTTAGCGAAGGCCTTGGAGCAAATCGCACATAAGTACAGGTAGATAAATAAATAAATGCTTGATTTAGAGGGTAAATCTTTTTTCTGGGCAGCGGGGTGGCTATACTGAATCCACAGCTCTGGCCTAGCTTCACAGCTCTGTGTTTGTCATCACGTCAGGTGGAGCAATATTAGGAGAAAGGACCTGTGGCTGAATGCTATGTGAGGGGTCCCATAGGTGGAAAGTCAAGGGCATGCCACAGAACAGAGCAATGTGGTTTGTATATACTGTTCACTAATCTATTTACATTTATTTAGTACTTTTTATAAGGCAGGACATGTGTATTGTGCCTTCAGATGTGAACGCCTATTCACATCTGAAGCTGCAGAGAGCAATATTTATATGTTAACACAGCACCATTAACAGCCTGAAACATAAAACAGGCTGCTTCCCTGCTAAATGACATTTAGTCTGTTTGTCTGGATGAAAATCTACTGAACTCCTCCAATAACTGAAAGTGATGGATTAACAAACTAAAATGTTCTCACAGAGAAGGATTCACAAACACAGATCATTTTGGGGGTTTTTAATAGCTTATGACTAAAATGGCACTGATTAGATGCATATTCAGAAACACTGATGTTTTTTAAGTGCATAGATAGTTGCATAGACTGTTTTTTAATATTGGGAGTGGGGGTGTTTGTTCCACCATCATGGGATCAATGAGCTAAAGATCTTAGCTTACGATCTTGTTGGGATGTTCATAGGCCGTTGAAGACCTAGATTAGGGTGCTCAGGTAGGAAGTTATTGTTGACTTGACCACTCGAGCGAGTGTCAGAGCTTTGCAGCAGAGATATGAACACTGGTGTGACATGTGTCCTGAACTGTGCTGCTGCATTTTGGGCATTTCTGTAGTCAAGGTGAGAGATGGCAATTAGACTCCTCCAGCTTGGTAAAAGTCCATCAAGCTTCATGTCTCTACACTGTAATTGTCCAGTAATATCCTTTTAGTTTCGTGGTACCTTTCATTGAAGGAATTGTTCGCTTTGGTATTAGTTATAGAGAAAACAGTCATTGAAGGTACAGCTCTTTTTATTAATTACTTATTATTATAAACTCTCTCTTTATATCACTTCAATTGATATGTGAGCTTGGCTGTGTCCATTGTTCCTAACAGGTGAAGGTGAAGGTGAAGAGGCTGTAAGGAGCTCACCCAGTGGCAGCTATTATTATTAATTATTTGTGGGTTATGATGCTCTAGCTAGGAGCTTACTATTACTACTATATAGCTCATAAAGATTAGTCACATGGTTTGATTGTAGTAAAACATGAATAAACCACCTTTCCACATTTGAGGTTATTTAGAGATTAACTAACTAATATAAGGCTGTAAAATGTCTGAATCACAGTGATAGTATGTGACTGCTTACCATTCCAAGAAGTGCTGGTAGACTGATGGGAATGTCATTAATTTAGCAGGCATTTGTCCATAAGCCAAAGAATTCAGTAAAAATCTGGTAGCTGATAGCTAAAATGGTTTCACTTCATTTTGAGGCAGACAAGAATGTCTGAATCAACCCATCCATTACATGTTCAGACATTTCATTGAAAACCACTCATTCAAAATCTCTCATGGTGGCACTGTGGAAAAAGTAAAAGGATTGCCAAAGTCATTAACAATCATCTTTTGGGCACCTTGAACACCATATAATTTTGTGGCAATCCAACCTGTAGATCATAAATGCATACTGGTCTGTATGTATTTGGATAGGATCCAGTTCCTTTAGCAGCCATAGCAGCCCACATCATAACACCACCTCCACCATGCTTTATAGATGTGGTGGTGTGCTTCACATCATAGTTCGAACAGTACTACTGAGTAATGTTGAGTTTCCTTTGCCCAAACTCTTCCCATTTTTCTGGCACAAGTTGATCTTGTTACTAGTCAAACTTAAATGAATAGAACTATGGATTTTGTGTTTAAGTATTAATTTTAGGAACATTAAAATCACCCTATCACTCTACACAAAACTGTTGCTATGTTTCATCGCTTCCATGGATGTTTAAGGCACTACATTAAGTATGTCATAAATCCACCGTTTTTTGCTTTTAGGAATTTTCACACTTTGACCAAGCGACAATACCTTTTTGCAATATTTCAAGTTTTATTCTAAGTTTCACTAAGTTTTCAGTGTGCAAACTGAACATTTTTTGAAAAAACATCTGGTTGAACACCCACATAATGACTTTAAAGATTTACAAACCATATGAGAATTCCCCAGTCCTCATTTATTTTACTTACTGTATGTGAAAGTGACATTTTGAAATACTAGTTGTTTAACTTGGAAACAGCAATATGATGATCTACAAACACTTGCTGCATTTTCAGCCCTGCAGCCAAAACACAAACTCCATCCCATCAGGTGTTACACATTATATTGATGGGTGTTCTCCACCAGCACATTAACTCTCATTACTGCTCCACTGAACCGCCTGGCGTTTACAATGACAAATTCCTCTCAGCCGAGGCCCACCAAGACCTGAAATGAAGACCCCAGTGCCCCACACATACATCAGCAGCCCCAGAGAAACCTGCGGATATTGCAGAGGTTTAATACAATATCTTTATTTTTGAGAGAGGAAGAAGTACAATTCTCTAATGTCACTAATGTTCAAACTAGGGAATATGACAGCTAAACTCTTTGTATAGTCCCTGTGAATGTTATATTCTGGGGAGTCAGTAGGTTTATTAAAATGTTTGTACAATTTATAATGCTTAACAGCCTAATGTTTAAATGATCACTCAGTCTTTTTTTGAGCAGTATTATTGAGTAATGTTGGGGTGTTAAATCCTGGCAAAATGTGCTATGAGAATGATCAATAGTGCTGAGTAATAAAGGAAAGGAAAGAAGGGGCTCCATCTTCTTAGATGTGTTGTTTTATCACGTTTCAAAGTCTGTAAATGTGTAAAATAAAATAAAATCTGAATTTTGGCCTTAAGAAGTCTTAAAAGTTATTTAAAAAAACATATTTTTTAAATAAAATACTTAATTTAACATTATTGTAACATCAAGTAATGTTTACCGTCGACAAAGTAGTGTCACCTTTAGGTGAGGGATGGGAAAATCTAGAGGAGGCGGTCTATAAAGATCAGAATCAGAATCTTTATCAGAATCAGAATCTTTATTGTTATTGTAGCAATGAGACATTGTACAATGAAATTAAGGTGCAATTTTCCAGTGCAAGAATAAAACACAACCACTAGCTAAGATAAATAAATATATAAAGACAAAGGAATAAAATAAGTACCTAAACACTGTTTTTCCATTGTCCTAGGTGTGATGGGTCTTGAAGAATTTTCTTTACGTTCCTGAGACAACAGGAACTGTGCAGTTCTTCAAGTGAGGGTAGAGGACAGCCGACTATCCGCTGGGCGACCTTAATGACCCTGTGGAGCTCTTTCCTCTGTGCTACTGTGCAGCTGGAGAACCATGCACAGAGACAGTAGACCAGTATGCTCTCTACTGTGCAGCAGTAGAAGGACACCAGTATGGAGAACAGTGGCCACAGCGTCTTCCGTAGACCTGTTTGCTCTGTAGGCAGACTGGTGCAAATCAAACATGGGAAGAATGAATGTCATGATGTGGTTCCTGATGAGCTTCTCGAAGCACTTCATAACCACAGGAGTCAGTGCAACTGGCCTGTAGTCACTGAGACTGGTGATGGTCTGTTTCTTGGCCAGAGACAGACAGAGGATTTCAGGCAGGGTGGCACAGTGGACTGGGACAGAGACTGGTTGAATATCCTGGTGAAGACCCCAGCCATTTGGTCTGCACAGTCTTTCAGCACGCGCCCTGAGATGCTGTCAGGTCCAGCTGCCTTCCGTGGGTTGACAGCCTGCAGCGTGCGTCTCACCTCGTGCTCCCCCACTGTGAAGATGGGGCTGTTGTTGGTTTCTGGATGGGGTCTGGCTGTCTCTGGTGGGTCCACCTCAAACCGGGCAAAGTAGTAGTTGAGTTCCTCTGCCAGCGATAGATCACCTCCCACAGCTCCGGGACTGGTCCTGTAGCTGGTCATATGCTGGACACCCACCGACACTTGCCTGCTGTTGTTGCAGTCCAGATGTTCCTCGATCTTCCTCTTATAATCTGATTTGGCCTCTCGGATGCCCCTCTTCAGGTTGGCACGGGCTGTGCTGTAGAGGGCCTTGTCACCAGACCTGAAGGCAGTGTTCCTCTCTTTCAGCAGCCTCTGGACTTCCCTGGTCATCCAGGGCTTCTGATGGGGGTAGACCCGGATACGTTTGTCCTCTGTCACAATGTCTGTGCATTGTCTCATAGCTATGTCTCATAGATGTGTTATAAGAACTGCATATCAGAAGGAAGCTAAGCACCCATTCAGTTCTATGAAGGTTGCTCAGTGGTAAAATAAATAAATAAAATCCTGATCCTTCCAGGTTCTAGCCTTTAAAATTACCTGGATGATCCTCACACTTCCAAATGTTAGGGCCTATAGAGCATGTTCACTTGCGTCTCTCTGTGCCCCCCACACACTTGTGGACTTTCAAAATGATATTGGACCAAAGTAATGGAATTGTGATAATAGAAACTGTCAATTCATGGGGTTTGTGATGCTCAAGGTATGTATTCAGGGTTTTATATCTACTCCTTTTGCAATGATTCTCTATGGGAAAAGTGCTTTTTGGGCCAATGTGCATCACGTGATTGATGCAGAAGTTGCAATTCCACCTCTGGTCACTATGGCAAAAGTTCTTCCTGGGGGCTTGATAAAGACACGTTTGGCTGCCATTTAGTGGGTCTGCTATGTAGTCTTTGCAAGTCTGCGAGGAAACACAGCATCACTGTATGAAATATGATCCAGGAAGTACAGTTGGACTACAGACAGGATTGTACAACTTTGGAAAACGATCCCGGCACCAACTGTCTTGCCAGTGATCCTGATAGTGTCGTGGTAAACAACAGCAGAAATGTGGTGTTCACGTTAAAAAGTAATCCACCAGCAATGTGCACTTGCATGTACTGTACATCATGTCAGCTCAGGGCCTACATCATGGCTGGCCCCCCCACGGCACCATTCCCTGCTGCATAATGCACTTTCCCCATTGAAATGAATGAGCAGGGCTGTGTTTTTCCAAGCAGCACAAATGTCTGCGCAGTTCCAGCCTGATTGTGTGTATGTGTAGAGGTGCACAGAGTGTAATTGAGTTAAGTCTCCCTAGGCCACAGCTGAATTAAGAGCAGATTAGAGGCTGAGTGCTGTGTGTGAGTTAACATATCCATCTCCACCTTCCTATAGTATGTGTGGGTCTGAACTGCTCCCCTGTGTGTGAGCATAATGGTATTGAAAGATGATATTAAGTGTAGTTTAAATTCAAAGGCATGCTTTATTTTTATCTGATTCACAAGTGCAGTTGGAAAATGATCTTTGCGTAAGTGTAAAATAGTGAACTAATAAAACAGGATATAAGTTGCTTGAGTGTGACCCTTCAGAGCATCTATAAACTCTGAACCATCAGATGTGGTCAAACACTGTATGTATGAATGTTTCTACCATACGACAGGTGCTGCTTCAACGTACTATCCTGTCCTGCCCTCTGCATGCCCTGCAGATGCCACCCCCTCACCTAAACCAGAGTATTTCCAGAAGGTGAGAACTCTTCTGACATCTCCTGTTGTGTGCTACATGTGTGAAACAGAATCTGGACAATGTCTGGAGCAGATTCTTCAGACACTGTCTGGAGTTAATGTGAGAAAATGACTTATGTCTCAGATCAGGACTTTAGTCAAGTCCTCTTAAAAACTAACACGCACACATTTCAATTCAATTCAATTCATCTTTATTTGTATAGCGCCAAATCATAACAAAAATCATCTCAAGGCACTTTACAT
>JAUMHL010000014.1:18903380-18914371 GCA_032362345.1 Sandelia bainsii
ACACAACTGAAGACATGTATCTTTTCATGAAAAACATGGTCATTCCTATGTGTCCAAACTTTTGACTGGTAGTGTATATATAAACAGGCTTTTTGCACATTTAAAGCTGCTGTGTGCGCTGTAAGCAGGAACTGCTCTCCAGAGACTGTGAGAGTGACAGGGGTCGTTTGTCTGACCGGCTGCTTAAAGATGAATTGCGGTGCCTGCTTCTTTTTTTTTTCATGAGGAAGAAGCACATCACCAAGTGTAGCAGTGTGGTTCACTGATGTGGTTTTAAAAAGTCTCTGGACGACGAGAATAATCTGAATCAGACTCTGGATTCTTTTCATGGGGTTTGTTAACAATAACACACATATAGAAAATCACCAGCATGTTGGGATGTTTAATAACACAGTTTGTTCTCAGTTTTGCTTTGCTTCATGTTCCTTGTTACCATTTCTCCTGATAGCTTTCAAATAGAGGCTAAAAATAAGTCAGATTACAGGGCAACATATTTCTAAATACATACTGTAAACCGACTGTAAAGGTTTCCTTGCCTATGGATAAATATTTAAGTAATCTCAGTAGAAGATTTGTTTAGTGAATCTATTGTCGGACATGTTAATGATCCTACTGCAAAATCACAGTCACTGTTTTGTCCAACTTCACATGGCTCCTATCCCACATCCCCACACACTGACAGTGCCGGGGTTATACTGCGAATGTTTGAGAAACATCACGTCGCTGGCTTCAGTCCAGAGTCACAGCCACACGAAGACGCGTTCAAGACCGATGAATTCTGGATCATTCCAAACGACATGTGGGTGTTGGTGCAGCAGTATTCACATGGTAGAAACGTCATCAGCTCTGACCTGCTGTATTCATACATGAGCTCAATCAGACTTTACACAGACTTTGTACAGGTGAAGTCCATTTAATGTCTGGTTCATCTGCTCCAGACATTCTCATATATCCTGTAGCTGCTGCTTCTGCTGTGCATGTCCAGAAACAGCTTAAGAGAAAAATCTGTATTTCCTGGTCATAATTACAAGTTGGATGTTGATTGACTGTGTTAACAAATCAGAAAATAGTAACAATAAATGTAGTCACCATCGGAATTTGGGCACAAACATCACAGGTTACGTCGTTTAAAGAAAGGAAATTCAAATCTTAATGACAAAAGTATAAAAATATACATGTTTCCTGTTTTCTCCCTGTTAAGTTGATTTAGCAAACATGATTTGCAGTGAACTGAAAAAGGAATAGCGTAATAGTGGAGAGAGGGAAACCATTTGACCCCTTTTTAGAAAAAGTGATTTCTCTTAACTGCTAACATCTGGACAGGCTGAATGCAAACATAACGGACGAGACGTTTTAGGCCTTGAAGGGGCCAGTCTCTGAGTTACTCTCTTGTGTCCAGAGCTGGATAAGCCTGGTTTTATTATGGACAGCACACACACACAAATATGCAAAGAATAAAAGGAACTGGCTGGGAGTGGATTTACAGAGGCGCGCACTCACAGTAACATGAACACACTGCTCCCATTGTGGAGGAAATGCACGGCTGAACACATACATGCATGATAATTAATGTTTGCAATTAAAGTTACACTGTATGTTGCTGCTGGCAACCAGCACAGCCAGCGCCACGCTCTCTGCAGTATTCTCACTATCACATTATTCACATGTTGCCAGGGGAAGTGTTAGATGGGTAAACACGATGATAGTCCTAAACAAGCATCTTTTTTTTAATGGTTGCCTGTGCAGTCTTCCGAAGAGTAGCCGCTGATCAAAGACTAATCAGCCTGGAATATTCTTTGTGCCTAATTAAAAATCAGACAGGCTTTCTTAGTCACAAAACACACACAAAACACCCCCACATTTGGCTGTTTATCTCTCATGTATCACTGAAGTCCACTTTGGCACCTTTGGCCTCTAATGGGAATTTGCATTAGCGTGGTGGGGGTTGCCCTGAAGCAGCCCGAGATCACACACACACACAACATGTTTTTCCATTTTAAGTCTTTGAACGTACGCACATGTTGCTCATTTATCAGTGATGGCAAAAACAGACAAGCTCAGTTAAGCACCCCTCAAGTGTTCTGTAGCAATATCGCCACAAAACATAAATCAGGTGCTCTCGGTCCTACAAAGTGAAGCCAGGAGCTGCTAATTCGAATCACTCAGCACTTTGAAAAGAGCAGGGGAGTTTGGGGGAAAGTGCTTTTTTGCAGAGGCAGCAATATCCCCTCATAATTTAAAATCAACAGGCTCGAGGCTCTGCAGGCTTACATAGTAAAACAAATGCTTTAGCCCCGTCCATGGCTATCAAAACAGCCATTAGCATTTCCGTGTCTGGTAATCGCTGGTGTTGAGAAAACAGGGAGGAAGTCCCTGGCTTCCCACACATTGCTAAAAAGTGGGCTTAAGCGCACCCGCCACTCATCTAGCATTGAACACACTGATGCAGACACAACACACTCACATTCTTACACACACATCCACCCAGCCATACTGATCCACACACATGGATGCATTTACTAGTAGACTTTCACAGAGTCACACGCGCTACGTCACCGGATTCTTTGACCTCAGGCTGATGGGAGACATGGCGGGTTCCCAGGGCCAGATCACGTTGGGCTGTTGGAGACCAGTAAGAAAACAATTAGATCATCAGCATTAGCTCTGTGGAGGAGGAAGGAAAGGGAAATAGCAAGTAACAATTTGAAGGGGAAATAGGATTACAGCCAGGACAATAGGAGCTTTTAAGATATCAAATGAGTCTTCTGTAGATTCCATATGGGGACAAATGTCTCCAATCTTTGAATGGCTAATAGGATGTGATGTGAAACTGAACCTGAGTGACGCACATGCAGGGACACACAGATGGCTTCAGGGGTCACTGTGGGCTGCTAATGTGTGGAGTTGACTTTCACAGAAAGAGGTGGCTGCATTTTTTTAAATGAATTCTTGAACACACAATTTAACTTAATTTTACTGACAATTTAAAGGTACGCTAGGGACATAAACACCACAGCATAGAGCAGAGACACCAGAATCATCAGAATCATGCATTACTTAATAGTTTATAATCATGCTATTAACTTCATTTCATAGTAATAAGCAGTTCAACTGAGTCAATCATTATCCTTAAAGAAACATTTCTAAAAACTGTTTTCTCTTAATGAGGTGGTTAAGCTCTGAACCTCATAACATCTATCCACCCATTATCTTATCTTATCTTCTCCTTGAAAGGGTCACGGGAGTGTTGGAGCCTATCCCAGCTGTCATTGGGCGAGAGACAGGGTACACCCTGGACAGGTCGCCAGTCTATCACAGTGCTGACATATACAGACAAATAACGATTCACACTTGCATTCACACCTACGGACAATTGAGAATCACCAGTTAACCTAAGATGCATGTTTTCAGATGGTGGGAGGAAGCTGGAGTTTCCTGGAGAAAACCCACACAGACACGGGGAGAACATGCAAACTCCACACAGAAAGACACCCGGCCTTAACCCGGGGATGCTTGCTGTAAGGGAACAGTGCTAACCACTAACCACTACCCGCCTGTACCTCATAACATACATGTTAATTAATATTAACACTGTACTAATGTTAATCAAGTATCTTGATTAGCATGTTGACGTTTATTTAACATATTATTTAACATTATTTATTTAAAATTATTTAACACTTAATTAAAATAATTAACTAATGTTAATGTTAATGTTGTTATTGTGAAGTGTTACCAAAAAATCATATCAATAGCCAAACAAAAATCTCATTATTGGAAGAAGTAAATAGATGTGATGCAGAATACGCATTTCAGGATATTATAGGATAACTCTGGGTTATCCTCTAGTTATACATACATTGTATTATGCTAGTTGAGGAGCTGCAGCAGGCAGCGTGAGGTTCACTAACATCTGTAAACGTGTATGTCTTACTTTTGCGTCACAGTTAATCATAATTAGATTTACATGTCTTTTCCTGAAGCTGTTCTTGTAAGAAAGGTCAACAGTGAAATAGCAGTTTATAGATGACACTTCAGTTGAGCACTCAGCTTAAGGAGTGGGGGTGTGAAAACACACAAGCTGCAGGTCGCTGTGTTCTTGCTCACAACCTGCTCTTTGAACTACTAATTGATGATCACTTCATTTCTCTGAGAGGCTCAGCAGTCATCTGTGATTAATTGTGCTGGAGTGCTGATTTCCTGATATCCAGACTCAGCTTGTTTGTTTTGTGTCAGTAATGGTTAAAGGAGCATTACACTATTTCCTGCCTGTCTCTTCACCTCCACAATACAGGTTCCCACAGAAAAATCATGCCCAGTGCTGATAAGTTAGCATCAAACTGCATAAAGAATAAATAAATGTCTCCCAAAAATGCTCTTACTTGAAGTCTGAACTTTCTCTCTTAATCCTGCATTAGAGTCAAGTCTGCATATTGTTGAAGACGGAAGAACTGCAGTTACTACTTGATATGAAGTATCACAGAATTTCTATCATCTCCACAGTCATGTCCATTTACAACATTATGTTGTATGTTTACGGACTGTGACCAGACCAAATACTTCTTATGTACTGCAGTACTGTGCCACTGGAGCAGTGTGTTTAAGCTGTGTATGTTTTTGTAGTTGTGCTTGTACCATGATGATACTGTACATGTGTCCTCAGAGAACGCTTTCCAACACTGTGCGTGAATGCGTGTGTCTGTGTGTGTGTGTATGTACAGTGAGTGCATGGTGGAGCCATCTGTCCTCACCACAGTGGAACTGATGAAGCTGTCAGACCAGCTCCGTGTGAATTCCTCCCCATGATCATCACCTCTGTGTCACTAATTACAACCTGTGTGTGTGTGTGAGTAAGGTTTGACTAAGGAGTTTTCATGGTTTTATTAGCAGCATTAGTTTCAGAGAAGCTAAAAATACATTGTTGATTTTATACTGGTGTGTGTGTGTGTGTGCGCTCGCTTGCTGTCAGGTGAGTACGTCTGATGGTTAAATCGCAGCAGGTGGCTGCTCTCGAAAGCTGGTAACATAGCGGGGGAGGTGGTGCCGATGGTGGCACGGTGACAGGGTCGTCGTTACGAGCGACAGATATACCCTGGCAGCGTCCTGGATACATACACACCCACTTCCTTCCCACCTCACACACATACACGCTCACTTACAGTACACACCTGATATGACGCAGGATGACATGTGGTTTTGGTGTGGTTGTAGCTTCTGTTAGTATTTTCAGGATGAACTCACAGTCAGCAGCTTTAGAGTCTGATGATTAAGCCTCAGGTTCTTCTGGTTCTGGATTCACTACAAGATGAGTTTGTACAGACAAGAAGAAAAGTGGCAGTGCGCTCAAGCAAAAGTCTAAACTTTTTTGCATGGTGCATGGCTTCCGACTGGAAATATAATTATTCAAATCACCTGCTGCTAAACTCTTAATGAAATGAAGCAGATCCATTTTAAAAAAAACTAATTTTAGGTTTTCAAAATAAGCATAATATCATCAGAAACTGAAGGTTTAGATGTACTTCAAATGTCTTAAGAATAACTAGTTCTGACTTGTTGCTGTGTTAACATTCTTGTTGCCACTGGGATGCCATATTCAGTCCTAATCACACATACAGATTCCAAACATTGGGCCAGAGGCAGCTGTTTGTTCATTGTCAATGAAAAACCAGCTTTGCTGCGCCCACAAAGTGAGCCAGATTCAACAGGGGCGTGGCTACACTAGTTAAAGTGAAAGTTAACCCTATGCTAATAGCCATCTGAGAACTGTGATGGAAACAACACATTGTCACACCACAGGGCCTTGGTGTCACTATTTGACGCATCAGGAGAGGCAATATTTGACGCCATGGGAATGGGTAGTGGAAACTTCATGGTTTGGTTCAGTTTAGGATACCTGGTACTTCCTTGAACAGTCTTTGTTACACACTAACCTTTTTTGTACAGAGACCCCGTCGTACTGGTGAGCAGGTGGCCCCTTGTTTAAGACGTCTTTGCCTATTTACACTGAACTTATAAAAGCACCCTGAGGGTGCTCCAGTGTTCATATTACACCGGTACCAGCGCCCTGGTATGAGCTGCGTGACATTTAAACGTGTCTTACTCAAACGTAGTTAATGCAAGTCGAGTACAACGTGAGCGTGAAGGATTATATGTCCTCCTGCAGCAACGTGTGGGTGATGAGAAGCTGGAGGAGAAACTCTCTGACTGTTACGATGTGCAGCTCTGAAGTAGGAAGAAGTTACTGGATTACGTTAGAACTACCTTTTTTTATTGCACAACGAGTAAACCTGCTTTGAATGTGCAGTGTAATGCAATCACCTTCATAAGCTACAACATTGACAATATTGATGTGCTTGGGTTACTGCTGTAGTTACTGGGACATAAAAAGTGTCAGTGATTCTCATAGTCAGTGACCAGCTTGTGTGTGAGTGAATGTGTCCAACTGAGTGTATAGCTATGGGAACGTGTGTGTGTGTGTGTGTGTGTTTCTGTGTGTGTAGGTTTAGGACAGAGGGATCCTGAGTGTGTAATGGTCTCCAAGGTCGTCTCTCCTCCTCATGACCATACTCTTTTCTTAGCCCCCACCACCCCCCACCACCATATCACTTCCTCCTCAGGCAACAAAGGGATTATTTTAGACCACAATGATCTTCCTCTGACAGAGAGACACACACACAGGGACAGAAAGACACATACAGTCAAACAAGCCGAAGTTAAGTCTCTTCAAGTTCGTTCGCCTCACACCACATAGTGACTTGGCAAAGCTACACATGCACGTAGGCACAAATACAAAATCACAATAAAAGGTACTTTCTCATTTGTGTAAACACAGATCAGACAATAAGTGGTAAACAAGATCAAAAATAGGGAAGAGACAGGAAATAAAAGTTGTAATAGTTTTATGATCCACTGATCTAAATGGCTGATTCAGAGCTCCACTTCAGTTTCCTCTCATGTGGCACATGATTTCATTCACTTTAGCCCTGTAACACCCACTGCTCTGCCTCAGGGGTGTCAGCCACGTAGGTAGAACTTCCACGGATAAACCGGTAAATGCATTTTTTTTTCTCCTTCGTTCTGGCTCTGGTTTGTCCTAAAACAATGTTTTTTTCCCCTTAAAATGAAACTTTTCCAAATCAGTGTGTGAATGTGAGAACAAAACTGAGCTGTGTGGAAACAGGGTTCCTCAGGAATCATGAATCTAACGTAAACCCAGGCATAAAACACTAGTCACAAAGCTGGATACTGTTTTGGCAGAAAACAGTGGAACAGTGTCAACATATTCTAAGCTTGACATGTATGTTGATTGTTAACATGTTCATAGGAAACATGTTCTGGTTGCAAAAAATATTGATTTGATTACGTTGTTACTGTGTCTGTCAGAGCAGTGAGAGTAAGGTGTGCACGTGGAGAGAACACAGCTTCAGCATCTGTCTGTCAGAACTGAATTTAACAAGTAGATACTGAAATGTTGAGTGATGGAAGCTGAACTATCCTGACTTCCAGTGTGTGATGATCTCCCCTTTCATCCAACCACTCTGCTCCTCTACTCTCTCCCTGTACGTTTGTCCTGCACATGCATCCTCCTTAAAGAAAGGATGCTATGAGCTTCTGTCTTGTGGCTCCCTGACTCTGCAGGGCCCACAGGTCCCGCTCCCAATACATTCTGCTCCCTCTTTTATACACAAGTAAACCTTAGTTTTAAACCAGAGCTACTGCTTCTTAGGCTTCTGATCCCCCAGGAAGGTTGTTGCAGTGTGGAGAAGAAGCAGCCTTTGTGTTGTTGTTTATTTCTGCAAGCACAGTGAGCACACAAAGCCTGCACATTGCCCTGCAGACCTGTGGGTGTGTGAACATTGTGCTGTCTGCTTCTTGGGAAAGGGAGGGTCACACAAAGTCATAGCTGGGATCCAGTGATCTGACCATGGGAATGAGTTTAACCAGCTACACAATCTGATGTCAGTGTTGACTAACAGCCTTGACAATGGCTGCACATGTAGTAGTCCTGTATTTTGTGTGAATGCATGTGAAGCTCCTGCAGGGAGGAGAACAGCAGCAGCAGCGGGTCTGACCCCAGTATTCCCGAGGAAACCTTCGACATACACATACAGCTATTCACACCATGTTATCCAGTTACAGTTGTCGGTGTGGTGTGGGGTTCTGACTTCAGGCCTGTTGGCCCACACTGCTGCTATCAAAACCCAACATGGGGGCTTTTTTTAGGGCCATAAAGTCTTCATACTGCCTGTGAAAACACACTTGATTTCAATTTAGTTTGTGTGTTCTGCCAGTTTTACTCTCAAATACTGTACATGTGTGAAAACAGGTGAAGCTAGCTCGAGGCTATCAGCAGCGAGGGTTTAGGTTAATACAAAAGAGTGCAAACACACACATATCTTTGTGAGGGCATTTCTTCACATAATGCATCATAACTAAATTCCAGGGAAAGACAAAGAAAAGGTACACTACCAGGAGTAATGACATTGTCTTAATATTCCTGCCTGCTGTTGATTGATTAACATAAATCTTGGCAGGATTGGATTAGAGACCCTGATGCACCGCCCACATATTGTAACTTGTTTTGTTTTTGAACTGAGTGCATACACTTTGCATGATTTTAAAAGTCATAAATCTCCATGAAGCTCGTGAACAGTTTTCCAGTGTCTGGGTGCATGAGCTGCTAATTCACAGGCCGGCACGTTGCATCAGAGCTGCACATCATAAATAGAAACACACAGCGTTACATCCTCTCAAAATGATCCTCACACTGCTGGGCTAAATGAGCAAAAATACTACTGGTAAAAGTACACAAATACTGTCTTTTTAAAACTCCCAGTTTCTCTACTTTGTCATTTTCTTTAACCAGTGTTAAAATACTGGAGAGCACTGTTTGTCTTGTGGACCATTATCACATGATGGATTCATGCAGCTCAGCCAGTGATGGCTGCTAGAACTGTAACTACTAACTGAACCTATAAACCAAGCTGGGATTGATTTGTTTAGGTGTCAGGGGCTGGACTGTCAGCTCACCTGTGAAAACTATGGCTACAGTTTTACAAATTCAGATTTAAAACATTCAAAACTACACTTGAATATATCAGGTGTTAATTTGTTAAGTATTGATTATTGCTATAACAAATGTTCGGAGATGTTGTTGCTGCCTGAGTAATCCTGCAGCAGTGCACTGCTTTCCCTGCAGTGTGAAGTCACTGGTAGCTTGCAGATTAGCTTCCCCTTCACTGCACACAGCCAGGCCAGACCAGTGCCAACTATTTGATATTCACATGTGTGAACACAGAGTTGGACTAATGGTAATGTGGAGCTTTGCGGTCTCTCCTAACTGAAGATGAGGGCTTGGGGAGTAGGGGAGTATGTTCTTCTCTGTATGAGGTTCAGAGAACAGGAAACACAGGACTGGGTGTTGCTCCTCAGTGCGGGGATGGACGCTGCGTTTGTATTCTTTTTCCCAGAGGCTGCTATATTTATGTCTATTGTTTTGGACAGGGAGCTCCGTCGCGTTTCTGTGCGAGTGTGTGTGTGTGTGTGTGTCCACTGTCTGTGTGCGTTGCTGTCTCTGGCTGGCCAGCTGGCTAGAGTCCAGTAATGAAAATAACATGTTGACCAAAGGATGACCGCAGAGGCCGAAGATGACAATGGCAACTTTCTTTCTCTATCTTTTGTTTTCAGAGTGAGATTCCCACCATAGGTCACTAAATAGAGTCAAAAACAAACCACTGGCAGGCAACACAACAATGGCTGGGAAGATCCATGCAGAGGTTTGCACATGTGCGTGTTTATGCTCAGCATGTATTGCTACACCCTCACCCCCACCCCCACCCCCACCCCTTAACCTGCATTCAGTTTCTATCTTATTAAAAAGATCACTGAGGTTGATGGACAGCCAGAGACTGAGAGCTAGCTAAACAGATGGACTATGAGAAGAACGAGAAGAAGAGCCTGACCTTTGACCCACCACAATGATACAATGTGTAGGAGGGCAGATAATGAAGAGGACAGAGGAGGACTGAACAAAGAATAAGAAATGAAGATGAATGATGAGAAACTGAGTCTTTGAGTTTATGTGACAACTATAAATGATCACATCATGTAACTAAAGTGTAGCAGTAAATACTGTGTGTTTTGTAGGAAACATTGCGCACGGTGGATTATGTTCAGGTGTTTTTCTGAATCAGTGAAGTCTGATTTATTAATGGGAACAGAGTCACTTCCCCAATCAGAGCGTTTCAACGATCCCTGCTTTATTAGCAGACCTTCAGTCCCTCCAGTCTCACGCTAGCACTGGCTTTTACTAAAGTGTAGCTTTAAGGTTCAGGAAAGTTTGTGGTTTTGTTTGAAGGTTAATGAACATGTGTGTGAAGTGACGGTTTTCTCCAGTAAACCACACCACAATCTTTCTCTGACCTTAACCAAGTGCTTGGAGAATCCCAACACAAGCACAGAAAAACAGTGCTGCAGTTACAGAAACTGTTAACTGAGTTAACATTTAAGTAAATTAACAACATGTCTTTATTCCTGTTGCAGTTACGTTCGTTTGCTGCTGCAGTTTGCATGAAACTTAATTTATAGGAGACACAGTTAAAACAGTTCCATGTGGTAATGTGATAAAGTAACATCTCAAGTAATAATATAATTACTAATGATATTATATAATTTATTGACTTTGTATTGTATATTGTGATGTACTGTATACTGTATATTGTAACAGTATTTTGGATTATATGTATATGTAAATATACATGTCTTACATGTATTTATTTCAATGTGTTTATGTAAATTTTATGTATTGTTCATATATTCATTATTCTTTATTATTATTCATAATACACTGTGTCATATATTCATTATTCTTTATTATTATTCATAATACACTGTGTCTCATAACAGTCTCAGCCCGTCTCTCGGACATATCGGCATGGATGTCTGAGCGACACCTCCAATTGAACTTATCCAAAACTGAGATTCTGATCTTT
>JAUMHL010000014.1:18915252-18962764 GCA_032362345.1 Sandelia bainsii
GTAGTAACTCATAATTTACAGAACCCGAATGGTAATTGCTTGTGTCTTCTTGTAAGTCGCTTTGGATAAAAGCGTCTACCAAGTAAAGTAAAGTAAGGTAAAGTAAAGTAAAGTCACTAACTACTGGGCTCATCATTTCTGCACACTTATTTTTACACACTGTATGGTCTGTAGAATCATTGTCTACTGTGTGTTACAATCATTTCTTTTAAAATTAAAAAACTTGACAGAAAAAAAACTAAATAAGGTTCTTTTAACTTCTTCTATGTTCTTTAAAATAAGTCTTTGGAAAGTTTCTAGAAGCAGATTTAAAACTAAAAAGTCAAATGTGATGCACCTGATGCTCTGTCCTACATTTCCCATAATGGAACTTCATTACATCCTCGTGGTTTCAGGTCTTTAAAAAAATCATGGAGTCAGTTGTACTGTGTTCATCAGTAGACTGTGGATAAACTGAGCAAGTTTGAGTCGTTTCCTAGTTTCAGCTGAAAACTACATGATGATCTCACAATCACACTAATGAATCAGAGAAGGTGAGTGAACACTACTCAGTCATTTCATATAAAAGAGCTGGGTTTTGTTGTGTATCGATAATCAAGCATGATGGTGAAAACAGGCTCCATGGTAGCTCCATGGTAGCTGCTATAATTAACCATCAGCTGTGACTACGGCAGCTGACGGGGGGGAAATGGCGTCAGACTGTAACAAACACAGACGTGGAGGGACCTGGGAACTGTCCAAACGGGGCCAAAGGCCTCATCTTTTTCTAATCACTGCCCAGAGCTTCACTTTTTGGATGCTCTGTGTGGGTGTGTGTGTGTGTGTGTGTGTTCCTGTGCATGTGTGTGTGTGTGGGTGAGGCAGCTGGGTCACTGCAGGAATAAAAAATCACTTTGAAGCTTAATTTAGCTGATGAAGAAATTAAAAACACATGTATGCGTGTGCTGGAAAGTTGTCAGAATGAGTAGATGACATCACTAGAAGGTGGTTGATGGAATAATTATATATAATTATTATATAAAAGAAAGATTTTACATTTACTGTACTACAGTCACTGATATAGCTGGAGACTGTAGATTGTGCTGGTGAAATGATTCCACTTGTTGCGTTGAGCGTTTTGTAGGTTTGTGAGCTGGTTTTGGGGCTTCCTCAGATGATGTGTGGTTCTTTGGCACATTCAGACAGTCTGTTGATTGAACTCACAAACCTGGCGATGAGCTCCTTGTTTGGCCCCTCATCCTCTGCACACAGGTTTGTTCCTGAGTCACTCCACAATGACTGAAAATTTAGTTTTAATGTGCTTACGTCATCATTTCATCTAGAATCATACAGTAAAACTCAACACAACCATGTTCTTAAGTCATTATTTCAACGCTCTAGCTGTAACCTACTCGAACACTGTCTACAAGTCATAGAGGAAACATCGTGTAAAAACATGCTTTCAAAGAATGTTTCTGCATTGTTATATTTAAACCAAATTATAATATTATGATTGCAAAAAGTTTTTGGGGGGATATCATTCAGGCAACGTATTTACCAAAGATAAAATATTCTACCTGCAACATTCATACAATCTTTTCAAGACATTGTCAGTGTTATGTTTTTGTACAACATTCAGGCAACATTATATATTTACCAATGGTAAAACATTGTGCTTCCAACATTGCAAGAACTTTCTAAAGACATTATTATTATACAGTATTGTATTGTTTTTTTTAATAATATTTACATCACAGTGTTATGAAGGGATTCTGGACCATTGTTCCTCAGAGAACATGAAACACACACAACGATGCACTAACAACACTACAACATTATATGATGGCTTAAATAAGCCAAGAAAACTTCCAAATACTCATCAGAGTTACTAAATGTACTTCATTGATCCACAAAATGCAAATGTGCACATGTCCTCCTGTCTTGGTGGCCATTAGAAAACATGACCACCCACTCTGATGAAGAGCACAGTGAGGAGACCTGATCAATGTTATCTCAGGACTGTCCTGTGTTGTGACAGGGGACACTGTCTGTCTCCTGCGAGCTCTACAGGAATGGGACATACCCTGTGTTTGGGGGGTGGATGGGTGTGTGTCTGCCCTTGTTTGTGTTTATCTGGGATACTGGGCTGCTTAATTGTTTGTGAGAAGGTCAGCGTCAGGTCAGGAAAACAAGAATCTACAGCTGCTGATGAAGCTACACAAAGCAGGAGAATCAGGAGAAGTGTGAGCAGGTAGTGATGCTTTTTAGACACACACACACACACACACACACACACATGTTGGCTAATTGTTAAACCGGTGAGCTCAGTTGTGCTGGTGTTGTGAGGCGAGAGACTCTTGTATTTGTTCAGTGAGGTGTGTGTGTGTGTCAGGATTGCGTTGTGACGATTGCCTCCTGTATCCTGATCAGTCTTTCTCTCTGGACAGCAAACTGATCCCTCTCTCAATCGATTTCACCTCCTTCTCCTCAGCTTGCCCTCTACCCACAAATCCCTCCTTCTTGCATCATCCATCAGCACTCCCCCGCTTTTTCACTCTTTTCTTTCTCTTCCTCTTTTCCCACTGTCCTTTTTCCTCTGTTCCTGCTTTGGTTATCTTTTTCCCTTCCCCTACTCACCTTTTTGTCTTCTCCTCTTTGCTCACACATCCCATTTTTACTCCTTTTCTTTTTTACACTGTCTCTCTCTCTCTGTGGTAGTTTTCTATGTGCATCCCCCCATCGCCACTGAGGAAATCAATAATGTGACTTTATGCCAGTTATGTGAGTAAAGGCTGTTTCAAGCTCGAGAGCAACATTCCAATTAAATGTGAGTTTTCTTCTTTTACTAGCACATCAGTTTCTTCTAATGACACAGTCTAATGTGAATTACATTATGAAACAGCAACTTCCTGTTTACACCCATTGTTTTGCAGCCTTGACAAAGCTGCTGATCTGTCTCAGGCTGTCCTACAGTTGACAATCCGTCACTGGTGATCGTTACAGTTGAGCGGTCTTCAGCTGCATTAGCTGAATGACCAGGGAAACTGAAAAATGTTTCCCTGGTCAAAACAGAAGAATGTTGAAGTTTAATGTTGGAAATGAGAAAATCTTGAAAGGACTTTGGTTCTCCAAAAGGTTTATACCACAAATTGAGATTAGTTTGGAAATGATTGGCAATTTTGCAACAAATTATTCTTGTGTCACATAATGGCGCTTCCCACTTGGCATCTCAATAGGGACACTAAGAGGTACCTTCCTTTGGCGTATGACGCTAAAGCAACCCCTTAACGTCGAGTATGTCAGTTGATTACAACTTAGTCAGCCCAGTCACGTCAATATTTGCAACACCTAGAGCACTGAGATAGTATATTAAGTCAAAAGTTTGCTTTGGGAGCAGGATGGGTCATGAACAAGCAGGACTTTCCCACAGGAGACAGAAGTGCTGCCAACCAAATAAAAATGTCCAAATCCAAATCTGGTCAGTTCTGAGCAATTTTGGTCAAAATATTGCATTAGCAATAACGCATCAAACACAGCTCTGACATATCATAACAGGACATAGGAAATAAACCTATATGCAAATCAGTGAACTACACCAGGTCTGTGGGAAAAGACCACGTACCAGTGTAGCTGGACAGGCCTCAATGTTCAGGAGAAACTGTCAGTTCTCAAGTACACACACATGAGATCACATGAGAAAATGGTCTCAGACTTTGTGTAATCACGTGGTAATGCAGGAATAGAGTTGTGTAAAACATGTAATTTCAAGACAGCCGGCAGAGTGGAATCATGCCGGAGGACTTCCTGTGTGGTTTGTCCAAGCTCATTTGTGTTTGATGACAAAACTTAGTGCCTGATGCCCCACGGTTTTTAACACCTCACAGCCTAAATCACAGCCACCTCCTGTTGTGGCAGAACAACTCAGCATCACCTGATGTGTTTAGATTACTCCTTTCACTAACAACTGGGAGTATAGGTGAGGAGGAGTGAGAGTCAGATGAGATACAGTGCACACAATCACTCTCTGCAAGTGTGTGTGTGTGTGTGATTGACAGCAGCAGATGGTAGTATGACCGGGGTGATCCTCCTGCAGTCTCCCGTGACCGCGTTGGTGGTTAGCAATCAGCACCGGACACAATTAGTTACTTGAAACAGTTCAAGCAAACAGAAACCTCACACTGGTGGTTGCATACAAACACAGTACAAACCTACTTACACACCACCTGCAGCCAACCTGACTCTCCTGTGTCATTAGCGAGAGGTGATCTAAATATATCAGGCAACAAGTTACAGTTCAGTAAGAGGTGACTGTGAATGAGGCTGTGGGGTGTTACATCAGGTTCTGTTCCGCTTTGAATATGCATGATCCCACAGCCAGATGGCACTACCCAAATGCAGTGGATTCAGCGCTGTGGGGTGAGACCACAATGCATCTTTATAAAGATGGATAATGCTAATATTGTGATGTTGGAACTCTGTGACATCTCCACTGCATCACTAATTAGGCTCTGCCACATTTGAGCATTTTCTGTGTGAATGTGACAGCAGGTAAGAACACTCGGGGGCGTCTGATTGTGAGTTCTGTTCTTTAACATTAACCTTTTCTTTTCTTCACCAGTGCTTTGAGTTTAATCACAGATAGTAGCAAATATTGAACAAATAATCTGAGTTGGATTTTAGCTAGTAGCTAATAATATATTACTATAGGGGTTAATACTGTGATACACCATGAATATGAGCACCCAAATAATAAAAACAGTGTTAATTATTGGGAGATACAGGGTATGTTTAACAACTACTGTAGTAGCAAAGGTGTTGTTGGGATTAGCAAATTGTTACATACAATATACACCAAGACAGTCATTTCAAAAAGCTCATTACCAGTTTTAACTATATTTCACATATATTAAAGTGGTTGAGAAGTAAGAAGCATATTACTTATTACATACTTACAAGATGCATCAGGGACAGAGGTTGCTGCAGAAATATTCAGCAACCTTGTTGGACAAGACAACTTGGTGTTGTTTTCTCCGATGATGGTGAGATACACAAAAAGGTATAATCAAGCACTTTATATACAATAGAACAAATTATTTGAAGTTTCCTTTTTCTTTAGTGTTTTCTGACCTGTCTTCTGCTTCCAGCTTGTCTCACTCAATCTCAAGCTTCAGCTCAAGTGCCTCAACTATAATTTTGGATAAGGGACCAAGAATTGACGATACATCTGCTGCAGTATCTGCTAAACAGGTTGTTACAAAGTTTGACTCTTGTACTTTGTTTTTTACACTCAAGTTAGAGTTGATTTGTTTTAACTGGTTAGAAATTTGGGGCTAGCAGCTGTTAAACATATAGTTTTCTTTCTTAAAGGTGGAGCAGGACTTCACTGTCCTGTTAGATGACGATACATCCTCCAGGTTGCTTCAGAACTGGAATACATTCTTCAGGCCAAATGTCATAAAAGAGGCTAAGAAGCTCACTTCAACACCAGAGTTGTGTTGCTTGGTGCAGTCAGTAGAAGGTCATCCAGAAAATCATCTTGATGATGCAACAAGTGAGTTGTATTTTTTGTTTGCCATATTAAAGCTGCATCCAAGGGCAATTATTAATTTTGTTTGTGTATTTTTCAACATTTAACTTCACATACAATTAAGACAAATTAAATTTGGGTCTGTGCAGTTTTTCTATTTTTGATATTAGAATGAGATAGGAAATCTGAAAAACAAAGCATTGTTTGCCTTTTTGTATTATATTCCCTCCCTGTTTTAATAGAAAAACAGATCAGTACATTTAAAGAAATGGTATTCATTTTTTAAAAACATATTGTGCCTTTTCATCTTCAGCCTTTGACCAAGAAATGGCGTCGCTGGTGTTGTTGTTACATCTGCTTCCACCACCACCAAGAGGACGAAGATCTCCAAAAATCAGTGCAAGTGATGCAAGTCAGAGACTTGTAGTCCTTCATAAGGTAATTATATCATGAAATTACAATAATGCCACTTGTGTAAATGAAAGTTGTCCAACAATCTGTTCTACAATTTAGTTTTCTTTGTAGTTGCACATAATTTGTCTTATGTCAACACCAGCGATGCTGCAGTCTGGAAGAGCATCTCCGCAATGAGCAACGACGTAATTTGGGCATGTAAACATGTCCCCCCCACTTTTTCAAAAAGCAGTTTTGGTCCCCTGCAGTTTTTACCATCCAAAAACAATGTTACGCTATATTAAGTGGATACTGGTCAAGCACTAGGCTGTAGTTTTATACATATTTTGAACTTCATATTGTTTTTAGGTGTTGGGTAGATATCATGGCACTTTTCGAGCAGTTCAAGTTCAAGTGTTTAATATTTTAACTATTTCAAAAATGTTGATTTAAATCTAGAGAGTGTGGAGCTATATAAACCCTGAAAAAGTGTTGAAAATGACTCTGTGGGAGTTAATTTAACACTGGTCTTTTTGCTGTGTTGTTGCCCTTTTGTGTCAATTTTTATGTTGCCACTTTAGTTTTTTTGTTCGGCACGCAAAGCCCTGTTTTTTGGGTTGTTTTTCCAACCAGCAACAGCTGCCACCACATGAAAACCAATATAAAATGATTGGCTGTGAAACAATCTTGTAAACTGAAATAACAATAATTCATATGAAGAAAAAGTTAACAAAACAAAACTAATACTAACTGTTAAAAAACCTAAGTCAAATAAAATAAGAGAAAACAATACTGTATACGGTTTCAGTAGGGAAAGTTCTGTGCAGCTACAGCGTGCAGCCTTTAGATGGCAATACAGTGTATTAAGACTTTTATATTTATATTTATATTTATATTTGTAGAAAAGTTGGGACTTTTTCTAAAATGCAAGAAAAACTCACATCTTTGATTTGTTCATTCACTTATTTATCTAACAAAAGTACAAAAAAATATTTTCTGTGTTTCCACCGAACAACATCATTGTATTTTGTAAATAGTAAATTTAGTAAGTTTGAGTTTGATTTAAGTAAATTTAAGTTTCATGCTGCAACACATTCTCACTGTGTTCCATCACCCTTCCTTTTAATGACACTTTTTAATTGTTTAAGAACCGAGTTTTACAAGTGAAAGATATTAATTTTCAATAGGATACCAAAGTAGACTGGAGGCAAGTCAGTCAAGTACACATACTCTGTGTCTATGAGGCCACATTCTGCATGTACAGAATGAGAATATCCACTGACTTCCAGCATATGTCTCTCATATGGTTCTAACAATTGTCAATTGAATTGACAAATCCCATATTTTAGTTTTTCTTCCATTTTAGAAAAAAGTCCCAATTTTCTTCCAGAAATGTAGTTTGTACAACTTATCAGGTAAAGTCATATGAAGTAACTTCACTGGTGGTGTAGAAATCAAATCTTATCTGAAGATAACTTACATTGTTGATGGAAAGACTAACAAGGGGAGTATCAGCAGCACACCCAGTGAATAACAGACCCTAACACACTGTTATATCAGTGAAAATATCACAGGACTAGATGGACCAGCCTACTACCTGTGCTCATGTAATAGATATGCATGTTTGATCTACTCACATGATCCCACAGTACAACAGACTAAAAGCAGGAATTATACACAAAGCAAAGAAACTGCTGCAATTCATAAAAATATTTTGCACTAACGTATTTTTCTGGTTTCAGACCACCTCCTGATATTGCCTCTGACCTCATGCTCCCTACATTATCAAAAATCGTATTTTCGACTCCACCGTGAAGTTATTGCCTTTTCCCTCAGCGGGGCTGAGTGTCTCCTTATACACCGACTCGTCTCATCTGCTGCACACCAGGCAGGAGATGAAGCTGCCTCTGTCAGTCCTAAGCAGGTTTATAACAGCCATTATTATCAGGCAATGCTGTCAGAGTGTTAGTGAAGGAGCGCTTGTTAACTCCTAATTTAACACCTGGGGAATGCGGCGGCCTGAGGCAGATAGGGCCTTATCTGCTGGAGGCGGTGGGAGTGCTGGGAGCTGGAAATTCCCCAGAAGCTGAGCAGCTAACCTGGGAAATGAAAGTGAGTGAAGGGTCAGCAGAAGGTCACATAACATGAATGCAAGCAGTTATCTAATAGTAGGTTAATCGTAGGTTAACGTTGAGGGAGCAGAGGAGACAGAGCAGCAAACCTCTGCAAAGGTTGTGAGAAGTCAACACCAATATGGCAGAATTACGTTTCTACATTTCAAACATCGTGATGATGTGGTAGTACGGAAAGGGATGTAAGAGACAGAGACAGCTGTCCAGCGCCTGGCATGCTGTGACCACCTAGCAAGGGGCTATCTCAGGTCACAGAGCAAGAGAGAGGTGCACAGTCACACACACACTCCAGATGGTGAAAGTGTATTTACAGTAGCACTGCTTGGCATTCAGCGCACCTACAGATATTGCTCACTTCATTTGAGAAGTGTTGAAAATATGCATTTTGGATCAAGAGGAGTTGTTATGATAAATCGCCATATTATAAGCTGAATTTCTATACCGTGTGTAAGTAGCATTTAGTTGGAGCTTTGGGGAACAGGTTTTTGTGTGCATGCATGTGACAGCACTAAACAGCTCGCCATCACCCAGGAAGCGCCACCGGGTCAATGCCCAAATCTGGCTCGTCCATTTAAAGCGCCAGTCACCCTGCTCAATACAACTGTCAGCCACATTTTAGATGAGAAAAAGGCAAGAGGGACAGAGGGGAGGTCACTTGTTGGGGTGTGTGTTTGCTGGGAGAAGAGTGATGGGAAACACTGACTAATCAATTTCCAGCACCAAGCTCTGGGACAGGGGACCTCAGGAGGGGTCAAGGGAAAGGAATGATGAGTGCATGAGAAAAGACTGAGTGATAGAGACAAGAATTGATTAGACAGTGGTTCCTGATCGCTTGGGCCTGGACTGCATCTTTTTTTGCTACAGTGATGTACAGTTTGAAGACCTTTCTTTGGTCATCGGTGGTCTAGAAAGAGCCACAGTGCTGACACTTAATTTGGCACCTAGTGCGAGAGCGAGGTGTGCTACTGCTGAGTTGGGAAGTTATGATATCAAGGACAGAAAGTGTTGATTAATGACCATCACACGGGCGAAGGACGTGGAGTCCCTGCTTCTCATAAATGAACGGCCCTGTTACATTCTCATCAATTCAAATCATCGGTCAAATTCTGCTGCCAACACTGCACAAGCACTTTTGGATGTTAAAATATGATAATGAAGACATGGCTTTACAGTGCTGATCGACTGGATTTGTTCATTTCAAAACATGAAATAAAGTGTTTTTGGTCTTTGGTTAAGTGTTAGACAATGTCACTTCTGCACTGTGGAACTTCCAGCACCTGTCCCGCAGGACCTTTAATTCAGTGCACATGGACGACTTTTGAAGTTCTGTTAACACAAGAAGTCATTTACTATCTCCAACAGCAACTCTCCAGAGATCTTCACCCAGGATGGACAACATAGTTGACTGACCATTTTGAAGGGGTTATGCTGCGAGTCAAGGGGCAGCTAAGTTTAGTTGTGCCCTAGAGAGGGGGCGAGTGTTTGGCCAGAGTTTGACAACAGAAGCCACCTCTTGCAGGAGCAGCTAGCTCCATACTGAATGTGAATTAGGGTGGAGGGTGCATGTGGACGGGGGCGCACCCACCTCTATTGTGTGGATAAAAGAATGGGTTGTCTTTCATATCCCGACGTTAGCAGCCCTCTGGATCTCCTGGTATCAACCCTGCTGATCTGTCTCCTGCTGCAGGGAGGAGCTTTGAAAAGAAAAAGTGCGTTAGCTGCTGCTGATATGATCAATAAGATCAGTCTGAGATATGTCCATGCAAAGGATTGACAAGAACTCTTTGAGCACTATATCTTTGTTCACTATGATTGATTATTACACAGGCTTAAAAACAACACACTTAAACGTTTCTCTCCCATGTTTCAGTCCTCTCACTCAGAAGCCTCTCATCTGTGTTTTCCAGGGTCACATGCCTTCCATCAAATTATTTTTATGTTGTTTTTTTTACTTGTTGGTTGCAGATGAGTGAGGAATACTGCAGTAGGACTGTCCATGTGTGGCCACTGCAAAACTGACAAAGGGATTTTCATTTCTTTCCTGTGATTGTCTTAATGCTTGGCACTTGCATGGTCTTCTTTTGTCAGGAGCCCTACCCATCTGTCTCTCCAGACAGCTCACACAAACACCCATGATGCAAACAATATTTTTATAACATAAATTTGCTCCTTCTCTTTTCTTTATCTCTTCCACTAAATCAGGTTGGTTAGCATTTTTTAGATGGAAAAAATACAATTGAAAGTGTATTGAAAAGCACAACGTTTGCATTATTAATGTCTTTTTGAAACTTGAAAAAGAAAGCTTCTCTAAGTCTGGAACATGCATGCTGGGAAGCCTGCTAGCTTTGTTTCTGTAAAATTAAAAAATTAAAACGTTCTGAGTGGAATTAACTATAAATGAACAGAACTGACTAGTATCTACATAAAGTTAAAAAAGAAAAGTTTTGTTGATTCCTCTAAATTCCTACTTAATGTTTTACAGTGATTGATTACCACGAGACATTTCCCCTCAGGTTGAATTGTAACAACTTTGGTGATGTGAAATGTCACCAAAAACCTTACTTTGTCCCATACTTTGATTTGTGACCAAATACTTGCAAAACTACTGACATTTCTATCAGTTTCAGCTAATTACAAACATCATAATGCTAACATGCTCAACAGTGGTGGTGAACATGGTTAGGTCACCTGCATCACTATGTTAATATTATCATTGTGAGTATGTTAGCATGCTGACATTAACATTTAGCTCAAAGCACTGTTGTATTTCATGCATTGCATGTACAGAGACTTGAAAGGGAATTACAAATGTATGAATGATGCTAATAATACCCACTGGGCCTTTTTTAAAGCAATGGCTTTATAATTAACAACAGAAACAATCAATGATAGACATCAAATGACTGACAACTGACTATGTGACTGGTATATGAGCATGCATCATCTGATATTAGTAAGCAGGTAATACCAGTGTATTAGGGAAATGTAACAAAAAGATAGAAAAGGCTGCAGCTTTGGAAGATATCCATTCAGTGTGACTACATAGAAAAGTTGACATCAGATAAACATTCATGGTAACGCTAACAGCACATTGGATGTATTTGTCAGGTAATTTGTCTTAGTATAATTTACAGCTCTGACAAAAAATGTAAAGGCCCACAGGTGTCAAAATACCCAGTAGACAAATGGATTTGGAAGCAAGCAGCTCCGTTCAGGTCCACACATACTGCAGAGGTGAAGCTACCGATGGTGAGGCGTCCTCGACAAGTTAACCCAGCTGTGAAAAGGCTTTCTCCAGCAAACAAGGCCTCCATACATAGCAGGCACGGCCTCCTACCGTTAGCTCAGGGCCCTGTAGGTGCGGTCAGGGAGGCTACTGTTTCTGCCACTGTCAGTGAGATGGATGAGGGAGGAAACGCACAAGGAAGCAGAGTCTTTTTTAGGCCTGGTGACATCTTAGACTGTGTTTGACACACAAGCATAAAATCCCACATCCCCCTCAACTTCACTTGTGCTGCAGCACAATGAACATATGGTGTCCCCAAACACTTAAACACATATGCAAAAGAAATCAGATTACCGCTGATGATGATGACCAAATTAGATCTGTCACGCTCTCGCATGGGAATAGAGAGTGCTTTGCACACAGGGGGCGGGGAGCAAACATGTGTGCACATGGGCATACACGCACACGTGTGCAGTACAAAGGCTGGAATTCTGCACAAAGGAGTAAGGGGATGATGGCATACTGTGCCACAGACAGGCAGCATGATGGATATGATAGATCAATCACCCTCTCTGTTTAATCAGGGCGTCAGTCACCAAATGGATGGGATGGGTGGGGGGTGAAGGGGGGTGAGGTGTCAGAGGAGAGGGCAGGGGAAAGCTAGAGGCTCTTTATAGCCAGTTTTAACCCCTGATGAGAATCTTTCTGGATTGATGGAATGAGCATGTCGTATATTTAAATTGGCAGCAGCACTGGTGTTGCAGGATGCTCTTACTTAAGACAGGAAGACGTAATCATCAATGGGTCACAAAGAAAGATGACATGGTTGCAGTTGCTATGGGCAACTATCATTATTTTGTGTCATTAGAAAATTCTCAACTGATGCAGACATTAGAATGAGTTAACATCATGGGATTTGCTGACATCTAACATTTGCAACAGGTGGTGCTTTGGGCAACAGGAGTTAAGTACATTAACATGCTAATGACTAGTGGCATTAGCATGCTAACATTTGGTGATTAGCATCAAATGCAAAGCACGGCTGAAGGTGATGGGAGCGTCATTAGTTTAGCTGGTATTTGTCATAAAGTGTATGAAGTAATACCACCCTGATGATCAGATGCTACATTTAAAGGGGTAAAGGGGTCAGCATAGTGATTCCCAATCATCCTGAGGAGAACACAGCTGTCTGTCACAACTCAATTCCATGGCAATGCCGTGAATAGTTGTGGAGGTATTCCTTTCAAAGTACATGTATCATGCACAAGAGGAAACACCAGGTGATTACCACAGTCATTTGTGTGAACATTGGTTTTTTTACAACATTTCAATAGGTGTATGATATCTGTGGTGCAAACCAGACTTGTAAAATGTCTGATTTGACAGTGTGAATTTAAGGTCAAGAACTGCCTGCTGTAATTCTGATTACTGTGTCCTTATATGCTACTGCATCCAGGCCTGATGTGTGACTGTGGAAATGCATATGATCAGAAAATGAAGCACTGATTTTCAGGAGATGCCCTCACAGTAGTCTCTATCCGTTGCTGATCACCATCCCAGCACCTCTTCAGCAACCAAGCCTGATCAATGCACCGTTAAATTAGCCAGACTGTCCCATGTTAATGAACATTAACACAATCAGCCAAACAATGGAGAAAACTGCCCTGACTCCACACCACCGAAAACAATTTGTATGTTCACATCTATATCGATGTTCACACATTTACAGATTTAAGTTGAGCCAAAGTGACTGACAATTTAAATAGAAAATATTGTGACCAGCTACAATGCCATTCGAAATTAAAAATCACAAAGCTTTTCCAAATGCTCAGATGCTCTTTTCTGCAATTTCTTTTACTTGTGAAATTTACTACAGCTCGCTGACAGCTACTCTAAGCAACAGTATACCTTCTAGGTTTCCATTTGTTTAATTATCTTTTACCAGGACTCAGCATTTTTATATCCTGTCAAGAGCCCGAGAGGCAAAACTCAGGGCAAAAAAGTCACTTAGTGCACACATGGACCCTGCAACGTTCCATTTGTCACAATGCTGGGACGTGACGCAGAAACACATCTTCCTCTGAACATGCGCAGTCCCATCAGATTGGTGTGTAAAAGACTTCAGGGGGAGGAGGGGGGATCTGTGGGTGAATCAGCACGAGGTGGCAAACTCATCTATTCATGCTAACCATCACAGCTGTCAGTGCTTTGTGAGAGTGACACAGCAGCTTCTTTTCACTGATGCACATGAGAGGCAGCCCGATGAAGCCTGAGGGGCGCCGTGCCTCCTTCACTCTAAAGATATCAAACTAACACACTGACTCTGACACGTTCATGTGCACATGAATAATTATCCCTCCTTTCACCTGAGAGTCAGAATGAGGTGATTCCTGAACAGCAGCCAGACAGTCCATATCTGAGTGTGAAGCCGTTCAGGTCTGTGAACAGATAAAAATCACTACTTATTGTTTCTGCCGTGTTAAATTAAACTCTATTCAGGAGCAGCAAACCAGCGAGCTGCACATTCCCCTTGCAAAACTGTTTGCGTAATGCTGAGATGATGAGTGTTGAGTGAGAAAACGGTGTGTTCATATGAGAGCGGTTCACTCGCTGGGAGGGCTACTCAAGAAAAGTCCTCAGAGTGATGAGTGGATGTTGAGTAAGACCTTGGCTCCTTCCTATCTGCTCGTTCTTGAGTTTTCACACAGAGACATCAATGTGAACCCAGTCTTCAGGAAACGTCCATTGTTACAGTGGGGACGAGAGAGTGAGCTGTGCTCTGTGTGTGTGTGTGTGTGTGGTGGGTAGAGGTTTAACGGGGAGGGTTTGGCCTTGTGATGGATGTGTCTCTCATCCTGTTTTCAGTTTCTCAGGACGGCTCCAAATCGCACGCCGCGAGCAGTGAGTTGCGTTTGTTCCTGTGCGTGCTGTGGGAGCTCAGGCAAGCGCGGGGAGAAAGAGAGGAGCATCATGAAAGAGTCGCGGGAGTAAATATGATGCCCCTCACACCAAAGGATGTGACAGAGAGACACACAGGAGGGCTGGAAAGTCTTTTAAGTTCACATCTTTATTCCTCCCTGTTTTGACATTAAACTACACAACCTCCAGCAGTGAACGTGCTGCACCGGCACACACTGCTTCTCATGTTTGCCCTTTCATACATCTTTTCACTTGAGCAAACAAGGACCTGCCCCTCAGAGTTCACTCACAGGTTTTAATTTCAGCTGATAATTGCTTCAATTCCAAAGCTTTGCTCATTTTACTTTTGAAAGGCAGGGACAGGAGAGCGAGACCTCCGGGGTGCTGCACTAAGACCAGAAGAAAGGCACAGACGCTCATCTCAGATGAAGTTAGAGACAAGAGCTTAACAGATCAGCTTCCCCGCCAGCACATACTTCAAACCCGACCTTTGACCTCCCGGTTTGGCCTGTCAGAATCACCTGTCCTCCTCCTCTCTCTTCTTGTCCGGCACCCTCGAGAAAGATGATCCTTTGCGCTCACCATCGCTTGTCACATATACGTGGCGATGACAGACAAGTTCCCTTGGACTTCTTTGTCGCAGAGGTCATCTCTGACGCTCGTCTAACACTTAATTACATCTCTTAAGAGGAAGGAGACATGGCAGTCAGATGCACGACGGACCCACGCTCTTGGGGCCTCGACACAAACAAATGGTCAGGAGGAAGACATTAGGCATATGGCGGTCGCAGTGAATGGGCAGCTCTTTTAAGGGTTGGTGATTTTGAATGGTGTGCATTGTCATGATGGTCGTTATTGAGTAATGGTTCTTCAGAGGATGAATGTCTGCTCAGTGGTTGAGTGGAGGTTGCCTGGTTGTCCCATGAGAGCAGAGAGTGTGTGACGATAGAGGAAAGTGGAACATCAAACCAGATCATCACTTTACTTTTCACTGGTTCTCATTAGAGCCTTCAGTGGACCTAACACCATTCATCCTCACACCATTCACGAACAGCTTATAATGTCCCTTACATTTGCAGTTATTTCAGTGTTCTCGATATAGATGTTTGGATCTTTTATCATAGACTAAGTCCAGGGAATTACTTGGAAAAAATGATATGATGTGGTTCTAACTTCCTTTCTCACCGTAGCCAAGAAAATCCTGATTATAACAGTAATATTATAGCAGGTACACTTTGTACAATAGTTTTAAGTAAGTCTGTCATCTGCACACGTGCGAGAGCTCTAGATTCATGGCAACTGGGTCAACATTTGCTTATAAAATTTCAAAAAAATTTACCAAGGCTGATGTTCAAAATATGATTAATTTTGATCGTTTTTTAACCTTTAATTATTCAGGGAAGATTCACTGAGAGATCACTTCTCTTTATCAGAACAATTTCGCACAGTTACACACACTCACACCTGGAAGCTGCCCAGTACACCCACTGGTTCAAGAGTGGCACCAGCTCTTTGCTGGTCAAGATCCAAGAACCCCTCGAGTCATTGGCTGGGGACTGGACTGACAGAAGGTTTCCTTTAAAGACTAAAATAATAATAATAATTGTCACACCACAAAATGTCAAAACTCACTATGTTTAAACTAAGTCCCGGAGTATCTCAGAAACCTGTGCTGCATTAAAATCATCAGGAATAGACATTGATATCATTAGTCTGCAGTACAATCACATACTTTATTAATCCCTGGGGGAAATTGTTGTTGGACAGACAGTACGTGTTGGCGCTACTACAGGGTTTAGGTTTCTCATCCAAGGACACCTCGACATGTAGGCACCAGGAATCAAACCTCTTCTATGAGCTGCTACCAACTAGCACACTTTTACCTCCCTTTTACCTGCATAGTTTATATTTCTGTTCTATTTTCATATGCTGCCTTTATTGTTACTTTTATTGTGTGATTATTACTTTTCTATTTTACTTTTTAATTATTTTATTTATGTATATGTTGATTTTAATATTGCTTGGCATTCATTGTGGACAGCAAAGAAAGAATGTCATTGTACAGGGAAACATGTTTCCTTACTGTGCATATGGTAATAAACTTTGAACCTTGAATCAACTGCTGCCTGCTCCGTATTTACAATAGAGTTACAATGGATGGATTCGTAAGAGCAATGAGTTTGTGCAGTAAGATGAATGTAGGAGGAGAAACTGAGAGTCCTGAGCACTGCTAAGACCAGCAGCTCCAGAGCAGGCAGAGGTAAGTGGTGAGGCCTGGAGTAAGACTGGGGTCAGGTTAAACATCATACACAGATTAAGCATTTTCAGGTTTCAGTACCCCATCTCAAACAGGCAGTGTGAAAAGACCTGGCTAGTTCTGTATCAGATTCCCTGCAACGCTGCACTCCACTGAATGCCAAAACCACCTCCTCCCTTCCTCTTCTACACATCCTCAATTTCTTTACTCTCCTAAAATCTCCACCTCCACCACCCTCCCTCTTTGTCTCCCTCTGCTCCTCACCTCTCCCTTACCCAGCCTGAGGTGAAAGAACTATTCACATTCAGGGCTAAGGGGGGGGGAAGCTTGCTTTCAGGTCCCCCTCCTCAATGACTCTTTATACCAGGACTCCTGGGCCATCAACATGACAATGTGACAATGCGGCAGGGCTTTTTAAAAGAGATCCTGTGTTTGTTAAGTGTTATTTTCCCCCTGAAGAGCAACTGCAACCGCAGGGTCAGGAGACCTGAAAAGTGCTGTGAAAGAACAGGGCCAACTTTGATCACACAATGTGAAAAGGATGGACTTTTTGATTAACTCGAGCCGGGGGGGGCTGGCTTCTGATTCGTTTAGAGGTTAGAGTGCAGTTATGGTAACTCTGAGTTTTAAGGATAATCTATAATTCATCAAACTGAAATTTCAAATTATAAGAAAACTTCACATGTCCAAATTACACTTTCTTAGAGAGCTGTACTACTTAAAGTACGGTGAATATCTGTATTTGGTGGAACCATAATACTTTTTGAGTCCCTGTGTGCAGTTTGACGTTATGTTGACTGATGAGAGTTTCTCAGTTCACTGGGATCAGTAGATGCTCTCCTCAGAAACGGTATACATCTCTTTTGAAGCTACTGTTTCCAGTGTTGTAGCAGTGGATGCATAAAAAGAGAAAGAGGAATAAGCCCATTTAATAGTTTATAATGGTACTAGTGGTGTTATAAACACCTGGAATACAACATGTAGTAACAGCTGTTGTAATACAGACTGTGCTGCCATTCATGAACTGCAAGAGCTGTGGATTACATGGAGGTCAGGTGTAGCCAAAAACCCATTAAAATGCATCAGTGAAGCACCCTGAGTGACATCTTACCTCATTACTGTACATTACTGTAGTTTTTGCCTCAATCCCACACACACCACCCTGCTGCCGCAAATACTCAGTAGTGTACTAAATGTTTTTCTCTTCTTGTGTAGAACATCGAGCCTCATGTTCACTGTTCCATCTGGATTTTTCACACAGGAATTTTGTGGAATCAGATATTTGTGTGGAGTTAATTTAAAAAAGTAGTAAACTGCACATTTTCAAGCTAAACTTGAACTCAGCTATTTCAACTATCAGAATGTCCAATAACTAATGAAATTAAAGAAATCAAACAAGCAGACCATTCAAATAAATAGATTTGTAAGTTCAAACAACAACAACCTAACATGTTTGATAGAACTAACAAATGTAAATCAACTAAACTAAGGCACACACATTACACAACATGCATAATGAAGACAACGTGTTGTGTTTAAGGCTGAACTTTGATTCTTATTTTGAAGTACAAACAACAACTTATACTTTACACTATATTGATCGCTGGTTTTGTTCTTTTTATTGATGCACTGAATTTATTAAGAAGCTCTTATGATATTTCATGACAAACAAAACAAAATAATGACAGTACCTTTTGAGATAAAACACTAATTTCACTGTTCAGTTTACAACTCTGGTTAAAATGATGCTTCAAGTGCAATAGTTAAAGTTGGTTTCATATAAGAATTTTTGTATATTTTTCCAAAAGAGCCAAATTCTATGGCAATAACATGCCAGGCATGATAGCTCAGTGGGTAGAGCAGTCGTCTTCAAACCTAAGGGAGAGCAGTTTGGTTCCCAGTCCCGGCAGGCTACATGTCAAGGTGTCCTTGGACAAGACACCGATACCCTGACCCTTGGCGCCCCACAGGGGGCAGCTTGTCCAAAAAAGAATTGCCCCAAGGGGATCAATAAAGTGTCTATTATTATTATACAGACTCATTTTGAATGAGGCTCATCCTTTTAACCAATCAGAGAAGGCCAAAGCCTGGGGGTAGGAAGGTGCTCACAGCTGTCTATCAGTAAATGAGTAGTACTGAGGATCCAAGCTTGTATGTGCTGCAGGAAGATGTCACTATAGCTGACTGACTGACAGGCTCATAAGCTCTGAAGTCCTGCATTAGCTGAGACAGTGAACGCAACAAGCTGAAGGGCTGGGTGGAGAAAAGCCTAGCAGAGAGTGAAGTTCTTCTTAATCGTCTGTAAGTGCAACATAAGCACCAATTTTGAGTTTGTGTGAGTGGTTCTTGTTCGGTGCCCAAAGTCTTAATGACATTACTGTCTTTAAAATAAAGTGTCTTATGTCATTTTTTGTCTGGGATTCTCTAGAGTAGGTGAGCCCTGGTCTGGTACTCATGTGGGTCATTTTTCTCCTCTTCCCCAGTAATATGTAGTCAAACCTGCCTAGTGTTTTTCATCTAAGGAGTGATCACCTTAGTTTAAAGTGGATCTTTGGAGAGGAAGGCCTTTTCTCTACTTGATGCAGTTTCTAAGTAGATTGATTCAAGTGATTAACACTGATCAGTGACCATGTCAGTGATCATTTTGACTCCCATCAAAAGAACTGCTGTGACACACACAATAGTAATTATTAGTGACATTTCCAGACGGTTTCACCTGAGATCACCTCTTCACTGCATCATTTTTCCAACACGCATTAGAGAAATACTTTCTGAAAGCTGCTCTTTGAATCCCTCTTCTTTCTCACTGATGTTATTACCTCTCCTTTGACATTAACCCCAAACCACCCAGGAGCAAAACAAACGCTTTCATTTCCACATCGACTGCCTCTCAGATCCAGCTTTCTTTTCCCCCACCGGAGCAGCACCAAAACTCTTTCCCTCTCCAGCTCCTGGAGACATTTTCTATTTTTCATCAAAGGGGACTTTAAGCACCTCTCCTTTCCCGTGACACAAATGAAAAACAACACATCTCAGACTCTTTAATGCCAATTCTTCTCATCTCCAGGCACAGAGTTCCTGGATTATTAAAATAAAACGCAACCACCAGTTACAGAAAATCGATTGCGTTGGCTTTGAGCTAAGGAATGAGAAAGAGCATGAGGGAGGGCAACCAGGGCACAGACTTGCCCTCAATTTGTGGCTTTAATTCTGAGGACATGTACAGTTCTGGGGTGATGCTTTTTTACTCTCAGTGTGACAATACAGGCTTCTGGATGAACACACAGTTACTCAACACAAAAGCCTTTCTGATCTGAAAGTGACAGCTGATAGCAGTTTACAACTAAAAGCATCCTTGATCTAAAGAAGCAGCACACGGCACGACTCCATGTGGACAAATTATCTCTTTCTACTAAAATTAGACTCAGACGGTGAAAGCTGCAGGTAATTAGAAGAAATCAAATGATGAAAAAAACAAAATCCTCCTCAGATAGGAGCACTTTCATTTTCATCTTTGAGTGGTGTGACCTTTATTTAAGTTGATTCACTGAGCTTTTCAGTTCCGTGTTTTAAATATAGTAATGCCAGTTTATTTAGAGCACAGAGCTCCGGGGAGAATTATCACAATGGCCTCATTTTGCCAGAGTGGGATGGCAGTCTGTTTGTGCACGATTGTGTCATTGTCAAGTTGTGTTACTTTTTTTTCTCCCTCGTTTTGTCTGTTGGATGGTTATCTGTTGTTGTTGTCGCTATATTTACAACCTCAGATAAAAGTGTAACTTTAGCTCCTGACAGTTCATGAAAACGGCATTTCAAATGGACACAGGCAAAGTTAAACATGGGTCAACTGAGGACAAGAATTGAAAATCAGTGTGAAGTTTTACTCTGCAGACGGCAGCAGAGCTACACATGAAATTAAGAGAATTAAGATTTAACACTAACACTAGTCAACGGGGCAGGTGGTGGACTAGTTTTTTATTTCAGTGGTAGTGGAGGCGACTAAGCTTTTTGTTCTCTAGGTGTTTTTCATTTTAAAACATTGTACTTTCCTCTACACCGTTCACACGGTGGCCATTTTCCTCTGATGCGGGGAAAGTTTTAAAAGAATAATGTTGCGTTGCTGTATTCCAGGTTGACAGTCCTGTAGGGACGTACTTCAAAATCATTTCATGCCAAACAGTCAGTTTTGGAAGTGGCACAAATTTCAAACAGAAGCTCACAAACTGTGATCAACTTCAAGCAGTGATAAGGCAAGAATGGATTTGGCCCAGAGGCTGATACCCAGCATGTCAGAGTGAACTGCCAATAAAAGACTTTGTAACTTTTTATTCAATTTACAACAGAAGCACATGAGGAAAACAACTCAAGCAGTCACTGCCAAAACTTTTGGCCATCAGTGTAGTGTTGGGCAGGAGGAGGACCTATACAGTAGATTTTTTTTAGAGGTTTCAAAAACACACTATGTTGTCATGAATGTGATGCTACGTCATAGCAATTAGCCGCTTGTTTTCCTAGTTAGCAGCTAGCATGGTTATCATGCTAGTAGCTAATGTGATATTATAGCACTAGCAGGTTTTTCAGCTTTTTTCTTCATTCATCATAAGACATTTACAAATTAACAGACATGAACATATTACCAATTATTAAAAAATATACTGATTTAAAATGATAAAATATACTTATTTAAAATGTTAAATATAGTATTTAATATATGATTTGGTTATTTTATTCCATACATTTTCTTAAATAATGATATTAGACATTTGTGATTGTATATGTTCATTTGATATTTATCAAAGTTAATTTCACTATTATTTAAGCATTTAAAAGATTAAAACTTTTTTTCCTGTATATCAGACTATATCCTGTGTAATATCTGACTAATAAAATAAAACCTTTTATTAAAAAAAACAAAAAAAAAACATCCTGACTTCTACTTTTTATTATACATTTTCACACTTGTGTAACTTTCACATACTAAAGCATGACTGATTTGGGTATTTGGTAAAATTCAGTCAGAGTGAAAAGTGTTGCAGTTGACCACTCTCTCCTACACAAGGCACACTTTGCAAAACACTGTTTCAATTTAAGGTGAGTACAGTATGAGGAATTAACACAGCACAGCATGTGCTGGGGGAAAATGGGGAAAACAATATTCTGCACTATTTTCTAAATATATTTACAGGGTAGATCTAAATTAGTCTACACAGCATACTCTGTGTTTGTGTTAGCATACTCTGTGTGTTTTGTTTTTATCATATGTAAGTCCTGCATGGCTCTATTGGATTTAAATCAAGTTTTCCTGTACAAGTCTGTCAGCATAAATAAACAGAAAATCCTCTGGAACCAGAGAATTCGGTTTTAAGTTCTAAGTTACCCTAAAAGGCAGACATTTTATGATGATTTATGAAGTTATGACTACTTGCACAAATTGTCCAATATGTCGCTTATTAACAAACAATTTCTCCTGATAATGTAAAGGAAGTCTGGGGACTGTACCCGAAGACTGCCGGATAACACCGAAACCCGCGGTGCCTGATGGGAAACTAAAAACTCGACAAACCGCCATCTTTCTTTACATCGAGTTAGTGGGGCAAAATAACAAGTACTTTCGAATGATTATTTCTCCAAAACAGAACTACCTGAAGTAATTTCACGTCAGTTATTGTAAATAACAAGAGGAGAAACTGAAAAGGAACTCCAGGATTGTGCACACATCAGACATAAGACAGCAGTTTGGTCAGCGCTCGACTAGTGAAGGTAGTCAACATGGGCCGCTCTCGGAGCCGCAGCTCGTCCCGGTCCAAACACTCCAAAAGTAGCAAGCACAGTAAGAAACGAAGCCGGTCTCGGTCGCGGTCCAGAGACAAGGAGAGGTCAAAGAAGCGGTCCAAGTCCCGAGAATCGAAAAGAAACCGACGCAGAGAATCTCGTTCCCGTTCTCCGTCCACCACAGCCTCATCCCGCAGAGAGAGAGCAGCCTCGCCGCCTGAGCGCATCGACATCTTCGGCAGGACACTGAGCAAGAGAAACACCCTGGACGAGAAGCAGAGGAAGGAAGAGGAGGAGAGAAAAGCAGAAATGGAAAGGCAAAGGAAGATGTGGGTATATTTTAATAAACTGCTTGATGCTCGTATTGAACTGGCATGGGCTACATGCTAAGCTAAATGCTAGGCTAAATGCAGTCAGTTGAATTGGTTATGCTAGCTCTTTGTAACAGCAAGCTAATGCTATAAAGCTAGCCACCAGTGCATGGTAACGTCAGCTGGGCTGTACAGGGGCCTGATTATACATAACCTGACCCCTTTGAGAGACGATGGCAGACCAGCTCAGTATTCAGTTGATCTTAACTTTTAGTTATAGCTGTTCAATGACACACAACATGCGCTATAGGTTATATGTTGGAATAAAATTAGATTGAAAGTGTGATGTTGTATTGTTTTACAATTACATACAGATGGGCAGAAAACATTGTCAGTGAAGAATGGTTCAGTGGTTAGAAAAATAATTAATTTACTGTTTTGTTGGTTTTATAATTAAAAGTTATGTATTTAGCAGCTGTACAGTTAATATATTAAATTAGCCACTTTATGGTACATATTTCTTTTGTCTGCAATAAACCATACTTCAAGACGGTAAACGATACAGGTAAATGTGCAAATCAGATTGCACATTCAGGTCGCCACAGATAATGTCCACTGCCTGTTGTATTATCTGCTGGGAGCTTCTGTCTGTTGGACGGGGGAGCCACTGTTGGGAAGGAGTGTGTGATAGCTAGAGGCCAACAGACACACCTGGACTCCTGAGTGAATCTTTTTTTGTTTGTTTTTACTGCTTAGTAGACACGGGGCCACCTAGCCACTCATACACATGTAAATATCAAGAAGCAGACACTTGGTAGATAGGGAAGCAGTGGGGACTTGGCAGAGTAAATGTTCTCAGTGGCTAACAGGATGAAATCAAATCCTGGGAGGGTCAGTTGTGTGTTTATCGTTGTGTCATTAGCTCTTAGTAGCTTCCTGTTCAGAGTGCAGTTTCAGAAAACAGAACAATGTTTTCCAAAGGTAAATAGAATTGGATGAGAGTAACTCTCCATCTATTTTAACCCTTCAGTCTGCTGCTGAATTGGACAGGTCATTTTACATTGGTCACAAGTTAGCTAGCCTTGAAAGCTATTGCTCTTTGCAGAGTAGCTGGTTTTCAGTAGGATGACTCTTCCACTTTCCTGAGCATTATTAACCTAACACAAAAAGCTTTATTTGTACAGTTCCAGTAATGTTATTGTAATGTCACTTTAGACAAAAGGTGATTAAATCCAGCAGCCATCAGTTTGCCATTGCCATCATGTTAGCACAGCAGCAGACTGAACAACCTCCGTCGTAGCACAGAAAAGTGGAAACATGTCAGCATTAAACAGCTTTATCAAAAGCAAGAACACACATGCAGGAGTGAAATAAACCTGAGTGGAAATTTGTGTAACAAAAAAACTGCACTTTCTGTACAGTTTTCCAGCATGACCACAAAGTGAACCAGTCAGTCTGTCTTGAGGACAAAGGGTCTAACGGTGGGGAGTGACCACAGTGACCCACAACGTTATGGCGCTGTGGTTGGCCCTGCTGAGACGGTGCAGTAAAAATGCATATGATGACAGTCTCTACCAAGCCTGTGGAATGACTGCACTAGCCTCACAGAAAATGTCTTACATGTGTCTTTTTTTCTCTTTCTCCCCCCTGTTTTGCGCTGCAGCCGGCAGCAGGAGATCGAGGAGAAGCTGATAGAAGAGGAGACGGCGCGGCGAGTGGAGGAGCTAGTGGCCAAGCGGGTGGAGGAGGAGCTGGAGAAGAGGAAGGACGAGATAGAGCGCGAGGTGCTGCGGCGTGTCGAGGAGGCCAAGCGCATCATGGAGCGGCAGTTGCTGGAGGAGCTGGAGCGGCAGCGGCAGGCCGAGTTGGCGGCGCAGAAGGCCAGAGAGGTAACGCTCGGTCGTTTGGAACGCAGCCCCTTCCTTCCATCCGTACCTTCCCAACCCCCTACCTCCCTGTCCCAATCTCCCTCCCAGTCACCTGCTCTGACTGGTTCCTTTCCACGGGACATATGGGGACAGTGGATGTGGAGGGACCCCCCAACCCCTTCCTGTGTATTTTTCAGAACGTAACCCAGTCATGGTACAAGTTTCATTGCAGGGAGGGTAAATGCAGAGCAGTGAAATAGTCTGTTTGTTTAATTTGTCTGTACATGAGATACAAAAGATAATGGAAATATAATAGTGCAGCTGTGGTCGTGTGAGACTCTGGACTAGTGAAGCACTGAGTTAACTGATTAATAATAAGATTTGATACGTGTCTTAACATTTCATGTTACTCACTGGACAACAAGGCAGTAAATTAGTCAGTACAACACGTGCACACAGTAACATCTGCTGCACATTCAATTGGCATTTTTAACATATATACATAAATATATCAATCACGCAGAGTTTTAGGTTGTTTTTCAGGAAGTACTGTAAGTATGTAGATGTGGCCACTGTTCATTTTGGTGACCTAACTTGCCTGTGAGAGTTTTGCCATGGCACGGTTACACAAATGATCTGACTTTTATACTCTTTCATTTCTGTTTCCCTCTGCTTCATTTTGATCTTTTACTTTTATAAGTGTCAGTTTCTCTGTTAATGTCTGTAATAAAGAGCTCTTTATTTTTGTTGAGATGACACAATCAGCTTTACAGTCTCTGTCCATCACTGGCCATTTTACAGTGACAACTAGCTGTAGCCATAGTTTTAATGTATCAGGTCAGCCAGCCTTTAGCTTGAGCTCTAATAAGAACCCCGGTTCTGGATCAGCCTGTAGAAAACAGTTTTTAAAGCAACCTAGAGGTCGACACATGTCTGACCAACGCTGTTCCCCCACCTCAGCAGTCATAATTAAGAGAAGAGGCTTTGTTTACACAGCAGCAGTAGAGTATTGGGAATGGGAGGGACATCTAAAGCCCAGTGACCCTGATGTGCACAGGGAGCAGTCAGTGTCCCGGCACTAATAGGCTGAGAAATGTAGCGTGCCTCCTTTACATACTTCCTGGACTTATTTGGTCACTCCTCTGTGGCTGCCACTCGGCTCTTTTTCACTCGTAGACATTGCTACCAACAGGACTGCTAGCTTTAGCAAGACTTCCCTAACCAGATGGTCAAAGTCAGCCTTCAGGTTTTTACTAGATGCCTTTTAATGTAATCAACAAGGGAGCACACGAGTGGACATTTCCTGTCTGTTACTCTGATTCAAGTTTTCTGTGCAAAAATGTTAATGACAATTTGTCCCGTACAGGTTTTTGCTTACCAGCTCTTAACTTGTCTTTACCAATGCTTACCAAGTTCTGAGAATCTTCTGTTAGACATCATCTGCTCTGGGATACATAATGATGGACCACTACAACAAGGTGTCACCTTTTATCTGTTATAATATATCCAGTATTCTCTCCCAGGAAAAGAAAAGAACCAAATGTACTGTGTGTTGTACTCATGACTCTTCTCCTATAGGGCTGCTGCTAAGTTTGATGTTATTTGTCAACACATTTCTGTTGTTTTGATTTTGGAAACACGACTCACCACCTTCCTAACTAGCACTTGACCCGAGCTGGCCTGCAGCCTTTCAGCTCACACCGCCACTCGTGTCCTGTACTGTAAGTGTACCGTGGTGCGGGTCCTCCTCGAACACACACACACAAACAGACACACACAAAAGCCAATGTGAGCTGTGGCTGCAGGCGCAGGCTAAGCAGTACAAAGATCAGACTTATAAAGAGGAATGCCGCGGGCGCCGTATGGCAGAGTCCCCCCCATATCTACCTACCACCCCACCCACCCACCCCAGGAGCGCTTCTCTGTCTCTGCAGGGGCCACACAGTCCGGACGAGACAGTAAATATGCAACCGTTTATTGCCGAATGCTTTCACCAGTTGTGTAGGTACACAGGCAAGGAAAATGCGTAGGTATACATGCATTGGTGAGCCAAAACTATTCCCTCCTTTATATGTATCCTTTGTTTTTCTCTTGCATATAATGATGTTAAAATCACAGCAGTTGTATTTTCTTCTAGATTGTACTGTCTATCCTTTTTTTTTTTAAATCTGTCTTCTCTCTGAGTGTGATGAGTGGGCCCCCCCATATTTTGAGTCCTTGTTTAAAGTTTAAATGTCTCTCACAATAATGCAGTGAGTGCCTTAGGTGTGGCTTAGCTTTGAATTTTCCTAGCAGGGTGTTTTATGGCAGTAGAGGGAGGGACAAAAAAAATAGCGGGTTCATATTTTCTGCCCAAAGTTTCTTTATGGTTTTTGCACCTCTATGTATTTTTAAAACAATTGACTGCAAAGAATGTCACAGTGTGGTCATGAGCGAGAGGCTGAACAAAGTTCTCTGTGGTGGAGTGAGTTAGCTGCGTGTGTGTGTGTGTGTGTGCTGGTGTCGACTGTGTGTGTGTGTGTGTGAGTGACAATTAGAGGGCAAGCGTGTGTACGTATGGACATAAAGGTCCTTGTGGCTGTAGCCTATTCGTGCTTTAACACTGCACCGTGTCACCCCTGTAGGAGGAAGAAAAATCGAAACGAGAGGAGCTGGAAAAAATCCTGGAGGAGAATAACCGCAAGATCGCCGAGGCTCAGGCCAAGCTGGTACGCCCTACTCCGTCAGCACACAGCCTGCTGCTGCTGCTGCTGTTGTTGTTTGCCTCTTTTAGGATCACTTTTTGCCTTTCCTGTCAAATACACAACCCTCAGCTGAATTGTTTGTGAACGCTGCTTTGATCACACACTAAAACAACTTTGAATGCTAAACCCCTGAAATCCACTTGTTTGTTTAACATCACGACACACACATGGGGAGGTTTAATACTTGCTTTGTGTTGTCTCCAAGAATTGAGTGTTTTTGTTAAATCTAAATGTCCTGATCACATCCAGTGACACTTAATGTCACCCTCAACATCATGTCTGGTGCATTTCAGCCTTCAGTCATAAACACGTGTGCTCCACTGATGGAGGCCTCGAGGCCTTTCATCACAAAAATGACTCAGTGATGTAATGATCCTCTGGCTGCACAAGTTTAATTTGTAAAATGTGTTTGCTTCAGACTCGTAGTAAACAGCTTTGCACACACACACACACCCGCCCTGACCTCACTGTTTGTCCCGTTGTGTTGTGTGACAGGCTGAGGAGCAGTTGCGTATTGTGGAGGAGCAGAGAAAGATTCACGAGGAGCGCATGAAGCTGGAGCAGGACCGCCAGAGGCAGCAGAAGGAGGAGCAGAAAATCATCCTGGGGAAGGGCAAGTCCAGGCCCAAGCTCTCCTTCTCGCTTAAGGCCACCGAATGAGACTGCTCCCACCCCCCCACGTCCGTTCCCTGCCCTCATCCCCATCTAGGTCTGCCTCGCCATCACCCCTCCTCCTCCTCTGCGGGACCCTCGCTTCGTTTTGGAAGTGCTGAAGGAAGGCAGAGGATAGTTGACTCGAAGGCCCTCGTCCCTCCCCGGCCTTGAAGCAGAGGCGGCGCTTCTCCCTCAAAGGACCTGACTGCTCCCTCCACCTGTTCTCCTCCCCCACCACACAGATGACTCTTGTTTGCTTTTTTTTGTTTTACTTTGATTTTTAGGGATCTTGTACTTTTGATGTAGAATGCTATAACATGCCCCCCTCCCCCTCCCGCCCTGTGAAGTCTTAACTCTGGTGGAACAGAAAGCAACTGTGCTCTTTTTACATGTCTGTACAGCCAGCAACATCCAATAGAACAGCAGTCCCTGACGTAGAAGAGTGTGTGTGACTTAGTGTTGTTCATCTTACTGTAAAAGCTCATGTGCAGCCTGGGAGTCAGCGCGGTCCTCCTGTTTCCACACCTCCAACAATAAGTTCAAGAGGCTGATGCACAGCTCAGCCCGTAAAAGCACAATTCACTTCCCGTCCAGCTCACAGCTCTGTGTCTTCCACCGCGCTTTGATCACTTTACTCCACAGTGTTTAGTTTTTCTGCTGCAGTTCTGTCACAGACAGATTTGTTTCTCCTTCTCGATTTGACGCCACTGCAGTCGTCCAGGTGAACTCGGCCTCGACTCCCAAGCTGCTCATGACTCAACAACAGACCTTTAACAGGACATGTGTCTTGTCTGTGGCCTGTGGGTGTCAGAGGAGAGAGAGGACACTTCATGTATGATGTAATGTTATCAGTCACTCCCCCCCAAGTTAAGATGGTGTAACAAAATTGATCCATGACGTTAAAGTTACAGTAATGCTAAATTCTTGAGCTGTTTTTTAAAATTGGACGCTTTTCTTGAAAATGGTGACTTGCACGAGAACGCTCCGTCATTCAGCTCATGTTGTAGTAAACCAACCTGGCACATGTGCCTCACTTGCTGAGTCTTGATTCCTAGTGGATGTGGACAAGTTCAGGTAAGATAAGGTTTGAGGTCGAGGTCTGTGTGTGTGTGTGTGTGTCCGTGTGTGTGTGTGAGAGAGAGAGAGACTGAGAGCCTGACCTCAGGTGGGTATGCTCTTGTCATGTTAAGGAATTTTGGAATTTTTCATGTAACCCCCCCCCCATTGTCAAGGGACTGAACACTTCAATAAATCCATTGAATGCCTACACTGATGTGTCTTCCTGCACTACTGCGCCTGCTCACTAAGGGTTTAATTCAGTAGAACAAGTGGACTAAATCCTCCTGAAGTCAGTCACCAGGCTGAGTGACACGTGTTACTGGTTTTACTGGTTCAGCTGTGACAGGATCCAGTACAGGTTCAGAACCGCGTCGAACTCGTTGGCGGCTCCGTTTGAGGCCCCTGCAGCCTCCTGATGACTGACACACTGAGATGATTACAACCCGGTCCTGAGGCCGTTTCAGAGCGATAAGCGATGAGTGTAACGTTCAATGACTGCGGTGAATTATTCAGCAGACAAACCACAGCGATGCTGAATGAAAAACCAGAAACACCAGTAACATCCACACAGGAGGTGAAGAAGCTGCCACCACCGAGCCCGCGGTGCCCGGGCTCAGCTCCGGCGAACGGCCGAGTAAACACAGCTCTATCGCGGCTTGAGTGCTCCGCCGCGTCCCCGGGCAGCCTCCAGTGTCCGTCCGCAGCCGAGCTCACTCAAACGTGCAGAGTAGAACACCGACGGACCCTTAGTTATTAAAAATTAGTATTTACAAATGTGGAGACTTTGACCATGAAGTAACAGAAAAGAATAAGTACACTTTACTTTAGCTTTTTTCTTTAAAGAGTTTTTAATCCTTTTAGAATTATTATCATCATTATTATTATTATTATTATTATTATTATTATACAGCTTATCTCAGTAACCTACATTTACTCAAGTACAATACTTTTGAATCTTGATGTACATCACTGGACTATTTCTATTAGTTACTTCTGCTTCTACTGCGTTACATTTAAGAGGCAGCTGTACTCCATTACATGTCTTTGACCTGATCTGAATTAATAATAATAATAATTATATAGAATATCATGGGTGAAGCAGGTGTGAGTAGAAAAAGCAGCTCCACCTTCACCACGTCTTTACAGGACACATTTGTTCTACAGTTTTTATTCAATACCAGAATATTTTCTTAGCTTTTATTTTTTTTTACCTTAAAAGTTGAACAAATTCAGAACCGTTACTTCAACTCGAGTAAAGAGTTTTATTATCATTATTATGTTATGTTTTACTTTTATGTGAGTATTGCGTTTGTGTACTTGTACCACCTCTGCTTAATAATGATAATGTTACCACAGACTGTGATCAGGGGAATCCTCATTTCACCTACTTTATCTTTTAACTTTGTCGCAACAGCTCAGTCCAGGTTGCTTCCTGTTTGCAAGTGTCAAACTCAGATATTCACAGGTAAGTGTGTGTGTGTTCGTCCGTAATTACGGGCCGACGGACGCGCTGAGAGCTGCTGTCGCCGCGCAGAAGCCCGAAGGGAAAAGTTTCGAAAAACACAACTGTCCACTGTGACCCACACATGTTCACTGAAACTACTCAACATCTTCACAAAGTTGTGTAACTGCATTTGAATCATCGGTGTTGGCAGTTTCACACTAAGCTTTTATTTAACACACTGTGTGGACAAACTGTCTGAACCCGTGTTCGCCGCAATCAACATCCAGAGAGCGCGCACAGCTCCGGCTGCGTGTGGATTCCAGGCCGGGGAAGGAGAGAGGAGACTCCGCGGCTCCTCAATTATGTGGCCGGTGTTAAATCAGCAAAGCAAACAGCCGCAATCCACACAACAGCAGGAAAAAAACGCATCTGATCGAATTAAGTCGTTACAACGTGTCAGAACTTCACACGCTGCAGATCTGACTTATGTGTGTGTGAGTGTGCTTGTTAAATTAGAGGCCTTCCACTAAAATCTCCACTCTTTGAGCAGGGTGTGAATGTGTGCCGTTCCTGTTAGACTTTAAAGGAACTGTATGTGTGGTAAAACAAATTAATTAACATTAATTTGAGCTCAGAACCAGCTCCAGTAAAGTGAGATGTGTGGTTCGTGTGAATGAAAATAAAACTGCAAAGTCTTCTTTTTTAACTACTAAACAAATATGAATAAAGTTCAAACTCTATAAAATGTATTTTTAATATACTATTATAATATTCAGTTTAATTGTTTTTAATTATTAGACTCTTTTATTTATTTGTAATCATTTTTTAAAGTTGAGTTTGGTGTAAATTTAAACATAATTCCATTGTGTCACTTTTTAACCCCTGTTGTCCATTTAGCGCATTTTCCGCTAGTGGGCGCTCTTGCCTTTCGAAAAACCAAAAAGTTGAGCTGCGGCGGAGCAGTGAGAGGAGACAGGGCAGCTCTGCGGCTCGGTACAGTCCTCACTATTAGACTTATGGGAGCAGAATGTCTTCTCTTTATTTTAACTGTGCGTCTGTAAACACACGTTGTTCTATTTGTTGTATGAAGGATGCTTTTTTTTAAATGATAAAAATGTACATGGAGTTTGGCGTGTGTCGTTAACCTGCTAACAGTAGGAGGGTTGGAGCTGGTAATTAGTTTTAATGCACATTAATTAGGATTTTATGTCTTAATGTAAAAGTACAGTTCTCCAGGTTATAGTCTGATCCATCCACCTGTCTGTCTGTGAACAGAACTCCAACTGTAATCCCCCCCCACTCCCCGTTTTGCCCACACCAGTCTCCACACTGAACCAGTTGCCCTCTTTGACTGACGGCAGAGCTCCTATCGACTTCAACGCCGAGGGACCAATGAGCGACGGCGCGGGGCGGGGTCTGAGCAAAACCACCTCCACCAAATATTCCCAGTCGCGCTCCTTTGCAGTTACTTTCAATCCAGGTCTCGGAGCAGCCGCGCTGTGGGCATCATCCGTGCGTTTTGTCTGCGGGCGTTTCGGGACGGATCTGCAGGATTGAGCCGCAGCACTCGTTCATTTTTCCGAGAACCTCTAGAGTATGAGAACTTCCATCCCAGCTCCTTTGATTTCTTTCATTCTCATGTTTGATCATTTTCTTCATTTTGACCATCCGACCTCGCTGTTTCGCCCTGCTCATTTTTCTGCTGTTGCCACCCACAGTTTGTTGCTCACCACCACCACCTCTACCACCAGCAGCAGCAGCTGAAAGGGAAATAAATATCTTTCCATTCCACCACCAGCCATCACTGTCCTTTTCTCTGCTGCTGCTGCTGCTCTGGATTTCTGCGTGCACTGCTCGACTATTACGCAGAGGGATTTATATTTGTATTGATTTCCACTCTCCACCCAGCGGACACCACCACTTTTTTTCTCTCTGAGGGATATATTACAACGGGTTCAAGTGTGCGCTCTGAACAGGGGAGAATATTAACGCACTGTGTGCTGCATGAACTACTGCTGTGCGCCTTGGGTTTTTGGAGCAGGTCTTTCATCTGGAGATGATGCTCTGATCGGGGTTTGTGCGCATCAACACTGGGTCGGGATATAAGGTGAACAAATTGCCGCGGTCAGCCATTTGTGGAGCGCTGATCCTCTGCTGATTTATCTTTTTTTTGTGGACATACAATTTGGTTGTTTTGAGGCGGATTCGCCCATCGAGAGGCTCGCAGACTAACAATGGGGGACTCGATACGGAGATATTATTTTGGAGTTTTGCTTATTGCCTTCAAAGTGGACGTGTGCCGGGCGCTCATCCTGGAGTCCATCTACTGGAACACAACAAATACCAAGTAAGTGGAGCACAAGCCGCGCTGACTTCCTGGCCTCCCTCGTATAACGCTGTCCCCGTGTGGAGACGCTTTCGTGCCAGACTCCGTTGAAAAATCAGGCGATTTAGCGTTGCGGCTTGCTCTGTTTTCCACGCGTAAAAATAAGTGTTAATGTAACAATAGCTCTTCACTTCAGCACACGTTAAATCGAACAAAGAGTGTTATTGTCGCACTGCTTCTCCACGTCAGAGCACCGGGGCCACTGCGTGTGGAAAGTCCGGTTTTTGTCTAAATAAATTCGGTCAGTTTAGTGATGTGTACGCGGAGGCTCCCAGATGACATTAAACATTCGTAACGATCCAAAAGCCACCAGAACCCGCTATGTGGTTTAACTTAAACACTTTTTGAACGGAGATTGGTTTATGACTGGGGAGAATCGGGGTGTTCACACAAGGGATAACGCGCCTACAACGTTAAATCCACTGTGTTCACGCATCTAAAGATGAGCGGGGCAATAATTTAGTCCTTGTGCTGAACTTGATCAGAGTTACCGGCTGTGCCTCGTCACCGCTGGGGAAATGTAGGCTCAGTGGTGCAGTCGTGAGCGGCTCGCTCGGCCGCGCGTTCCGGTGCCACACGGCTCCGTACTTTGCGTGTTATTTGTTCATTATGGACGAGTTTGTGTCGCTCGTCCTGTTTGAGGTGAACTGATATTTTGAAGGCGACGTTACGCGTCGCCTCCTCAGTAATAACGCGGCTTATTATAATCCATGTTTTGACGGGAACAGGTCGGAGTGTGTTTAATAAGAAGCAGCATCGGGCTCTGTAGCAGGCCCGTACATTCAACACCACAAACGTGATGTTATTTGTTTAAATTCCCCTAAAATTAGGTGAAGTAAATGAGAGGGAAATAAGAAGAGAAATTAACCCGAGATGTGCTTAAAAAGAAAAAGAGGCGAGGCGGAGGCTCCGTGGAGCTGCTGGGACGCTGCGCCGGGCCTCCCAGTGCTCCGCGCTCCGCGGCGGCTCCGTGCGCAAATAATAAAACGATTATTAAATGAATCATGTTTTATCATTTAGAATTAATGATGGCGCAAATACGATCAGTCAGATTCGAACTTTTAATAAGAGCGTCGTGCCCCTCAAACTCAGACGCCAGTGGAGCTGGTGCATTATGAATGTGGAATTCTAGACTCTGTGTGTTTGTGCTTGTGCTGTTTTCTTTTTGTAACCACGCATCAGCTGTGACCTTCTCTAAGGTGATGAACAAACACAGGCCTCACTCCGTCCCCTCCACTCTGAGATCGTCTACACCCTCCATTTTCCTGCTCTATATTCCAACAGGCCGAGAAACGCGGTTCAACTCTTTTCATCAAATTAAAAAAAGTGTCTTTCTTCTCCTCTACACCCCTGGTCTCAGCCCGGCGGGGGGCGCCCCTCTTTGTGGCCGCTTCGTCATGGCCAAACTCCCAGCTCGCTCCATAATTCAGCTTTTGGCTCTGGCACAACACGAAAGCCCCACGTCCCCTCACACAGTGTGTGTCTTCACCTCATGTGTGTCAGTAACAGGTGTCTGTAGCTCCGTTCGGGCCTGGTTTGTTTCTGGTAGAGAGAGAATCGTGTCGTGCGCGGGACTGAGCCTCAGCGCCTGCGGCCTTCCAGAGGCCTTCCATAGTGTCAACAGGAGATCTGAGATCTGTGCTTGAGTGGTGGACATTAAAATATGAATATATATTTAAAATGTCACATCATGTACACACTCCTCACTTCTTTCTATATCCAGCTCAACCAACAAGCCATCTTGTGCTTCTTTAAAATAACTTCCTTAAACAGGCAGAACATGAAAACCTCCATGTTGGAGCTGCTCTCCTCACAAACGAGTGTGTCTCAGTTTCAGTTTAGATTTTGAAAAGTAGAAGAAGAAAACTAACAAAGTGCTGTCCATCCATCCATCCTCTGGACAAGTACAGGCCTCGGGGCCACAAAGGCACTGGGCATTCTGTACCTGTGCGCATTCTTTGCCGTGTGCGAGTGGGTGATGAGTTCAGGGCCCTGATATCATTCTACTGTTCCCACACACCTTCATTTGTTTAGGCAGAACAGTACCAGCTCGTGGTTTCATGAAGTCTAAGTCTTATTGATTTGTGTTATTATTCACAGTGAGGGAGGAAGAAACGACTCATTAGAATTTCTAAACTCAATATGTTAAATGTTGCTTTTCACATTCTCATAAACAACGTTCCCGTGAGTGGGGGCTGAAAAAGAAACACCCAAACTTATTTTTTTTTCAGTCCTCATGCTTGTACATCAGTTCTTCCTCCCCTGTAACTGAGACCCCCCCCCCCCCTAAAAGCCAGACTCTCTTTATTCAGGAGGTCAGCAATATGCTCGGCAGAGTTGGCAAGTTTGTCCCTGCCTCCACATCTCTTTTAGTTTGTGTTAGGATGAATGTTAGAAATGTGAAGGATCGGGGGCTAAGTCTAATGCCTGTTGTGTGTGTGTGTCTCTTTTTCTCTCTTTGATGTGTGTGCATCTATCCCTCCACGGGGGCCCACGACTGTGTCGATTAAACCTCATTGTTGTTTGCGCTTTTACTACTTTACTGCCCTCATGCATGAACCTCTGAAGAGAGAGAGAGAGAGAACGAGAATGACCCCTCAGCTTCGTTGTCCTCATCAACAATCTCCCCAACACACACACACACACACACACACACACACCTCCTTCTCCTGGTAATCCATTTTGTAGCTGGGAGGGAGAAACAAAAGAGAGGCCTGCTTTACATGGTTTATGTAAAAAGGAGCGCTCCCTCTCCTCCACTGCAGTTCATTAACAGATTACATAGAAGCCCCAAAGGCCCTTTGTGACCGGGCAGGGGCGGGTGGGGCAGGAGGGGGGGTACTTGGTGGGTCTTTTTCTGAACGTGTGTGTGCATAGAGATGCAGGTCCATCATGACTGACTGACACGGCCTCGTGCTTGAACGTGGTTCACGACGCCCTGCAGCGCCTTGAATTCTGCTCTTTTTTGTTTTCTTCTTCTTCTCTGAGAGAAGAATGGAAAAAAAGATCAGTTATTTCGTTTTAGCTACGTGAAGCAAACGACAGGACGCAGGGACAAGTGGCTGCCATCTTGCCACACTCGGCCTACACGAGGCAGTGTTTTAATAATTACTGCTAAGAGAAGGGCTGTGTAATGAAATAACGTGCAGAGAACTGACACAGAGAGGGAGAGAGAAGAGAGCGTCGTGGGGCCCCTTGGGGCGAGGAGGGTAATTACGTCTAGGCCTGCTCAGATCCCATAGGCCTGGATTAGTGGAGCGCCGAGAGAGGACGGAGGGAGGATGGGGTGACAGTCAGCGCGGCGACCCTCCGTCCAGCTCGGGCGACCAAGGGCCAAAGCTGCTGCACTGCTAACAATCACGGCTGGATTAACCCTCACCGTGCCCCCAGCTCGGCCCCCCCTTTGTCTGCACCTAGAATGAATCGTTGCCTTGCAGCTGGGATTCAGAGTCAAACAGTTGTTCTTGATGTGCGGTAAATATTCACCCTCCCCTTTGTTTTCTCATAACTTCAGGGCCACAGGAAGAGAACGGTGGTGGTGGTGGTGGGGGGGGGATTATACCAGGGCAGCCACTGTGGCTCTGTTTTGTCTCACACACACACACACACACACACACACACACACAAATCCAGCAATGCAGAGGTTTTAATAGAAAGTCAGAAAAAGAGACAAGGAGGGGAGGAATGGGGAAGAAGAAATAAGAGGGAGGAAAAAGGGACATCTCAGTTGTTCTGTTGTTGTTTTACAGGCGACAGATGCAGTGGTTAGAACCTCAGGAAGTAGGTCCACACTCCTCCTCCCTATTTTTTTTCCTTTGCTCCATTTGCCCCCAACATTTCCTTTCTCCTCCCCAAACCCCTTCACGCACACACACACAAACTGCAAGGTCAACAGAGGTGGTGGTTAGAAGATAAATAAGAAAAGCAGATGTCACCCTGCAAACTGACTCTCGTGTGTCCGGGAGTCACCGGCCCCTGCTGCACGCCTCACTCCCCTCTCCTCACTTTCACTTGGTTTGAAAAGTCAACATGAAATATTCAGCTGTGTTGCTACTTGGCGAGCTGCACTTTTTAACTCCTTTGCGTGTGCGTATTATCTGTGTGTCAGTGTGGACACAGTGAAAAGTGAGCAGGCGAGGACGTCCACTCACTGAAAGGGCTTTTTGTCAGCTGGAAAATTGCCGCTGTCGGATTTTTGCCGTTTCATTATGAAAACCTTCTTAGAATTAGAAAAGGCTTTTTTTCCTAGCTGACAGGAACATGGAGATTGTGAGGAAAGAGTTCAGGCACCTGTGGCAGTTCTCACCTTCCCACCAAACGGCCTGACAGTGTGCTGGTTAGAGACGAGAGAAATGAGGCCCGGCTCTGAGAGGCGACAGCTCCAGCACTGTGTGTGTGTGTGTGTGTTTGCAGGAGAAGAGGGGGCAGATAGAGGGATCAACACTGAGGAGAGAAGGAGATAGAGGAGAGCTGCTGCATGGCTCTCGTCACCTCCTTTTCTTTATACATTCAGCAGGGTGACACTTTGTCCAAATGGTGTGTGACACGACACCAAACTGGAAAAAATACAACACAAATGCTACAGTGGAGAGGTGCTCACAGTGGTTTCTATTTTTTTCTTGATTTGTCACTGATAAATAGTTGAGTCTATAAAATAGTTTTGTAAATTTGTTTTGTCTGACAAACAGTATAAATCTGAAAAATACACTGACGTAAAACAGAACAACTCTGAGAAGTTAACGTTTGCTTAAGAAGTGACTGAAACTTTAATAGAATAAGTCAAATGTGCTTAATGTCAGTTGTGCTGTAGCACAGAAACATGTTTTACAGCGTTCTTACTCCAAAAATACTGCAGCTGTCAACTTATTGACATTTGTGGATTTCTCTTTAAGAGCCAAAAAGTTTCACATTTACACACCATCATAAAATTCCACATCATTACACTGACTACATGCTTTTTTTGTCTTTTACATTCAGTTTATTGTTAGTGTACTATACAATGTGTGTATGACACTTTTCTATTTGTGTCAAATGACACTAGCTAAGTGAACATAATGGAATATTCATAGAGCTTAACACATTTAACTGCGTGTCTTTCTACTGCTATTGTTTCCATTGTTATTCATCCAATGCCTGTTCCATGAGCTCTGTAGGTCAGCAGTATTTATGGTGGTGGGGGGTTTGAAAACAGAAGGGGTGAAGGGCCAAGTGTGTCTTCAAGGAAGGTGGGGGGGGGGATTTACAATCATGAGATGGCAAGCCCCCCCCCCCCTTTGTTAACCATTGCTGTCCAGGCTTCTGAGTCCAGGTGTGCAGGCTACCTGGTGTCAGGCCGGGTGTCTGCTCACAGGCAGGAGGGAGGTGCACAGTGTCTCTGTCTTCATGGCTTCCTCAGTCCTTTTGTGTTTGTCTCTAGGAGAAAATCCACACTAGCGCATGTTTGCTCTTAATTAGCCTCTTGGCAGATTCAGACTCACACTCAAACTCATTTATTCTTTGTATTTTTTTCTTTTTCTTTGCATTTATTGAATTCTTTTATTATACAGCGCTATAAACCAGCTGGCTAAAATAAAAGCTTATAATAGAGAGATTGGTGTGTGTTAGCCCCCTGGCTAAGGCCGATCTCACTTTTGAACAGTAAAGACAAAAGAAGAACAGGATACAGTCATTATCATAGCAAATCTTACCCACCCAGTGTGTTTGTGACATTTCCTGCAGCTCGTGTGAGATATTCTCTTGCTAGTAGCCACCTTCCTGTAGCATTCATGCTAGCAGAACATGACATACATACATAGAGTAGAAAAGACCACAAATTATTCACCTGTTGTGTGTATTTATATGAATCTGAGAAGATTATGGTTTGGGCCTTTTGTCTTTGTGTGTGGATAGAGAAACAGGATATAAAATATATTTTTTAATTAATTAGGTTTTAGAAATGCTATGTTATGTTTTAACTTTGAAGCTAACCAGCTGCATTCAGGATATGTTTGGCCCATGTTAGCATAAAGACAGGTAGCAGAGGGTAACAGCTAGCTTAGCTCTTCTAAGTCTTCTACATTTCTGTTCTTATGTGAGTAAACGAACAAGATACAAAATATGAATTAATCAGGTTTAGAGTAATCTTTGGAGAGAGCCAGGCTAGCTGTTTCCTTGCTGATGCCAAAGCAGGCTAAACCTTTCCTGGCTTTAGCTTCCAACCTAACACACAGACATGATTTTGACATCAGTTTTCTGAGTGTGATAGACAAAAGTGTTTCACACAGTGCTGAACTGTTGCTTTCAAGGTTAAGTCTCATCTCTAAGCAGGAGAGAAACTAGAATGCAGAGAGTCGTGAATGCTGATGCACATGGATCCTGACAGGCCGAGCGTGCGCTGTAGGACAGGGCTCTGCTGCTCACCTCTTTGTGTCGTCATTATGGCAGCACAGTACTGAAGCACTAGATCGGCCTCTGTAAAGGCCACCACCGTCTACGCTACACGCAGACGTGCACATTACCTCGCGCGCACACACACACACGTACATTCAAAATTAGCACATGCATGCACGTTTTCACCCTTGTCTAAACACACATGACCACTTTCACGCATGCGTGAGTGCTTCCAGTGAACAGCTCCACAGTATTTGTGTAGAATTGACGCCCCCAGGGTTTTTCTAAAAGGGCCTTTCCTCTCTGTTGCTCTCTGTCGCTCTGCCTCTTGGTCTCTGTGCTCCATTTCTCTCTCCTCACACACACACAGATTATGCCAGATGGCGCTGCGACGCTTAGACGTACCATACCCGTCCTTTCTCTCTCTCTCCCTGTGTCTGTCACCGGACACACTGTACCACCACTGAGTGTGCTTCCAGAGGGCAGGAAAAATATTCACTCGGCCTAGTTAGCTGCTGTGTGCGTGCATGTGTTTGTGTGCATCTGCACACGTCAGCTTGAAGGAGGTGCAGGCTGTTGTAAAGGGACGGAGAAATATTGTGTGTGTGTTGACAGAGATGGAGACAGAGGAAATATATGTAGGCTGTATTTCTCCCTTTTTATTTTATTTAGCGTCCTTTGTTAATCATGAATCAGTGCTGCCTTGCCATCAGTCCCCTGTGGGAAAGCTGCTCGGCCGCCCTGCAGTGTCAGTCTTTGTAGTCAGATTTTTAAACATTTATTTAATAAGTTAATTGTTTAGTTGGAGAAATGTCACATTTAGGAAATCCTCACCACTGAGCACTGGAACGATTTAATGTGTCCACGTGTGCTTGATTCATTTCCCATCAATCAACTAATCAACCTGTTGTTTCAGCTTTGGCCCTTTAGAATAGAAATCCATCAGCACCCCACTAGTCATCCACGGTGTCACCAGAGAATATAATCAACACGTTGAACCTGAAAGGCCCCACTAGATGTTTCCATCATTTTCATCAGTCAGTATTTACAGAACATTCCTGTGTGTTTGCTCATAGCAGTATTCACAGTATGCAGTAAAAAGCCTCCTGGGCGTTCACGGTTAACAGTTTAAATTGTATTCAGGCGTGGGGCAAATTCGTTTAGCAGATAAATACACGGTTTCACCTCTAGCTCAATCTCCAACTGCGAATGTGTGCGTGTGTGTGTGTGTATGTGGGAGCGAGTGCCATCACAGGAATGTTGCAGGGCCTCTCTGTACTTGGAAACTAAATGGGAACATTATTTTACTTTTGGGAATCATTTAAGGAAATTCAGCTACACTCCCAAACAAAGCCCTCCAGGCTCCCTGGCTATGTGTGTGTGTGTGTGTGTCTGTGCTGCTGTTTGTGAATTTGCCTCGTCAACCTGGGCTTTTTTTTTTTTTATTGGTTTGTAATTTTCGGTTTTGTATGCCAGCACTGTTCTGCCATTTTCCTCGCACTCGGCAGGCTCCTCATCTATCCAGTTAATTATTCGCTCTTTCCGTCGCTGCCACAATGCTGAAGAAAGCTCTGTGATTTCGTCTTCAGATACTGGGAGCACTTTGCGCCACACACGTACACACATATATACACACACACACATCGCATATTCTGCCATTATCCTTCATCATCTAAAATTAATGGACACAATCCGTAATTACCACATCAATAATTAAGCAGACTTCTATTTTTTTGTAAGATATGGAGAGTCTCAGTGGCAAACACTCCATTCCACAATGTATAATGAATGACTTATCATCCGTTTTTTCTGCAGCTAACTCATTTCCTCCTTCCCTGTCTTTCTTTTCAGATTCGTGCCAGGCCAAGGCGTGGTATTATACCCCCAGATCGGGGATAAGTTGGACATTGTGTGTCCCCGTGTGGACGGCGGGGTGACTGATGGCGTGGAGTATTACAAGGTGTACATGGTGTCCAGGGAGCAGCTGGAGAGCTGCACCATCACCAAGGCCGACACGCCGCTCCTCAACTGTGTCAAGCCCGACCAGGACGTCAAGTTCACCCTCAAGTTTCAGGAGTTCAGCCCAAACTTGTGGGGTCTAGAGTTCTTCAGGGGGAAAGACTACTACATCATCTGTGAGTACTCGTCCGTCCCCTCCCTAAAGGGCCAGTAAATTAGCCTGTGTGTAATTTATAGTGTCGGCGTAGATGAACCAGCTGTTCGCTTGAATTTCAGAGTTGACTTTGTTGTGTGGTTGTGTGTTTGTTGTATTCTAGTTAGTAACTGGGCGCACAGAGCTGGTGAGTTGTTATACTGAGACGCCCCCACATACTGTAGCTAAAGCGGAGTTTATTTGAACATGCCAACATTAGTTTGACTATCTTCTAAACTTCCCATTTTCATACTTTGAAGTCAGTGTTGCATTCGCTGCTGCTCTGTGCGTGTGTAACTTACAGTTCTCCTTCCGTGGAGGTCATTGATGACATTCTGGAACACAGTCAAGTGAATGAAGGTGAGGTTAATAGGACAAACAGCACATCACAGACTGAGAGTATTCAAAAGGGAGGCACATGGTGAACAGCTGAGGTCTATTTGAAGTTAAAGTGGTCTGAAGTGATTCACCCACTGGTTGCTTAAATCCAAACCATTCAAAGTTGGAGGAAAACTTTGTGATGAGGGCTTCTGAGGTTCACAGACACATAGAACTGAAGACAAACTACTTAGCTTGAACCTCTTAAGCTGCGAGAGCCTTTTGCAGACTGTACTCTCTCCCCCTGTCATTCTGAAGTGATTCACTATCCACTCCCATGGTGCGCACGTGCCACTCCTATTTGCTGATCGCCTGTGATGTACTCGCTTCACCATGGGAGGAAGTTCTGATGCGGTTTTAGTGGCAACCCCCTGGTTTGAAACATTGGAGGTGGACCGAACCATCTGTGTGGCGCTGATGGGGGGTGCACCGCAGATAGGACCATCTGTGAGGCTCTGCCACAGCCATCTGTGAGCTGTCACAGTAGGGGAAGGCCATATTTTTTTAGTGACTAGAAGGAAAGGGGAAGGAAGGAGACGAATAAGAAGGAAGTTATGTTGTGTTAGAAGGAAGTTGGGTTTGCAAAGTAAGAACTCACTGTACTGGACTGTATAGTTTACGCTTTATCCTGCATGCAAACATGCAGTAGCCGACCCCCCAGCACTCAGACGTCCTGCAGAGAGATCTGTTAAGCAGCTGTTTGTAGAAAAACAGGTTCACTGGTAGAATATGCTCATTCAGTTCTACTTTGGTTCGTTCAAAAACAAACATGCAAAAGTGGCTTCTCTGTGTCTAACAGGTAATTGTGTGGTGTTGTATGGCGACACACTTATTCCACAAAATAAAGCAGCCTACTGTAAATGCCTGATCGTAGGCAGCACTAGCTTGCACTAGTTTTTGGCTTTTGGTGATAGATAAGTTATATGAGGACGCCTGATTGGAGCAGATGAAGAACAGATCATCAGATGTGGTTTGTGCACGTACGTGTGCTCGAGCACTGCAAAGACTTCCGTCTGCAGACACTCACGTCCTCCTCAGCTCTCTCCTACCCAAACGCTGGAGTTAATTATTGATGAGCAGATGCTGGCGTTTGCTTTTCCCAGCGTTCTGAACATGCTATGGTGAAGTCTGGAAGGTGGAGGTTAGGTTAGTGGGATGTGGTCCACTGTGTGTACACGTGATAAAGACAGACAGGTAGACACACTGGAGCTGCAGCTAGTACCAGTACAACACACAACAACCACCTCCTCACCTTAGCTATCTATGTATTTCTCAGTGTGGCTCTGTACCACAGCCCCCCCCCACCCCTTCCCTGCTCTTCATCAGCCAGTCGAGTCGACAAGTTGGAACAGAAAGCGCGGTGGGAAAGTTCAATTTGGAATTTTAAAAAGAGGGGTCGGAAAATCCAATTTTGCAGTTTTTGCAAATTCCCCTCCACCGACATCCCCGCCAACGCTGCCAAAATGCTAATGTGTAGCCTAAAGATGGGAGGGAGGCAGCAGATCCTGCATTGGACTGTGTCATGTTTTCCTGTTAATTGCCTCTTCTGGCCCCACTTCTGCAACTTTCAGCAGCCCACTGCAGTTGCACCGTAGCGCTGTGATGTTACACTTAGTGCTATTCCCTTTTCTTTTCCTTTCATTTTGGAATCAGCCAATTGGAGAACGTCCACCGTGAGCATGAATGCACACCTGGAGCAAAGCAGAACAAACACCAAAAACACAGAGGAAGGTGTGCGTAGGTGGGCTCAGATTCACGGTTCGATTTATCTTATTGAGTCTTTGCTTGCGGGCATTAGAGCATGTGTGTCTGTGTCTTGGCTGGATAATTTAAGGGGATTAATAGATACATGTACTAGAGCTTGACATGCCCTGTATGTTACATCTTGTTCCCTGTGAGAGTGTGTGAGTGTGTGTGTGTGTGTGTGCACCTGCCTGTGCTGCAGCAGCACTGTGTGCTTGATACTGTCTCAGAATGTTCACCTCAAGGATTCCATTAGTCTTTCTGGAGTGAGCACTCGATACGTAATTAATTAACCAGCGTTTAATCCTTCATTTCTTCTCACAATTGCCAAGGCCCCCACATCAATGCTGCAGATCTGAGTGTCAACCAATCGGATTAGCCGTGCCTTGTGTTGACTATTGTGTCAAGACTAGAGCTACATTAGATGGCTACTTCAAAACCATCCATTTAGATTCAGGACAGGTGATCAGATCGGTTTCCTGAGCAGGTGAAATCATTCATTGCTCACTGGTGTGTATTATATTGTGTACACACTAACATGGGTATATACATTTTTCCATGTGGTCTTGCATTTGCTTGCATACGCAGAAAGGGCTGTTGTGCTGCAGACTTCTGCCACCATGCTTGCATGTGTGCAAGATTGTCTATTTGTGCTTGCACATGTTTGTGTGTGTGTGTGGCACTTTGAAGCGGCCACGCACAATGCTGCTCCAGTTGAAAGCAGATGAGTTTGATGTGATTGTTTGCGGCAGCGTGGCCTGCAGCCGAGAACCTAGTGAGCTAGATGATTACATGAGCTAAAGAGGGAGAGAGAGCAGTGAATGAGGAAGGAAAGGGGGCAGGAGAGCTAACGAGGAAGGAGAGAGAAAGATGGAAAAGGGAAAAGAGAGAGAAGGAGGGAGCGAGAGGATAGAGAGAGAGAGAGGGAACGGGGGCATGGCAACAGACAGAACGAGAGAGATGAGCTAAAGAGGGCAGAGGAAGGACAAGGCTGAATTTACAGTCAGAGCAGACGTGCACACAGAAATTTCATCAAGACTTTTAATCACCTTTAGCTTTAGTCACAACAGAAAATAGTTCACCCCCCCAACCCCCCATCTTTAAAACATGTTTTCAGGTTTTAGTCTGATTCTTCATCCTCTCAAACACGGCCAAGTCCACAGTATTAAGTTAGTGGTGGCATTATCATCACATTATGAAAATGGTTGGCAGCGTAATCAATTTTAAAACTTAAAGTTAACTGGATAAGTAATGGATTGAAAATGTTTCGGACAGCGAGTGCAGTGGTACTTATTATTATACGGGTTTGGTATTTGGGGTGAAACGGCTTTGCCCCAGCCTGTGTCTGAGGGTCACCGGAGTCCCCAAATGAGAAGGCGCTCTGTCACGAGCGATTAAGGCACGTGGCTGTGACGGGGATTAAGCGCTGCGGTGATGGCTTCATTCTCCACGGCAACAGCACTCCTAACGGATGGCAATTAACACTCTTCTTCTTCTTGTCGTTGCCATGCTTTTTTATATTTTTATTTTTTTTGCTCTGTTCCACTATTTATGAGCAGCCCAGCATTGTGTTCCGGTGCTGCATTGTGTATTAAATATACCCACAGAATTTTGGCAGTGTTAGCGAAGCAGATTTCAAACTGCAGTTTTCCAAGCTTTTACAGGGCTTGTCATTCTGGACTAGTTCACTTTTCTACTTTGAGTTATATAAAGCTTGTACTCAAATGTACAAATTCCTAACAAAATATCTATGTTTGTTCTACTTCACGGTGGTGTAGTGGTTAGCACTGTCGCCTCACAGCTAGAAGGACCCGGGTTCGATCACTCCGGCTTCCTCCCACCATCCAAAGACATGAATGTGAATGTGAGTGTGCATGATTGTTTGTCTCTCCCCTGCGATGGATTGACGACCTGTCCAGGGTGTACCCCGCCTCTCGCCCGATGACAGCTGGGATAGGCTCCAGCACCCCCCGTGACCCTTACGAGGACAAGCGGTTAAGAAAATGGATGTTCTACTTCATGTCAAATGATGCTACAACAGTAGCTTATGACTAAAATGTTTAGCCATAAGCAACATGTCCACAGTGAGAAGCTGGAACGTACTATGCGTACGACTGTTCTATTGAGACACAAATAAGACACAACTGCTTGTCTACCAGCGAGTTTTAGAACAGCCAATAGCTACTTTCCTCACTGAGGAGTTGGCAACAGTGTGTTAGTGAGTGGAGCAGCCATCTTGGATCTTGAGGTCAGGGTTGGTGTCACAAATCTGAATTCATGCAGCGTTCCAGTTGAAATTTCAAAGTTTTCAATTCAAAAGGAGTGCACCATACACTAACCACGAGCTAATCTATAAGTGCCAAATGCTAACACAGCACTGGAACCTTTGCTTGCTGTTAGCTGCTTCCATTAGCAGAGAGGGGCAAGTGGAGTTAAAGGCTCACAGTCTTTATCAAATCAAGAGAGTGGAAAATCACCCTGTGCTTAACCAGACAGTCAATAGTGAGCTGCAATCCACATAAACAGGAGAAAATTAAGTTAGGGAGGGTGACTTAAGTTAAGGACGGGTGAGGGGGTGAGGTGTCTGTGTGTGATGTGGGGGTGGGATTGTGGTGGGAGCGCGGCACACAGTCAAAGTGAGGACATCTTTTGATGCTCTTCTACCAATTGTGCTTCTTTCATTACTGGGTGTGACTGAAGGTGTGTGTGTGTGTGTGTTTGGCACATTTTTCCAGACCCACTCAAGCTGTCACTTTGGTCTCAAGCGGTACTTTGTCACAACCAGTAAGTGATTTTTCCTGATGGCCTTTCTCCCCCTGTTGTGAGGCATGTTTTTGCATTTGTGTGTGTGTGTGTGTGTGTGTGTGTGTTTGTGGAATCAACCATTTTCAACCATCTTTACCACATCGGCAGTTTGAAAGCAGCGAGAAAACAGACTCTGTAATTCACCGCGAGGATGGAGTGAGCAGTGAAGGTAGCTGTTCTTGTCCTCTCTCTCTCTGCCGTGTCTCGCTCGTGGTTCCTCTCTGTGTTCTTGCTGAAGGTCACACACGAGCTGCAGCAGTGGATTCATCTTTCTCTCTGATGTTTCTCCTTTTTCCTCCTACACCCCTTCCTCTCTCCCTCTTTCCCTCCCTGTCTGCGACTCTTATCTGGGTGCTGTAATGCCAGTGTATTGTGGCTAAATCCAATCGTGAGGGTCTTGTATGAACCAGCTCGGCCAACTCTAGCCAAGCTAGTCTTTCAGCCAGTCCAGCCTGGACTCGTCTGGCTGGGCTAAGGAGGGCCAAGTCATTCAGCCAGCCTGAGCTGATTCGACAATTAAATTCTGTTTAAATCCAAGTCAGGCTTGCCTGGACTGAAGCCTTGGCACAGAGGGAGTGTGTTTACTCTGCATTTAAAGGGGAAGAACAATTTAACAAGCTTCAAATTACTGCAGATTCTGATTTATTTTAAAAGTCAATAAAATGTTACACCCAAGTTTTTAAAAAGATTTGTTTCTGCAGGTTTTTATTGTGGTTGTAGACTGGTGTTGTAAAGAGAGAAAGAAGAAGGTGGCACCAGTAGAGTCAGACTCAAGTAGATCTGAGCATGCATGCACCTCTGCACAAATGTGCCAAACTCTCAGTAAAGTAAAGTGTGTGAAGATGGTTAATGACGTCCTGCAGGATTGTGAAATTCATGTGTGTTGTGCTGACAGGTTTATGAAATAAACACATGCACACATGCACATACAGGCAGAGCAGCACAAGCCTTTAAGGAGCTTTGTCTGTAATGTGCTTTTCAGGTCTTCGCTGGAAAGCCATAGGTCAGCGAGAGAAGGAGAGAGGGGAAGAGAAGGGGGCGAGATGGAGGGAGGCACGGAGTCCTTGTTAACATGCTCTTTGTGTCCGCTCCCATCACCGTCTCATTGGAGCAATAGGATTCGGACCAAAATGATTGGTAGCAGGGAGGGAGGAAAAGGAAGAGAGAGAAAAAAAGTGACAGGGGCGGAGGAGGGGAAGGGGAGAGTGGAGACCTGTGCAGAGCTTAATTTGTCTTTGTCTGAGCTATTTCAATTGGGATCTTGCTGAGGCACCTGCCTTTCAATTCACTTGAAGTTGATAGAAAAGCTTTGGGTGAAGCAGGAATGGGGGGGGGGGGGGCTCCTTTGAGGTGGGCGACGTGGAAACGGGGAAGGGGTAGAGAGAAAAAGGGGG
>JAUMHL010000014.1:18962799-18986323 GCA_032362345.1 Sandelia bainsii
CCCCCCCCCCCCCCCCCCCCCCCCCCCCCCCCCCCCCCCCCCCCCCCCCCCCCCCCCCCCCCCCGAGTGGTGGTGGTAGTGGGGTCTTGTGAATGCGGGCCACTGAGTGCTGGCGGGAAGCCAAGCCGCTAAGCCCTGGCAGCTCGTTAGCCTCTGTGTTACTGACCTGATAGACCACAAGTCCTCCCTCCCTCCCTCCTCCCCTCTCCCTCCTCCCTCCTTCCCTCTCCCTCCTCCCCTCCCCCCCTCCCTCCTCAGCCGTCCACTGTCCCACTCAGGACGTTAGCTGCAGTGCTGTCCGGCAGCCTCCAGAGGCAGCACAGATAAAAACAGAGCAGCAGCTAATGGGCTTGATGCAGGCTTGGCAGTCATGTCTGATGTCATGTCTTCTGTCAAAACTGCACTTTACCTTCTCAAAAGGTCCTCACAGCATCTGCTTACAGAGCCTGTTTTCTCCCCCTCCTGTCAGATGTGGGACGTCTTGCACCACCCCTCTCCCAACATCTGCTGCTGTCCTTTAAACACAGTGTTTAGCAGTGCACGTCTGGTTTCTGGTGTGTTTTAACACCTTTTACAGATCATTTAAGCTCTTTTCATCGAGGTATTTACTCCCTCCCTCTGTTCTCTTCATTTAAACCCTTTCTCATCTCTTGATTGTTTTTTTCCTCATGTTTTTAAGCAAGGTTGGCTTTAAGATGTGAGTGTTTGAGGCCTTTTCAAAATCAAGAAGTGTGTACTTTAATAACTGGCTACCACTCTCTGGTGTGCTGTTAGCACTAATGCACAATAACACGCAGAATTTCCCGCCGCGTGCCAAGATGGCCGGTGTCGCTGTAGCCAGCGTCGTTTGCCTCTCCCCTCTCATCGCCTCTTTTAACTGCCTCCTTCACGAGGCCCATCAGCACGGTTACAGATATCACAGTCACAATTACTCAAGCTAATTGACTTTGGGGATGTAAAATATTCCGCAGCAGAGCGGCGGAGGTGATGAACGGGTGAATTGTGATTTTATTAAAGTGGGTATGAGTCATATCCTTCCTTGGCGGAAGCCTCGCAGTGCTTCTGTTGTCTTTGGGAACTGGCTGTTTTTCAGAGATAGGCTTAAGGCACATTTAACACAATTTCCCCAGCACATCTTTTTTTGTAGCAGATGCTCACAGTGACAGCTCATTCTAACCCTGATTCTCTCTCTGTCGTCTGCTGTAGCTACATCTAATGGCACCATGGAGGGCATCGACAACCAGGAGGGGGGAGTGTGCAAGACCAAGTCCATGAAGATAATCATGAAAGTGGGACAAAGTGAGTATTGTATTATTGAATTACAGTCGTACGCCTGCTGGCATGAGCGGGGGTAGCCATAATGCGGCGCTCATACAGTGTGCAAAGGCGTGTGACGCTCTGAAAATGTCCTAATGAGGTCATAGGAGGCAGCGCAGCACACAGCTCTATCGTGTCCATGACACCTGGGGCTGCAAGGGGCCAGGAGATGTAATCTAGCATCTAATGCGCTGAACCACACACACACACACACACACACACACACTGTTGTGAATGCTTGCATGCACTGAAAGCTACAAGACCTTCTACACATGCAAATCTAATTTAGATTGCACCTAAACACATAATCATGTAGTTACGACTCATGCATCCGTGCAGGTGTGATACCTACACAACCACTGCACAGTCACACTCAACACATTGAACCCTATTCTTAATTATAGTGATAAATATTTATAAATGAGTTGCCCGAGTGTCGCCAAGAGTGGTAGTTTCTTTGGGTTCTTTTCAGCACCAGCTTCACCACCGAGACTAGCTGAAGGTCAGGGAATGAATCAAAGCCGCTGGCTGCACTCTAAAGGAAGAAGAGAACAGGTGCTGAGCATGATTTTGACACTTAGTAGTACTGAGATTGAGCTCCAGTGTTGAAAAGTGTTGCTCACTAGTCAGTGGATTTATCATGTGGAATGTGCGGCGGGAAAAATTGCGATTGTAGCACGGTTGAGCTTTTCAGCGTTTGAGTGCAGTGATTAGAACAGCAGATGCTCAGTGGATGACTCGTTTAGCGACCATTTTTGGACTCAGAGCTTCAGAACTAAATAAATATGTATTTACACACATTTTTCCAGTACGTACAATCATGTGGACCTACTGCATGACCAAACACAACCATAGATCCTCGTTATGGTTGATTAAAGTTATATCTGGGCATTGATGAGCCAAACTGTAGTTACAGAAACTGATTCAGTCTTATGTGGATCGAAAGTGGAGGACAATTTGACACGAGCAAAAACAACACACACACCTACACACACCCTAATTCTCATGCGTCTGCTTTTCTTTTCCAGATCCCTCTGACCCCATTTCACCCAAAGACAACCCCACCAGAGTACCCTACTCTCCCAAGTACACAGAAGGGAAGGAGACCTACAACCCTAATGAAGTGCTGGAGAAGACAGGTGAGATCAGCTACTCTGACCTTAAATAGTGAAGGGAGGTGGTCACTGAGTGGAAGATTTATCCAAACTGTTTGGCATTTGGGCGCACAATTGTTGGGCCAGCTAAGATCAGATAGTGCTATGTAAACGTGTGTGTTTTCTTAGAGGCACTGAGGTGTGTGTGTGTGAAAGTGAAGGAAAGAAAGGTCAGTGATTCATCAGCCAGTAATTGAACGTTGCCCATAAAAGTGATAGGCATCTCCGGCCTCTCAAGGACTTACAAGGTATCTCCACGCTGGCTCCATTCCAGCCTTGAGCCCCCCCCCTGCCCATTTAAGTGACATTTTCAGGAAAATGATCTGATCGCTGTCCACCATCTTTTTAACAACCAGCTCTTAGTGAAGACGCACACTTTTCGTTTCTGCAGTGAATTAGTGTAGCTACATGCAGACTGCTCTTATCTCTGCCGTTATATTGCAGTTTAAAATCAGGTAATTTCTGAAGTGAGCTGTGCTGAAAAAAGAGAAAGAAAGAGGAAGGCAAGAACAAAAAACAGGCTGACCTATAAAAACAGTCCTTGAATCATTCCCCCTTTGTCCTGGTTCTCTGAGGGTGTGGCCTCGCCTGACACTTTGGGTTTTCTCTCCGCTTGGTCTGTGCTGCCAGTGCTCTCTTCATTTTTTCATTTCTTTCACATCTCATCCATCCGTCATGACCGATGCGGGAGCATATGGGCGTTAAGAGCGCTATGGGCAGAGCAGCTGAGGCAGCATAATCCCCTTGTAAAACAACGGAAGGGTCCTTGTTTTGGGCCGCCTGCCACAGCGAAAGCACTTTCAGGCCCTCGGGAGAATGAGACACTCAAGACGCAGGGAGACGCAGTGATTCTGCCTGTTCAGAGAAGACGCTCCTGTCCCTGCTTCGAGTGTTGGATGTGAACCAGAGTGTCCATCGCTGGGAGTCAGAGCACAGCTTGGCTTTCATAATTGATGTCTCATGATGACATTAAATATTTCTTTCTTATTCTCTACCCCTGTGGGGCTGTTAGTTAGAAAATGAAGTTACTTTTTATGCCTTTCAAAATGCAATTTATCTAAGTGCCATTTGCCTGTATCTTCCCAGGCATTGTATCTCCTATCAGGCTGTGCTTGTCCTAGTTTCAAGGTTGCCGTCTTCTCTGCCTGAATTTGAATAGCCACTGATCGAATGTGACCTTTATACAAAAGCTTTCTACAAGGCAGGCTTCGCTCTCAGCCCAGTCCCTACACATTAACTGCGGAATGATGGCTGTGAGGAATTAAAGGGAAATTCAGGAGAAGCTGCTAAAACCACACCTTCTAGTTCCTTTTCTTTCTTTAAAGGCAGCAAACCAAAGTGTTTTTGGATCCTCAAGCAGCATCTGATACGACCAATATGAACTAGGTGAATAGTTCTGGACTGGTACTAGTGATGGTTTAGATTGGGTCAACTTGCAAACCGGTTTGCTTTTCCACAGGTTAGAGAACCACAATAGACCCACGTCATTACTTCACTTTGTATGTCTCTCAACAATGAATGGAGGATGTTAATGTTAGCTTAAGCCTTTAGCTGTCTACCTAGAGTCAACTATGCTTGTTTCAGTGACACTGCAGTAAAAGAAATCTAATACATGATAGACTAGATCGATTTTTGCCTTAACAATAAAGCTTTAGTTGGTCATGTTGGTCACAATAGTCCCGCCCCCTGCCCCTAATGCAACTGGTTCTTGGTTCTAGACCAGCAAAGAGTTGGTGCCACTCTGGAACTAGTTTTCAAGGCCAGTTCTTTGGCTGTTGAAATGCATAGAACTGGTTTGTAATTAAGCACTGGCTTCGAACCAGTCTCGGAACTGGCTTTGTGGAAAAGGGATATGAGACCCACTTTTGTCCATAACGGCGACAAACACTAGCACTTTCCAACACAGTTGGACAACATGTCCAGGTCGTGTCTAGATTTCTAGATGAAAAATGATCGTGTCATGTCACTAACTTTTTCTTCCCTCTGTCTCCCAGATGTAGCGCCCAGAGAAAGCAACGACAACGACAGCGGTGGAAAGTCCTCCAGCATGATCAGTACCAACGTGGCCATCTTCGTCAGCATCGCCTCGGGCAGCGTCATTTTCATCATCATCATCATCATGCTGGTCCTGCTGCTGCTTAAGTACCGGCGGCGGCATCGCAAACACTCACCGCAACACGCAGCCACGCTATCTCTGAGCACCCTGGCCACGCCCAAGCGGAGCGGTGGAGGCGGGAACAACAATGGCTCAGAGCCCAGCGACATCATCATCCCGCTCAGGACTGCTGACAGCGTCTTCTGCCCGCACTACGAGAAGGTCAGTGGCGATTACGGCCACCCTGTCTACATAGTCCAGGAGATGCCGCCTCAGAGCCCGGCCAACATTTATTACAAAGTCTGAGGTGGAACTTTTAGAAGAGAGTAACTGGAGCAATCCCCTGGCAGAGCGGGTTTTTGGATTTGGCTGGCACCAGTGTCACGCCCGCAAACTCTCGCTCTTTCTTTCTCTCTCTCTCTCTCTCTCTCTCTCTCACTCTGTCGACTCCTCCTCCTCTCCTCTGATGTTTCGTTCATTTTTTTTCTTTTCTTCCTTAAACCTTTGCTGATACCTTGTCGTCTGGGTTTGGTCACGGGCGGTGCGGACAGGATTGAGTTGGAGGGGCCAAAGAGAAGGCTGCTGCCGCTATTGCTGCTGCTTTCTGGGGCTTTGAGGAAATAGAGAGGACATTCTCTTCTTTCCCCGGTGTCGCTTGTTTTGTGCACTGCGGCCAGCGTTTTGTGGGAACTGAGTGTTGGCGGAATCACAAAAGTTAGACATATGCACGACATGTTTTTTTTCCTTTGGAACGGACAAATGGATGTATAGAAGTGACGGTTTCCTGGGACGAGAGGAGGAGTTTTTGACCTCACCTTAAGAGAGACTACTGCTTGAAAAAACGAGTGGCAACAACAACAACAAAAAAAGAGTGAGGAGGACAGGTGAACGAGAACACGGGCTGAGCGCGAACTCACAAAATGGCCGCCCGGTCTCAATGCTCACTAGCCAGAGAGACTCTGCTGCTTTACCAACCTGGATGGGCAAACAGGAGAGAGATTCTCTCACCAATGTGGGGCTTTTCTGACTGACTGACTCACGGGGATCACCCATTCACCCTGCCACCCACATGCTCACCATCACATACACACACATTCACCCGCTCACACCAGTCAGTGTGAACTGTTTGGGTATAAGTGTGGATTGCACCGTTTCCTCCTCGTCCCCAGATATGTTTTCAGCAAATGGCTTCTTCCAGATGTTACTTGAAGCAAAAAAAAACAGCCCCCTCCCCCCTTTTTTATGTTGTGTCAACTTTCTTGTTTTTGGTTGTTTCTGGTTTTCATACCCTGGTGTAGTTCCAGCAGATAGAGGCTTTCTTTTCCTTTAGTGACATGTCGTGTGTGACGATCAAATGCAAGTGACCCAAAAGTGGCAAGAGCGTGAAAAGGGGTTTTTCTCAGTTTTGCACCCTGTCCCCTGAGGAAGGGGGGAGCAGAGACATCAGGATCTGCCCAGGTGGTGCCTGAAAAGAGTGGAGGACTTTCATATACATAGTGCAGCACTTTTACACCCTCCTTTTTTTGGTACCTCCACTCTTCACAGCAATCCACAGAGGGAGACAAAGTGATATCTGGAGATGGGAGAGCAGCTATATCCCGTCAGATTTAGTAGCATGCGCTCACCTCAGCTTCTCTGGAACCTTTTCACACGGGAAAGTGTCAGGGGCAATAAGAAATCCAGTTCGCCTTACTGCCGTTGTTTTTTCTATTTTTTGTTTTTTTCAAAACACATCAGATGAAGAAGCCCGTCTAGTTGAGGTTAGGTAGCTGGCTGAAGCAGCTCCAGGTACTGTAATGTTTACCCCGATGGGGCAAAGAGGTTGCCCTAAGGGCCCCAAAATCAGCGTGACTGGTGCTCTCCTATTCTCATACAAAAGAAGCACAGGGACATCTGCATACAGTGTCACTACTTCTCCATTAGCATTTCTGTATTGTGAGGTTTTGATTTACTTCCTGTTTCTTTGTTGCAGAGTAGATGTACATTAAAAAAAGGACATTACGAAGATGAAAACTTAAAAAAATATGAAATAAAAAGCAGAATTTATTTATGATAGACACATAGAGCACAGGTGTTGTCAGGCAGTATGGAGAATAAAAAGAAGTAATGTTAATATATTATGGTGAAAGTGCACATTATGCAATCTAGGTTTTTGATTATTTGATATCTTGTGATGCGCCGCGTCCCGGATTTTCATGAGCTCCCATCAAAATACACGGGGGCTCGGTCCACTGAGAGGAGAATTATATGACCCAAAATAGCTCACATTGGTGTACACAAGGGCAGAGTAGCTGTATCTCCCACACTCACTCAATGTAGCATCTCCCAAAGGATAACTCCCATGAGCACCCAGCCCCCCCACCCCACCTATTCACCTCATACATAATGTCCTCATGTGCATGTGTGTCCGCGCAAGTTGAATATTTAAGTGACTTCACATCCATGAATATATTTGGCTTAGGACCATAACGGCGACTTAGGCCTCCCCCTGAAGCATATATCAGCCCGTCATCACCATCATCATCTATTCACAAAGAACATGAAGTTTCACCGAAAAGCCAAGCCTTGTATGATCTGAGGTTTGTGCCTCTAAGAGGCCACAAAATCTGCAAATATGCAATTCTTATTTATTTTTTTAATCAATTCTGAGAAAAAAAAAAACACCTATGGAAAGTGTTCTTAACCATTGAAAGATGTAACAACAAACAAATGACACACAACTGGCAAAGTACGTCACACAAGCCTGCTGTTTTTCTTATTTCCTGCATTTTTTTCTTGTAGTATTATTTTTCTGTTTGAAATATGTGCCGTAGTACAAAGGTAAACTGTGAAAAATGAAACCATTCAACAAAAAAAGAAAAGCTTATATATACAGTTACACACCTGGACAGGTATCTGAGAAAAGGTGAATAAAGACACACTTACACAACAAAGAAATGGCTGTTTTTAGTTGCTGTCTGTCTGCGGCAAAATATGACAATCTTTATTAGTTTCTTTGAATCTGACGCCCTTTTCTTAGCTGCCACTCGACTAACGCTCTCCCAACATTGATCAGGATCGGTTCAGCCTGTTTTGAAAATGCGGTCAGCGATGCTGTGAGAGTCTTAGCACACGGGCTAGGAGAAGTACCTCAGGCTACTGTAAAATGCCTTGCTCGTATGGTCAGCCCTTGGTCACTTGACTCAGTAATTTTGCACCGTACTTCTGTAGGTAAGAAACTGTAAATACATTAATGTTTGTATTGTATATGGATCCTGGGTTGTTACAATAGCCTTATTCACCTTTTTAGGAAAGTAAATGAAAAAAAAAAAACGTACAGAAAAAATGGAATACACAGTAAAACAGAGCATACTACTTTTTTGGTAAATAGCTTATGTAAATATCGACCAGAACCCAATAAAACATTTTTATAAACTCTTAAAGTAAGATGTTTTGTATAAAATTTGAATTTTTTGCTATGTATTTTAGCTAGCGCTCAATGGGAAGCCCACGTCCGTGTCCCCACCCCCTCCCCTCCTGCACTGTTTCCATGGTAATTTGGTTACAAAAATGAGAGAAAAGTTGCCAAACCGACTGCTGCATATTTGTGCCATAAGTGTGTACCATAAATATTTATTGAATTAGATTCTTTTCTTTATTTTTTGGTTTCTGATTTAATTTGAGTCCAGTTTGTAAGTAACACAGTATTATATTTGCATTGTTTGTTCGTCCGCCCCTGACTGGCTGACTGTAGCCCCTCCTCTCACCTTTTCCTTGCAGTATGAGATGGCCAGGCTGTAAGAAGTGGTTTTAACATTCAGAAATGTCAGTTTCAAAGTGAGGATAAATGACACACATTCCACCAGTCTGTTACAAACTGAAAATGTTTTTCAATAAAATGTTTTTCCTATGGACGCGCTGTCTGTCTGTGCTGTGGTGGTGGTCTGCTTTCACAACGACTAAATACAACAGTTTCATTTATTTATTATCAGAGGTGGAAAGTAACTAAGTACATTTGCTTAGGTACTGTACTTGGGGGGGGGGCTAAGAAGTATTACTGACTTTCTATGTCTTGTTTCAGTGATTTGAACACCCGTCCATCCATCCATTTTCTTAACCGCTTGTCCTCGTAAGGGTCACGGGGGGGTGCTGGAGCCTATCCCAGCTGTCATTGGGCGAGAGGCGGGGTACACCCTGGACAGGTCGCCAATCCATCGCAGGGCTGACACATACAGACAAACATACACGCTTTGATTTGAACAGTGTTGAGGAATTACTGGTTAGGTGTTAAGGTGGCAGCCGGGGGGGGGGTCCGATAATGGGGCTTGGCCCCCCCCTTTGCCACAGGCCCTGAGTTTTTCCATTTTATGTTACTTATGTTACTACTTTTGTACTCAGAGTTCATTTTGGAGGAGCATGTATTTGACCTCGAGTAAAGAATTTGAAGGAGTACTATAGTGCAGTACTCTTTGGCAAGTACCTTCACTTTAACTTGAGTATTGAGATTATGTACTTCTGCCACCTCTGTTTATCTTAGATGTTATCTCAGCAAAGACTCACTCTAGGGGAAAATCTGATATTCAGGAAAAAGATCATGCCTGAACAAAGACTATAGATCTTGCAAAAGTATCTGAAATTTGTAAGTGACTATCATCTATGAAACAAGATGCTGGCACCATTTGAAACATACGTGTAAGCTTACAAATCCCTTTTGTGAAACAGCGCAGGTTCTTTTACAAATCTCAGGCGCCATTTAGGTTTGGATTTGTTTTTTTAAAGATATCTTTCTCGCTGTGGCAATGCTGGTCGTTTGTGTTCGCAAGAGACATAAACCTCATGCCCAGTGACATTCAGTTATGGATTGTTGATGAAATGATATGAAAGTCAAACAAAGATTTGGGTGTTAGGTCTAAAGTTTGGCAGCACCAGTCAGAGTCTTAGAAACACAAGTGTTTGGATTTGTTCCGATACATAGTTCCATTTTGGATCCAGTTCCAAGTTGTTAATCTCCACTGCCAAACAAATCTATTATCAAATCTTTCATTCATATTCTCTGATTAATTAAGTCTCTTGAAGACTGGAGACAAAGAATGATGATCACTGCTGTAATCAAACAAGGCTGATCAGCTTAAATATTCCAAAGTTGACAGAACAACATAGCTATGGGCAATTCTTGGTCTCAGCAAACTGCATACGTTACACCAGAGCAACAACCAGTTTACCTTCAGGTGGTGGTTAGGGTGCCATCCATAACAGAGTAAGAAGGCACTTCTCTTTTGATTATAACTGACCAAATCTGAGGATGAAATAAATCACAATCTTTATTTAATTTCTTTATTAATAATTCAAAATAATGTTGATGTAAATTGAAAGGGCAAGTCCAAAGACATGCATTTTAGGTTAACTGGTGATTCTAAATTGCCCATAGGTGTGAATTTGAATGTAAATGTAACACTTTATTAGGGCTATATACTGTATAAACCTATGAATATATGTTTTATTATAACTGAAAGTTTTTAATTTGAGTCTTAACACCTTTTAACTCTTTCAAACGTACCATCCTTCCTTGGGTGTTTACCCCAGTCAGGCCACCCCTCGAAAACATTTCTAGACTCAGCCCTGCCTTCAGGTAACATAAAGGCAGGGACTCAACAAGAGAATAAAATATGTCTATCTATCTATCTGTTACAGTCATTTTTAAATAAGGTGTCTGGCACCATTTGCTCCCATATTACTTTTGTTAAATGGTCCCTGGTTCCAGTCATCCTGGGGCCTGTCAAGTCTCTAAGAGAAGTCAGAAAAAACCCCAAGGTTCAGGTTTCAATTTTACGTGTAAGTAGAACTCTAGTATGTAAGATAACCCTGATAACATAAAAAATTAAAACATCACAATGAAAACAGCAGGCTTGGAGCAAGCAATGACAAACAACCTCAGACCACAGTGGATGGTGGTGGCAGTGTGGGCAACGTAAGAGATTAACATAGTCAGACATGGCGTAGTGAAGGTGTGTCTACTCTGTGTAGGGTGACCCGCTGTTTATTGATATAATACAGAGACCATGATTAAGAAATTTAATTTCCTATCAGCGGGATGATGGTTGCTCTCTGAATCAGAACCAGCAAAGTGCCAAATTGTCACTAAGCCGGTTGAGTCAGTGGTGTTGTTTAGTCGGCCAATATATCCAGGCAACTAGCCTGAATAACCAGCCGTGCTGCCAGCGAGCTGGGACGAGAACCTGCCGAAATACAGCCAGGCAAGGAGAGAGCCACAGCAAGCCAGACATCCCTTCCACTATAGCTGAGCCAGACACCACATCGGCTCATATAGCCCATCAGCGCTGTCTGTTCAGCCAAGAAGCCTGCAGGCCAGGGTATCGAGCAACACGCAAGATTATAGCTGTTACAGCCAAGCATCCAGTTATGTGTACCTCAAGGCCAAGACTAGATTATGGCGGTCAGATTCTCAGCTTTATTTTAGCATCAACACTAGGTCACTGGGGTCTGTACTTGCTTTCTGGAAAAGACTGAACCACTGCGTTTGAGATTATAACCTTGCAACAATGTTGAAGATGTAAAGCTATCAACAGAGTTTTCTTATATTGGTACTCTAAAGTATTTTTGTTGGTTGGTTTGGTTTGGTTTTAAACTCGGCCATCAGGCCATGCCACTCACATGGCTGCTGCTCATGGCTGTAATCAGCTGTGGTCGATTAGGACGGGAGAACTGTAATTTCCATGATTTTATGGATGAATAAACTGAACCTTGATCCAAGTGGCAACAAAATAACAGAAACAGCAAACCGTGCACTGAATACAACCTGTGTACAGTGGTCAGTGTGTTTCAAACAGTCTGAAACCACTTCCATCCCACACTTTTCTGATACAAGCTGTTGTTTTAAGCATACCCTGGCTGTGGTATAATCATTTGGCATTTTGGGAAATTTGCCTTTTTGAAAGTTAGATGAGAAGATTGATCATGTCTGAGTGATAAATGTGAAGCTGTGGTCAGCAGCGTAATTAGCACCAAGACAAGATAGAGGGAAACAGCTGACGTGGCCACGTTCAGACATTTGCATACTGGGACCTTTAAAGCTCATATATACAATTTACATGGTGTTCTGCATAGTGTGTGTTTATTTTGAACACTTCAGCTTTTGTTTACAGTGAACAAGGGCTGTGAACTGTTAGCACTTTTTGTCCCAAGCTAAACTAGCTCACATCTTGATGTGGCTTCATTTTTAGCATACACACATGAGATTTACCAGAAATATTAAGACATTTCCCAAAATGTCAAGCCACTCCTGCAGGGCTTCAAGGGTTAACTCAGCCCTCGTTTGTGCCTCTTATGTATTACAATAGATTCTTATAGATAGATAGTTTAGTTAGTTAGTCGTTTGATGACACAATTTAGGCCAAATTCTAAAGGTATTTCCTCAATCTTTATTCAGTCTTCTAACTGTACAGCTACAAAAATAATCTGGTCAGCTGCACAAAGGCAGTATTTTTAATCAGTTTCTAAGGTAGTTCAGCTTTAGAAATCCTCAGGCTCCTTTTGAGAACTGATGGAACTGTGGTAACAGGGCATTCTGGAGCTCAGAGCTGCACACCATTGGTGATGCCGATCCTGTCTCTGAGTTCACTGCTTTATGTGCTGTTGGACTCCATCTGCTTCATGAAGACCTGTGATCTGTTGGTGTTTGCACTGGATGAAGGAATTGGTGTGGGTCAGCCTGAAGTTCTCATCAGCAAACTTTATGGCGTAGATGGACTTTCTATTGGTTCTGTTGTGGTTGGTATAGTCAGTGTGCTGGCATATGAAATCAGGGATGAAGCTCTTGTGCAGAGTCCGTGAAAGTTTTGAGCAGCAAATAGTGTTTTAGTGCAGTGGACTTGATTAGTTTTGAATCCAGTGTATGTGGATTCTGGAAATAGCTTCAGAGTGGTGCCATAAGGTGATTTTTAGGGTCATCTGCCAGTTACCTCTGTGACTTGAATGTATGGTAATACCCAGCGCTAGGGTTAACTGAAGGCTTGCATTGGGATTGCTTGTTATTTTGGACATGAGTATATAACAATAAGTTCCTCTATGATGCCATAACTATATATAGCTGCCTTGTTAGTCCTGAGAAAAGCATTATGACTAAAACCTGCTGTGAAAAAATCCTAATGGAGCTCAAAGCCTCAGAGTTGAAAAGCACTCACCATCTTTTTTTCTTCCTTCTCATCATTATCCAATACTCTGTTCTATTCTCCGCCACATCGGCGGCGAGTATTAAAGATATTAAAGCCACTGGCTATATATTCATCATTTCTAACCACATTGTCTTTCACAGCTCTCTGTTTATGAGGCAGCAGCTGAAAATGAAAATATCTTCACACCACTGGAGCTCGGCTATTCTGTTTATCAGGGGAAAAAAAGCCTGAGAAGGCAAGAGGGGGAATAAAAACAGGAAGCAAAAACAAAGAAAACAAATTGTGAGCCTCCTATCACTTGCTCTCTCTTAGTGGTCTGTCATCTCCTCGCATCTCGCTCACACACTTTGATGAGGAAGAGGAGAAAGAAGAAGGAAGAAGGGGGAGAGAAGAAAACTTTCTGATGTTTTTCCTATTTAACGTTTCCATTTTATCTCCCCCGCTTTCATGCCTTGGACTTGTGGAGAGAGGCGGCGAGGCGTTGCGGGTGTTTAATGGGTTTTTCATTTTGAGGAGGCTGAAGAGTTTATCAACAGGAAGTAGTCAGTTTTCTGGGTCCTTAACCTCTCTCCACATGTCTGTAATTTAACAATGTTCAGAAGCAGAGGGCCACTGTGTTAAATGCCCAGGAGGAAGCTTTGTCAAGGATGATTATGTTGTTGGTAAGAAGACGACTGCTGAGACTTTGCTTGCAGTAGTGTGAGTCGGGTGAAATCTCTGTGGATGCTGCTTTGAATGAGAATCTGTGTTAGTGTTCTCCACATATCTTTCAGAAAAAAAAAAACCAGTATTATAACTTCAAAATGCTACGTATTCATGGACCACTCTTAGTGCTTTTTATCCGACAGAGATCTGGTTCAGTTCTTGTTCATGAACCAGTTCCTTTCCAGAACTACAGAACCAAACATCCTGAAGTGATCTAACACATTTCAATTGCAGAGTCATTACATCTCATCTGACATGATACAGAAGAACAACAGACCACAGACCTTAGACAACCAGGCAACACACTTCTTCCTTTGGTGTTTATTGGCAGTTGGCAGCTTTTATTTGCGTCACTGCCACTTTCTGGATAGGAGTGTGCGCCATTTTCCTTTTTTTGTTTTTGCGGGTTTGCACATCCACTCATGATGAGCCAATGGAATTCTATGTTCCAAACTAATTAGTTGTGGTTGAATTGCTCAGAACGTCTGCTCGTTTGCAAACCTTTGCCATTCAGGAACCACAGAACCAACACATTTCAACTGCAGAACCATTACTCCTCAATGGACAAGACCAGCAAAAACAGACAAGATGGTGCATCACTTAAAGTTTCTGCTGAAATTCATTAAATGTCCATATCGAAAGAAAAAGTCTAGTTTCTTCAGAGGACCAGGCTTTTAGATTACCACCATCTTGCTATTTTTCCTTAAGCGGGGTTTATCCCACTTGCATCTGGTTCTCACTGGGAATACCAATTCTAGGTTTCAAACAAAACAATTTTTGCTCAAAATGCCCACATCTTGGCTTGCGAATGACAACCAAACTGGTTCTCTGTCGGACGAGAAAGCACTGTGTGTGTTTCATGATTCGTCAACGTCCTCTGCAGTGAGCCAAACAATGGAATCGCCTTTACAGATAAGCTCAGTTGAGTAAGTTCATTACTCAGTCAAGTATACAGTTGCGTCACGAGTGTGGAATTTCATCCTAGTTTCTGATATGTGGAGGGACTAAACAAATAAGTCATCAAGGAGCATCAGCTTGTCACAATAAGGAGATAATCCAGACTGAAACTCTGATTCCTGGAGTGTGACTCACACATTCATATCTCTATACGTGTTAGTTTTGCTCTAAGAAATTAAGAAGAAATTAAACTATTTAAACACAGTTAACAAACCAAAAAGTATCATTCAGAAAACCTGAGAATAATGAGGGAAAACTGTGTTGCTCAGAATCATTCTTCCTCTGTCTTCCAAGAAATAAATCCTGCTCTTAATTTGAGTTTAATGAAGTCTGATCTTTTTCTCCTAAATCTGCCTCAGGGGAAAGATGGAGCAACAGCTAGGATCAGTTTAAGACTTACTCAATTAATACTCAATTACTTTGTGCTCAAAAATATATAACAATTAATTGTCCCATAAGGTGACAATTAATTGTTTTTTTTAATTATCTAACATGTTGTTTGTCTGATAGTTTGAATGTATGTTTCTATTTCTATCCTCTCCACAGAGACATACTTTGTCTCCATCTGGTAAATCAGACAGTGTTAACAAGCTCTTCTCTGATTGGTCTAGTCTGAGAGTACATTCACTTCCAATCAAACAGATCACAACCACCTGACTGATGAGTGTTTATGTGTCTTTATATTGTTGCCTGTTCTGCTCTGTGAAGTTCAGTTACCTGATGAAGATCTGTTCAATGTTACTGTTACTTTAAGTATGCAATACAACATTCAGATTTCTAATAGGACTCTGTTTTAATCAGGTTTAAGTTCAACTGTTCATTTTAAGCCTATGTCTAACTGTGAAGCTTCTTCAGTTGGGAAAAAAATCTAGAACATTGTAAGAATTTAGATCAGGATCACTGTGAGACAAAAAGACATAATTTCTCAGGAGCATAGATCACAATTTCATATTGGTGTTAAAACAAGTTAAACCATCTTTGGAACAAATTGTCTTTCCTCTGACAGATTTCTAGCACATTTGGGATCTAAGAAACAAACTGCACATCTAACATTGACATTCACATGGAGTGATGTTTCCTTTTAACTCGTTTTTGGCAACAGTCTGGTTATTTAGCAGCTACAAGCACCTACTGTTTATGTTCAACAGCTAGTTGCTAACTTAGTGTGTCTGTCTACTGCCGAGACCTGAGCAGGTAGCGTTCAATGGGTTTATCCAAGCTTTGTTTCTAAAACCTGCCTCATGTGGTTTGAAATAAAGTTGATAAGAGGAGCGACACTGAACCAAAATATGTGGCCTTAAGGCAAAACTTACAATAGAGTATTAGAAGTAACAGTTTTTTATTCTTTTAATGTTTTATTTAGCATTTCAAAGTTGAAATTGGGCAAATAAAGTTGAAATGTTAAGAATAAATGTGACATTTCAATATTCAACTTAAATCTTTGAGAATAAATCTACTACCCGAGAACCAGTTTAAGTAACAAGGAAATAATTTGTCTTGTGTCTGAAAGTTAAGTCATGGCAACTGGATTTCATTCTTGAAATCCAGAAAGAAACCCAGTTGCCATGACTCAACTTCCAGATAACTTCACCTGGATGACTGAGAATCACATGACCACAAAATCAAATGGCTGGTAACGGACAGCTGTATCGGTGGTCGTTCTACCTGCACACAATGTGCCATATGTTGTAACACTGGATCGAGTTGTGTTAATCCTGAAATTGACTACTGGGATTGGCTCCACCCCCCCCTGTGACCCTCGAGAGAAAAATTGCAACTAGTGTTACTACTCGACAACAGCTCTTGGCTTGATTGATTTCAGCAACTGTAAATGACACAAATCATAGGCATATCGAGAGCCTGTGATACTGGTTCCTTTTTATTAAAAGAAATTAGAAATCACTGCCCTCCATGTGAAGTTAAGTGGTATGGCAAGCCGCGTATTCCCAGCAGCAGGGCAGGTTACTGTATAGTGATGGTGATGAAGGTATATGTCTGTTCTTCATTTCTGGAAATGGAGGTTCATGGTACAAAGGAAGTACATTACCAGACAGTACTTCTTAGTAGGATTATTCAATAGTGGATTTTGGTCTTTTATGGACATTTAGATTATCTGCAGTGAGTTTTTACAGGACAATCACAGTGTATTTTGGCTCTCAGTGTCCTGGTGAGGTGCATGAATCACCATAATCCACAGGTACAGAGTTTTGGTTTCAGTAATGTGCTAGACTATAACAAACCACGCTCCTTACAGGTGAACGTTTGGGTGATGAACTTGACTTGCCGCAGAGGTATGTAAACACAGCCAACAGCCAACACCCACAGCTAATCAGACAGCAGCCCAACCGCATGTGTACACACACACACACTAAAAAAATGTGTTTCCATTCCCAGTACGGAGAGCCTCCCTCGCCTGTTGCTGTGCGCTGGTATCGTACAGACAACCCAGACACCCAGCTCCACCCCTCCCTTTTGTGTGGATGAATGAAAGGTTTAAAAGAACAAAAGAAGAAGCTTTGAGATCACTTAATCCCTTCACCGTTCCTTTGAAACTGGCTTTACCTCTTCTCTAGCTGGTATTTTAATTTTCTCCTCAAAACAAGCCCAAATCATCATCATCATCATCATCATCATCATCATCATCATCCCTCTACTTTCCAGCTATTAGTCACGCAATGGAAATGTCACCTGTGTCTAACATCGTGAAACTCTCCAACAGGGAACACTCCTAGATTTTCAAAGTGATTGCAAAATGATGTTAGTGTTTGCTGTTGGTGATAACTTTGTATGTTACCTGCTTGGTAAGTGTGATCAGGTGGTACTAATAGATGATAACTGTGTATTGTGTAATAACTCATATTAGTTTTGGATCTGGACTCACTCAGGCACGATAAAGCAGCTATCATTAAATATTTGAATGTGTCCATAATCATGGATCAGGATTGGATCAGTTATCATCTTTTTTTGTTGTTGTTGTTGTCTGTTTAATCAGGTTCATGTTTTGTGTGATATTTGTGCTAGAGAAAACTTTCACATGCTGCTGTATATGTATTGAATACTTTTATTGCATATCAGATATGGTCATGGGGATGAATATTAGCTGTAAATTGTTTGTTGCCATAGTAACACCAGTAATGTCACATGCTTTAGAGTACTCTTACATTTCCTATCTAATTAACTACCTGCACTTAGTTCTTAAACATAAACATAAAACATTTAGTAACAGTATAGTCAGACAAACTGGATATTCTGGCAGGAAAAAATCTATTGTCTGATAACATTTTATTGATAAGTTCAGTATGAAATACATGTATCTTGTTACTTGTCAACATATCCTAATTATGTTAATAAGCAAGAATCACTGTCTGGCAGTTCTCTGCCTCCACCATCCAGTCCAGTTGCATGTCTTTCCAGACTCATTCTAATATGTTCATGCTGACAGAATAGATGGTGAGGTCACACTGACTTTGACCTTTGACCACCAATACCTAATCAGTTCATCCTTGAGTCCAAGTGCCAAATTTGAAGAAATTCCCTCAAGGTGATGGGACGGACAACCTGAAAAATCAATGCCTCCATGTAATCAGATTGCAATTCCATATGTCCCTGCACAATGGATTTGCAGTTTAGTTAGTATAGAAATGTAATTTTTAGGAAACAGAACATGGACACAATAAAACAATCTGGAATTTGGGAATTGCATATTGCTGCAAGTGGGTTAATGTTGGAGTCAACTGAAAACACACCAGAGGAGGTTGACAAAGCATCAGTATTTGACACCCTGGGAATGAGAACAGGTTATTTGGGTGGTGATCTGGCCTTGGTAACAATAGTGTATTGTTGACATGAAATTGGTAGATCTACCTTTGTCTAGATTCAGACAGGAAAAACTAATTGGTTAAAATTTGGAAAAACCTGGGGGGGAAAAATCCGTGTGTTCAGTGTTTGTTTGCTGTATTATTGAATATGAAGAATAAAAAACTTAATACAACAACTCTCTGTTGTATTCACATAACAGGAAAACGGGCCCTTGAGACTGATTATTAGGTAGAAAAGCACGTTCAAACACCTGCAGGCTGCAATATGGTGAGTAGGACCAAAGACGTTTTGCAAAGCTGTAGCAATCTATTGTGTCTTTGTTTCTAAGAAACAACAGTGTTCACTGTCAGCTGAGGGTGAGGATGTTAAAATGAGCAGAGCTGAAGCCATATCACCCTCACATGTCAATCGAGCTCGGTGACACCAAATCAAGAGTTGCTTGCATCAGTGCAGCAATCCCTCCCTCCTGCTGCCCATGATGACCCGGGAGCTGTCAGTCATGCAGTTGTCATGGGACTACCCTTCCCTTGAACTGCTCAGCTACCTTTGTTGCCAGTCATACCAGCATCATTAGAAGCATGTCAGTCCCACCATAATGGACCCCCGAGGAGCCACTGCACTGTTTGAAGTTCACTATGCTCTGCTGCAGCGGTGAGACACCTCCTCAAAATGCGCGCGCGCACACACACACACACACACACACACACACACACACACACACACACACACTCAACAACTCCTGTTGCTGTTTTTGAGATTGGAACACTTTAGGATGTTGAAGCTCAGTGGAGGAGCTAAAAATGCTGCATCATCAAGCAGAAAACACTGCGTCCCACTTCCTAGAAAGGTAACATTTGATCAAAAACAAGATCAGTTCTGTTTTTGTAACCTTTTTTTTTTACACCAATGATAGACCAAAATGTAACAGAAGATACCAAAACATTTTGACTGAGACTTCTGAGAATTCAGCTTTTTAAAAACTTTCCTTCACGTCAGTTTCTTTGTCCATTACTTTATGACAGCTTCTTTTTGGTATGTTTGTGTGAAGCCATTATAGCAACTACATTTGTAAAGGTCCTGAGGGGATAGTTTGACTTTTTGGAAAATATGCATTTCACTTTCTTGCCAAAGGCTGGATAAGAAAATCAAAACCACTAATATGCTAAGCTAAGCTAACAGCCTCCTGGTTCTATTCTACAATGAATGGACAGACGTGAAATGCTATATAATTGTTAGATTTTATCTAAGTTAAGTAGCTTTAGCTTCATAATCAGTGTACAGACATGAAATCGGTGTTGCATTTAAAATGTCTAACTGTTTCCTTTAAAAACTGATTTGGAAAAGGCTCTATTTTCAAGAGCATACTACAACATTAGATAGTAATCAGCTAAAACACATGGATTTAAAAGGGGGGCGTGAAATTGAATGTGACCACTGCACTGCAGTTTTGCAGGTAAAAAAAAAAAAGGGATTGCAGCATAACATCTCTGAAATACATCCCCACCCTTTCACCATTCCAAAACTAATCTCCATCACCTCAGAGAGGAGCAGAGGATCATCTCACAGCATGGAGAAAGAAGAAATGATATTTGAGCTGTGGTCTGACTCAGCTTTCATTTCCCTGCTTCTCTGCTGCTTCTCTGAGCGTCATCTCCCCCTCATTTCCAAAAGTGGATTGACCTTCTTACTCCAGTTCAGTCACTACTCTTTCATCCAAGGCTGAAAACCCATCTCTTCAAAAAGTACCTCATGTTACCCTTACCACACACAATCATCTCCATTCACCTACATCCTCCTCTTCTAGTACCTCTAATGTGATCATGACAGAAGAGAAAATCTCTCCTACCTCCTCCTTACTTTTTCTCTTCTCACCTTCTACTTTTTCCAATTCTTTTCTCATCACTTGTTCCTGAAATCATCAGTTGAGGGTGACAGTTTGCCATTGCTTTGAAACCCTTATTCCTATTTAATGGATGCTTGTCTGTAGGAAATTAAACTTATTAATATAACCTCCCTCAGATAATAATTTTCCCCTCTTGGGTGTGTAAAAGATCAAATGGAAGTTAATGTTTTCTGAAAATCATATTGTTAAAAAGAATACAGTGAACACAGGGTGAGCATTTGAGGACATTTGCCTTAATTGTGGAGTATTTCATACACACAGTTTTTCGCTTTTGTTGTGGTTGGAGCAAAACCGATCCAACAATCAGTTCAGGTCATGCCTAAGTAGCAAAAATTATCAATGTTCCATCATTCATTAGGGTTTGGGCTCCAATAAGTGTCCACAAACAGAAGGGTCATCTTAGTGTCACTGTTACCCCATTTCAGTTTATTCAGGGTGATCAAAGTTAAACTGTAAGTTAAATTACTTAAGATCTTGCACAAACATTGTCATCCTACATGTCTGAAGATTCTCAGTCATCCAGGTCATGGTTATCCCAAAGGTGCTGTTCAATGGCAGCTAGACTTGCTTAAAGTTCTTGAAAATGTTTCACCTCTTATCTGATTAGATGATGGCTCCGTCAGTTTTAATTGACTGGTTTAGAGCAGCAGATGGAGTCATTAAGTCGCTGATGTTAAGTTGTGAAAGCACCTTGCAAATGATAGAAGAACTGCAATATAAGTATCCAATAAGTGGTGTTGTACACCTCTGAGAGAGGGTCACTCTATATGGCCTCCTTTACTCCATGTTCAAACCACTGGTCCTACATGTAGAGCAACACTCAAAAAAGCTAATATACTATATTATCAATTACATTACAGCAGAAATGTGACATCAGTCAATTAGTTTGCCACTGGTACAGTTTTGACTACTTCACATTCACACTGCACCCTTGTTGATGTGCTTATATTCTGAGAATCTCATGTTCTACTTCCTTACCCACAGTAGGGTTGCTGAGTAAACTCATTAAAGTCAGTCATAGTTGTTGAGTAAACTCAATGTGGTTGTTATTTACCTCAGATTAAACAAAATACTATTAGTTGGAGCCAATAACTTGTAATAGTTTGACTGGCTATTTAACAGATTTTGCTCAGCTTAATCAAAGACAAGTTGCCCTGGATGGAAATGTGGGGGTTACAGTTTGTACGTTGTGGCCTATGTTACTTTTAAAAGGGCTTTAAAGGTACAGCAAACCAGGCTTTTGATGTCCAATGACCTATATTTTATCTGGGGTGAGGTTGATGCACATGTTGTGTAGCTAAACAAAGTTACTCAGCAAATAGTCATTCATCATAATCCAGCCCCGGACTTAAGCGGTTCTTGGTTGTAGAACAGTAAAGAATGCGTTCCACTATGGAACCAGTTCCTGGCTGCTTCTGGTTCTTTGGCTGTATGTAAAGAACTAGCCCAAAATTGGGCACTGGCTCTGAACCAACTTGGTGAAAAAAGGATTATATGTAAGCTGCATGCCATTACAGCTTTCAAGATGCTGATACAGGTTGATGAAAATCATAAATGAACTTTAACCTTATCTCAGGCGTTAGTGTCAGAAGTCTTTCTTTGGTAGAAAGGTTCATTGCCACCTCAACCTTTTTTCTTTCAGCCCACCTACTTTTAGCTCTACTAGTCTTTTCTCTGTGTCTGATGCTGAGATCATGGGCGTCTTTTGTCACTTTTATCAGTGCTTTTGTTATTTCCTAATGTTCAGTAATGCATGACTAAAGCACAAAGGTTCACATCCACATCCATGCGAGGCTTTTGGGGATGATGAAAGAGACAAATTAACAAAGCGACTCAATTTCATTTGCATTGTTTTAATGGCAGAGTGGAAGGGTTTTTGCATACATACATATAAATGGATGAATTAGCTCTTTTGGCTCAAAGAGCGAAAGCCTCAATGACAGGTTTGGTCCATTGTGGTGGAGACAGAGAAATGAGGAAAAAACAATAGCTTGCTTTTCTTTGCTTGCGCTCCAGCCGGATCATCTGCACTGATCCGTATGATTGGCTGATGATAAGGATTCTCCTGCGTGTGCGTGTGTGCGCGCGCGCACACACACACACAACGAGCTGGATTGCAGTGCTAATTGCAAACAGGATGAGAGACGATTGGATTGTATACTATGGTGGAATAATGAGAGGGACACATGGCAGACGATGAAGAGGGGGATATGAGGTCGATTTGGAAAAGAAATGAGAAGAGATTTGAGATGGAGGATGGATATCTTGTTAAAATATACCCCCCACAGAGAGCAGCTCAACCTGTTTTGGGAACCTGGGCAAAGCCTTTGTTTCTTGGAACCTTGTGAGCTCACCACTGTAGCTCTACCAAATACATGCAGGCATTAGTCTTTCTTGATTTGTGGCTTAAGGAACACGGGGAGAGCTGTTATGTGGTCACATGTGGTGACATCACATTACTGAGGAGGATTTGAGCGTGGGAAAGAGGAAGTGACAGGGGACAGCTTTAGCAGGAATTCCCAAGAGAGAACGAGAGGAAAAGGATCTTCCTTACTAAATGTTTGCTAAAGCTCTCAACAAAAAGAGCAAAGTCTAGACCTCAGACACTGACTTCCATGCCCAGTCACAGGTTGAAGTTATATCCTCTCAGGAACTGATTTCAGTTATTTTTTGTTCCTGAGTAAAGTCAAATGAAGTTGTTTATCAGGAGATTATCAGTAGATGCATGGCCTACTATGAAAGTAAGTCACTGGGTTAATAATGCAGGACCCAGCACAATTGCAGTAATTTCCTAATAAATGTCCTATTAAGTAAACTCTTTTTAATAACCTCTTCTTTTATTTAATAAATCTGGTGTTTTTGTCATCCCACTGTTTTTTTAAATATTGGTTGGTGGCCTTGAACAAACAGGATAGAAAGAGGGGGGAAAAAAAGCCTGCAAAGGACAAAGGAGATAAGAGGAAGGGGATGAAGTAGGGGGCATGGATTCATGTCTTTCGCTGCATTCATTATGTATGAAGTTCCCAGTGCTGGAGGCTCGATCTTCTCCAGGAAAAAAGGTGGAAACTGCTGCAGTCATTGCATTATACAGTATGGTCATATGTAGATACAGCTCTTAATAAATAGCATCCAAATTTTTTGGGGGGGCGCACTTTTGCAAGTCAGTTTTCAGATGCGCTCGAATCACATATCAGTATAAACCAAAACACCATTATCATGTATCACACTACGTTAAAAGATTAAATTGACGTGAAAATACACAGTCTGTGTTTTCAGTCATTTACTATTTATAGGTAAATGTCACCCGTCTCTCCTTCAGCTGAGAACATGCAGTCAAGCAGCTCATTCTGCACTGTCTTAAATGTCCCCTTAAACACAGTAACAGTCTGCAGGTACTGCTGCA
>JAUMHL010000014.1:18986423-19015185 GCA_032362345.1 Sandelia bainsii
GCTGTTTGGGTCCAAGCTGTTTAAGCCAAAGCTTTTCCTGTGGGGTTCTTCTGTGGAACGATTCAGTTTTTAGCAACCGAATTGTTTTCTCCATGACGAAAAAACGCTCCTCCAGCTGACTGTAAATAAAACACAAGCACCGCGGTGAACTTCCGTTTGAATTTCCGGGTCTGGAGCAGTGACGTCAGTCTTGTGGGCGGGGTTTGGGCGCAAAATTTTGCGCTGCAAGGTTCAACTATACTTTGTATGGAGGGGGTTCCAGTGCACATGCACCAGTTATAGCGTAGGTCTATGGTAAAGATTTTTGCGCCCAAAAGGAACAGGAAATACGTCACACGACTGTTCAGTAAATGAGTGAGAGAACATTTTTAAACTACACTTGAATGCAGATTATACACTGTACTCACGGTCTATATAATGTATAGATCGTTTATTTACATTTTCATGTTTTTCTAAAATAATTTTATGTGATTCCTATCTTCTTCTTCTTCATGTGAGACAGGTGGGTCGGCGCCCCAGCGCCCTCTATTGACGAGCCGCCACTGCTCAGTCACACTCACTTCCCTCTGACTATGCTACACTGAAGTGAAAGTAGCTGGGTTTGCAGACATTCCTCTGAGTTGCTTTACAGAAGTATATAAACACTGAACCCAAAGTTCATTTGTGTTGTCGCCCATGAGTTGAGATGTGGAGCTGCTTCACTGAGAACATTTTGGAGACAGACTGGAGAATTGTGGCACGTTTCCACAGAGTATGGGGGTTTTGGATTTTATTCAAACTCCAGAGCTCCTACAAATAATAAGAGTTTTGTCAAAGCCAATGAGCAATTTAACACCACACAAGTAAGAGCTGATGGATAACAGGAGACAGATGATGTTGGGATGACAGGTCACCAGAACTCCCTCTAACAAACAAACTGTCTGACTCATCTGAATCGTGTTTATAAGCTCTGGCTTATGAATCTGGGAACTTTTAACTGTGGAGCTCACAAAAGAGAAAAAAGAGTTGTTTACCCTAAATTAAGCAGAATATTTTATTGAGTGACTCCAGTCCATTAGCCAGGTGCACAGTCTCACTGACTTAGTGGAGAACTTTGAGGTTTTGACAGCAGCCACCAGAAACACTGTGGTTTATTACAATTTGAGCTACAAAAAGACAAGTTGTTAGATTAAAGCCAGTTGAGATACATGCACCCTTCACACCTGTCCGTACACATGCTTCTCCAAGGTGTTCTAGGCTAGAACACCTTCTAGGCTGTCGTCAGGCCGGTGTGGTGGCTCTCACCAAAACCGCTTCCATGTCCTGTGTTGATGTATTTTCCTGTGACATCCTTGTTAGGAATGCATTGGGATGCATTAGCGTTTACTGTGTAAATGATACGTGAGCAAGAGCAAGATCGGATCACAATTTGTCATGGTGGCTTTCTTTATTGTCTGCAAATACCACTGTCCACCAAAACACATCAAGTGCCAGCAGGGTCACATTACTTTATGATATGTAACCTCATGAAATTATTGCAGCTAATCTGTTAAAGTAACTGCTAATTTGGAGCAAACATACATCCATGTATCCACTAATAGCAGCCTGGATTTGAATTGGGGACCTCCCAGCTGTGCGGCCACTCTTCCAACATGCTGCTGTTGGTTATTTTGGAGGCATGTTTCTGAGCATCTGATAAATGTTAATTCAAGATTCCCTCTCTCTAAGCTCTGTTATTTCGTCTCTACCAACTCATGCGAATATTATCTGGCTTGTGGCTCTGATGGACAAAACAAGTCCACATGGTCCCTCAGCTGTGTGGTGTCTTACAGAACAGCAGCACATAAGAGTATATTATGATCATAGATCATTGAGGTGTCTGATTGTTTTGTTCTGTCTTTTACTGATACCTGTCACTGCACCAATATTCCAAATATAACATTCACTTCCACTACTGTGATTCAGTGGCAGCAGTGATAGGTGGATTTCCTTGTATGCAGAGGAAGTAAGTAGCTAAGTACATTTACTCAATTTTGAGGTACTTGTTCTTTACTGGAGTACTTCCATTTTATATCACTTTTACTTTTACACCATTACGAATCAGAGGAAAATATTGTACTTCTACTCCACTACATTTATGTTAACATCATTAGTTACTAACTACGTTTTGCAGGATTAGATTGTTATTGTCATTATATATGAATAAAATGCTGATGTATTATTTATGAATTAACCTCTTGTCACTATGTAAGCTGGATAAAATCATAATTTTCAACTATGAGAATTTGTAATAAAACTCTGGACCTAACTTCTACATTTACGTTTTCAACAGCATCAAATTCTACATTGTTTAAAATACTCTGTTTCCTTAGTGGAGTTCTTTTACTTTTGTACTTTAAGTAACATTTAGAGGCTGTACTCGAGTATAAAAACTAAAGGGTACTTACTATTTGTTGCTGGATGATTTTCTGGGCAAGTACTTTCACTTTTACTTGAGTATTGTGTTTGTGTACTTTATACACCTCTGCTTGGGCAGACACACTATGGGCACATATTTGCAGTATAAAAATTGTGCATCTGTTCACTGTTACTGTTGCAAGACGAAAACACAGCTTCTTTCTTCATGCTGGTCCCTACAGCGACGCCACGTCTGACTTTATCCCAGTTTTTAGTTTGTATGCACGGTGGAGAAATGTAGGTGAACGACAACAAAATAAGAATAAAAATACACAATTTAAAACACACACACACACACACCCAGAAGGGAAGAAAAACATTACAAACTAGATCAGGTAGATAAAATTACCCTGGAGAATAATGAAAGCACTTCTGAAGAAAAACAAACTGCACAACATAACACGAACAAACATAAGAATTAAGATGACAAAATAGACACAAGACAACCTATTTTTTAAAAGAATAGTTTCTTATTGCAGGTAGAACTTGAAGTTCTCAAGTTAAAACATGAGTACCTGACAGAAAATAGTTTGGGTGAAAGTGGAGTCTGAAAAAGACCATGAACCTGAAAATAGCGGCAAAGAAACTTTGTGTGTGTGTGTGTCAGAATGTTCCCCACTGTCTGATACACCAATCTATCCCGTCCAGTGTCTGACAGGTTGGTGTCTGACAGTCTGTGGCCACGGCTGACTGGGCTCCTCCACTGATCCTTTCTCTACTCCTGACCAGTCCTGGCACATTCTAATCTATGCCAGACACATCCAGCACGAACACCTTCCAACCAAAAAAAACCACAAAAAAAAACCACAAAAAAAAGGTTGTGTGTAAATGTATTTTCTGTGTGTTAGAGAAGAAGACTGAGAGCTGGAGAGCGAGCTGTCTGTCTGGGTTCACAGACAGTTCAGCATGATTACAGGACCTCCTTACCTCTAATGAGTTGACTTCCCTCTTGCGGAACTGGATCAGACACCTGCCAATCACCCTGCAGGAGCTAAAGCCCACTGGACTGCCTCCACAGTCTTAGTGTCACACCCTAAGAATGAGAGCCAGCAAGGCATACTGTCTAGTCTTAAGTTATTATCACATTACTCTACATCCCTGCAAATATTTACTTCTTCTCCCAGTTCACATGAAGTGAAGCCCACCCAGTCTCACTGACAGAGATCACAGTATCCTACTCTTCAGCCGACTCTTCTGAATGATCGATGAGTACAACATCAGCATAATTGTTGGATGGATTTAGTTTCCTGCAAGCGTGATAAGACGCTGGAGGAGAAACGGGAAAACTACGACAGGCAGGTAGCTGGTTTGGGTTGGAGTAAGCACGGGGTCAGATTAAGCAACTTGAGGGAATAAAAAACAACCCTGGTGGTTGCTCTCAGAAAACAAATCAGAACTTATCACCACTTCGTCCCCAACACCAGAAGCAGCATGTCCACGTTTGTAGAGACACTGAGGTGGAACAGTTGCACTGTATAATACTTTTTATACAGGATGGCTTGGAAGCAAAGTGGAGCAATACCCTCACTTTGAATGGGTGGAGTAAATCGTTCTTAAGTACTTAGTATGATCTCCTGCATATTGCTTTGACTACGCTCAGCTTTTATTAGTGGCGTTACAAAGTACTCAACACCACATTCTTTTTCAGTGTTGATTACTTTGTGGTTTGATCAAACATGGAGAGGTACCCTTCTATGGAACCAAACAGTTCAAGGAACTGTGGAGAAACAGGAACTCAAGTGAGGAACAAAATGCTAAACACTAAGGAACTAGAACTTCAGTTTACGCATTTCCACTTGATCTAAACTTAAATAAATAAATCTTTGTCTGAGTGATTATGTTTCTTTGTTTGCTTCTCAGATGCAACACGTCATTTCATCATGATTCCTTGAGTCCTCCAGTCTGAGTTCCTGCAGTGGAACAATGCTATTAATCTGGGTACTGTTAAGTGTTCCAGTACAAATACTTATCTGCTCATTAAGGGTGGAACACAAATGTATGAAGTGACAGTGATCCTGAAAGGTACAGCATGTGTCCAGAAACAATAAGAGGACTTACATTTTTCATATTTCGTCATGCTCTGTTGTGTGTCTCTGGTATTCTGGAATGTGGAATCCTGATTAAATGGAGGTGTCTCATTGTCTGTGCAGTGGTATGAAGATGCTGCCTTGCTAAAGGGCACACAGAGGTCACTGGAAACAAAATGGGACTCCTAGCTTTCCCCAGCCTAGATTTTATCATTTCACTGAAAATTAAATAGCAGACATAGAATACAACTAGAGTTACAGAATAAATAATTCACATGAATTGAGATCAAAGCAAGGTTAAACAATTTATAATATTACCCAGCTTGTATAAAAGTGTTCATTTGCTGATCTTGGCATTAAACACTCTTCCACATATTGCTCCAGTGGAGAGAATATAGATCATTTCATGAGCTGTAATGCACTCCAGCATTAACATCTGCATTGTGTTAATGCTTAAGTGGAATGGGAACATTCTCGCACTAATTTTGATATACACACGAGCATAGCAAGCTGGTGAAAATGGAGACATGCAAATCCCAGAACAAAGCGTTCTTGTTTTTTTTCTCTTTTAATAGATGATGTGAGGAGATCATAAGTGAGATCATTTCTCACGGTGACACTGTTTGCAGAAATTAGCCCAGTATAACCCACTTTAAATATGAATTTGAATGGGCTCTATGGGAGGCGTAGTGTGACCCGGTTGTGTACGCTCATACATATAGATAATATGCATCAAAGACGAGGTGGGAGTGAGACACAGAGATAAAAATATAAAGAGAGGCAGGATCTTAATACTGCAAGCTTATACTTCAAATAACGACAGCCACTTTTAGGCTAACGCTTTCCTCTTGGTGGTGATGTATGCAGGGTGTGAAATGGGAGCACATATGGGTGTATCATGAAAAAAACAGGTCCCTGGGCACAGACAGGTCCCTCAGCCACCCTAAACAGGAAGTTCAGACTGAAAGAGATGAAGCTGTCACAGGATTTGTGGTTATTGATTTGTGTGTATATTTTTTATAGTCATGTGTTTCTTTTTGGTAATTTTGTATCTCTTTGTGGATACAAATGACTTTCAAACGAGAAATTTTATCTGGCCCTAGGGGCTCAAGAGTTCAGGGGGCTCCTGTGACGGTCCAGTTTACTCTCATATAATACACCCTATGATATCTGATGCCATTAAGGTTCCACACTTTAAATTTAGATTTTTCAATCACAAAAATTGGCAACATTAAAGAAGAATTCTATAGAATAATATGATCTATTAAAAGAAGTGATAATATCTTGTTACTGTGCTAATATAATGGACTCCACCACCCACTGTGACCTCAGTAATACAATTATCAGCTTTCTGACTGTTTCAACTTAAAAACTGAATTCCTGGCAGAGCCGCTGTGTTGGCTTGTACAGGTGTACAGTGAGTGTATGTTGCAGGACAAATATTCAGTTCACTATATATTACTGTTGCATTGGATGTGTCTTACATTTGAAGCATAATTGTGATCAGTGGAATGAAATGTGACAGGTTAGAAAAATAAATCAACTGAAGCAAACCAAATTCTACATTTTCTAAACTGGATATAACATGAAGTTTAGAAGAGAATATAATGTCTTTATAACTTGAAATAAGAGGCCTTGAAATAGAGATTTCTTTCAAAACATGCAATGCAGGGGGGTGCATGATGGTAAATACAGCAAAATGATGAAGCAGTTCCTCCTGGCGAACCTGATTTTTGCTGTGCAAAAGTTCTCATTCCGTGTGTTTAATTCCCTTGTTTTCTTGTATGTAATCTCTCTATCTTTGTCTCTCTTTGTCCACTGAGACACAATCATCTGTGGTTCTCTACGCTTTTCATGTTTCTTCTTTAATCTCATTGCTCTGCAGTGAAGTTATTTTTTTCTATTCACTTAGGATGTGTGCACATCAGTCAGGTTTGGAGCAGTTTACTTGAACTCTGGAGTGTTTACTCTTTTAGTGCAGTTTGTTTGGTCCGATGAGACAATTGCATTTCAATCTGAGTGGCTCTAAATAACTAAAAAAGTCTCCTGTGAAGAAGCTTTATGAGAAGTGACTCAGTAGATGGAGGACAAAAGTTCATGTGAGGTTTCCCACTGTGACCCTCAGATCCATTTCCTTGACTTCTCCACAACTTTCCATAGCTAACTTGGGAGGGTATTCTACTCTTCTCCTCTTTAAAAAAAAAATCTCTTCATAAATCTTTATATTAACAGACTAAAAACTGCTGTCTTCATTTACACCTCTCATTATCCCGTGTTTCCGAAATTTCACTACCAATGGGAAACCTGGCAAGGAAGCGCAGCGAGAGCAGAAAAGTGGGGAGGTGGAAGAAAACAAAGGCGCGCCTGTGCAGCCCGCAATGATAGCATCACCGCTCCACTCAAAGACCTGGTCTGTCTCCACCGGCTCTCTGAAGCCCAGCCAGACAGAGAGAGAGAGAGAGAGAGAGAGAGAGAGAGAGAGAGGAGGATGAAACAAAACACAGAGCACAAAGAGATGAGACAAGGCATGATGGTGATGACATGTAGACCTCATTAATTATCATTTTATTTGAATGTGATCTCAGCTGTGTGGCTCCAGATCAACTCCCAAGCAGAGGCACCAGCAGGTTTTTGTTGGGTGGCACATGGTTAAGTCTAAAAAGTCAGAGTGTAAAAGTCCAGATTTTCATTTTCTATTTCAATATTTCAACTTTTGACTTTTTTTCTACTGGCAAAAATGAGCTTCCATGGTATCACTGAATCAATTATCATTGAATTAAAATATGTCTGCACACCAGTCTGTTCTTCTCTCTCTGAACAGTGGTGTTTAGGTTGGCAGTAGTCATACTGTAAGCATAGCTATCAGAAACATTTGGATTAGTCTGTTGACTCAATGCTAACTCAGTGGGAGTTAGAATTAACACAGAATGTAGCGATGCTGCAGGCAGTATTACTAGTGATAAAAAAATCTCAATTAAATAAAAGTATAAAAAGTATTTTCAGAAACTTATTTGTGTTTTTTTTCACATGTTTTCACATTTTATCACCTTATAAAGTTCTAATGACTCACAGCAAACACACATTGTGAAATGAACTCAATGAATTCAATATTGCCTCTTCTTTTAGCTCTGAAGAAGAGGGTCTCCAAGTCCTGAGAAAAATCTCTGGTTCTTTAACTGTTAAATGCTCCACTGTGTCCACCATCTGCTTCTGCAATCTCTCTTCTTTTTTTCAGACTGACAGCACAGAAATGAAAGCTTTAGTGATTTTAAACTAACACTATTATATCTGAGTGCCAACAAAAGTACAACATTGTAACGTACAGGAAATGATATTTTTTAAAATCTGTTATTGTAAAAGTTGAAGAAACAACAATATTGGATGGTTTTACCACGTGGAGAAAGAGAACCTCTGACTGTTACTGACATTTGTTGTTGTTTGGGATTAATTCACTAAAAGATGTTAAAATCGTAACACAAAATCAGCTCTCTGTAAAACAGTGGCGATTCTGTGGATTTATAGAATCGATTGTAAGATACAATTTAACATTTGTTATTCAGTGGTGTGCTGACATTTGAGCTTTCTGCTTCACACAATTGTTCAGTCAGACAGAAGAAAAGCTTCTCTGTTCACTTCTTGATTTAGTTCATCTTGTCCTATTGTTCCCTCTTTATTTCCCCTGTGATGGATTCGTAAGGAATCTAATGTGTGAGTTAAGAAATCATGTACTGTTCACATAACCAGACGCTGAATTTTGTCCCCAACCGAACACTTTTTCCCTCACGACGTGTTAGGTGGTGTGTTTGTGGGGCTTGAAAAACAATCCATGGACACAATGAAGTATTCTCACCAAACTCCCAGGGAAATTCTACAAGTGTTTCCTCTCCTGCTGCAGACAAACCAATCATTTCTGAGGTAGGAATTAACCATCAGTGTCCTAATTGTTTAGCCCGTGCTACCGAACATTTGACTATCTCTGCTCTGACATCTTTGACGTTGGCAGACAAAGGAATCTGTTCATCCCTGCCAAAATGTGTGCTCTGTGCAAAACCAATTAAATGCCCATTTCCTTCATTGCTCCAACAATGTACACCCACACACAACACAAATGTATGCATTCACAAATTGGTTTAATACTCTGTGGCAGATGATGGTCATTTCCTCTCTACAGTCATACTGGGAAAGCATTTAAGAATTTCTGCTTACAAGAGGAATCCCATCCCATACACACACCATCTGCTCCCATTCTCTGTCGAGGGCCTGGAATCAAACATTTACTACCACTTCAACCAGACTTAGTCTCAAATTTGAGTTGCTAATGTCCTTCAAATTCTGGCAACCAGGTCTTGAGAGCCCTGTTTCTGCCTACATACAGTAGTTGGAATCTAACAAACGAGTTATTGGCAAGACGAGCCGCGGTCTGATCTCTTTTTTTGGCCACAGTGTTGGCGTCGATACGCTGTCTGTGCTCTCACCTGGCTCCACAGGGCTCAGATAGACAATGAGGAGGATGAATAATCCTTGTAATTAACTTTAAGCTGAGAGGAACTCCGGTAAAGAGGTCTCCACGTCGTCGTGCTCTGTCAATCCATCACGCTCGCCCTGTTTTGTGAGCAGAGGCTAAGTGTGCGTTGGGGGTGGGGGGGATTCTTCATCTCTTTAGCCGTAGTGATGCCTGCTGCTTGTGGTGACTTACAGTTAAAACATGTACTTTACAAAAATATACCACTAGTTACACATTTTCACTGATTTTTTTAAAGCAGCAGACTGGTTTATAACTTTCCCCTGGACTTTATTTCACAAAGTTCCCAATAGGACTCAGCAACTAACACATGGTTAAAGCAGCTATACATGATATTCTTTTATAAAAATGTATCCAGTGACAATGTGAAAACAATGTGAAAAGGTGTGAGAGGTCACTCATAGTGATGACCCTACAGAGAATGAGCGCCTGCGTCTGCAGCTCCCCTCTGCTTTATGGAGCTTTACGGGGAGTTGCAGCTTGTTTTACAGTTTTGGCTCATTCCCGCTGCTCTCAGAGTGTTGTTTTTGGCCGCTGTGTTTCCCTTAAACACTCACTCAGTGACTGAGACTGTCAGTCGTCTATCTCCACTCATCTGACTTCCTAAAAGTCATGTACACAGGAGCCTGGGTTTTCACAATCAGGCTCTAGGATTAGAGAAACCTCATTTCCTAGCTAGACTTCTTGGCCGTGTATATGCATAACCAGTTTTCTACAAAGATTTCAGGTAGGGGAACAACTCTGGGACAGCACACATACATTCATACATTCTCATATTCAAAATCATTTAATGCTGATTAAAACAAGTTGCTTTCTAGACATGTCTGACTTCTAAACACACACTGAAGAGCACAGCCTGTTATCAATAATTATAAATAAGTTGTGGCTCTGATAGAAGGCTGAGGGTAGGGAAGAAATTTGATTCACTTGCTGAAGATTTTACAGTACCCAGGAGAGCAGCAGACTCTAAATCCTGCAAACATAAAAGCTTTTATTAAACGGGTGGAGTCTGTGTCATTGTGGTGTCATATCAATAAGCGATGAAAAGAATAAAAACGACATTTATTCATATGAAAACAGTGCAGATTGGTAATTTAACTGTCAGGAAATCAATAGGTTCAGGTTGTGTTAGTGCAGTGCTGAGCAGAACAAATCAACAAAGCTAAGGAATAAAAAGAATGCATGCATAGCCATTAGTATGGATGTTAATTGCTTGGAGATGATATGCATGTGTCTGTAAAGGTGATGATGTGTGGGTGTATGGAAATGTGTGCAGGCAGAGAATATATTGTTTGCAGAGTATGGCCATATGCTTTCTTATATTAGATGTTTTTTTTCTCTGTGGAGCTGCAGCAGATTATTCATTCATTTCTTCTGTGAAGTGCATCTTATATTTGTATAGACACACCCAAGGAGCCCTGTGTGTGGGAGCCTTGGTACTTGAGTCTTATCATCTGAGCATGTGCGCCACCTTTATGCATTGCCCATGTTGTGTGTATGCGGTTGAAGTGTAAAGTGTATGGGGGTGGGGCGGATATGTGAGTGGTTCTGTGATGTAGGACTAAGTTGATGGTGGTGGACAGATAAGTCTCTTCAGACAAGGCCACCCTTTGTGAGCCAGAGCTGCTCTCAGCCGCCGCAAGACGATCTGCTGCGGCCCCATGGAGCATGAAAAGTTTGCCGTGTCCCAAACCGAGCGGAACAAAGTGGCTCCAGACCTGCTAACAAGAGCCAGGAGCCACTTGTGTACACTGGGGACGGGGCTGGGTTAGGAGGAGAAGATAGGGGGAAGGACTTTGGTTCTATGTACAGCCATGTTGGCTGGTTGGTCCAGCACACAAAGATCTCAAAACCTGTTGGCTGAACCGTCTGAGAGACTGAATATAGACATTCATGGTCACCAGAGGTTGAATTCTTATGAGTGTCCCATGAATTCCTTTCTCTTACATCAGCAGATCAGTTTGTTTATTTTAGAATAGCTAATTCACAAGATTAGCATATATTGTGGACTGACAGTATTTGTCTCTGGATGATGCATTTTATTGCTGATCCCAAATTCTGCAATTTTTACATCACAATGTGTAAAAATATGTGTCCATTACTGACATCACCCAGCACTGTACTTTGGTGCTAAGCAGCAAAAATGAGCATGCTAACATGCTACGCTAAGAAGGTGGGTGGGGTAAACAGTATCCAAGATAAAAATTGTATTTTAACACCATCACTGTAAACATAAATATACTGCACAGTGCAAAGGAAAGAGATCAACAAGATTCAAATCCTAGATGAGGCTCATGACGACTGTAAAAGAGACTGAGGATACAGTGGACCGTTCTGAAGAGCAGACAAATGGTTTAGATTTACAGTAAAGACTGAAACTTTGTGCACAAGTGAGATGAAGAGAGCTCTGAGGGTAAACCAGAGGAATCTGGAGTGGATTTAGAGTGGGCGTGAGAGTACAATTAAAAGTTCTCCTGTAAAAAAGAGCTAAGTTTTAAGAAGAATATGGGTCTTTTTACAAGTACTTCATAAAATAATGAGCATCAAACACTGATGACGTTAATATCTTAACTTGTGCCCTGTATGATACATTATTAAATGTATTGGTATGTTAATCAGTAGTGTGATCCAAAAAAAAAAAAAAGGTCAACTATCAATCAATCAATTACTGAAGTGGAACCAATCACCCACAGGATGAGCTATTTCTAAATGTCCGGCCGAGGAAACCAGCCGTGTGCTTGGGACAGGGGTGGAAAATAAGGAAAAAGGAAAAAGCAGGAAGTGAGGAGGAGGGGGGTGGGGGGTTGTTAGGTGGTAGCCAGTATTACGTAGGAGTGTGGGCGGGAGGACATGTCTCTTTATCTCTTTATTCAAATACTGTTTTAACAGCTCAACTGGGAAAAACCAAAGGTGAAATATATCATAAAAAGTGACAAAAAGATGGATTTAGGCCGTAGAATGAGTCTGTCTGTCCATGCTACTTTAGTATTTCGTGAAAAGTCCAAAAGCTGCTTCATACATATTCAAAATCATTAGACCCTTTGACACAATCTGTAAATTCCCCACATGAAGCAAATAAAATGAGTGTCTTAAGTGTTCTGGTAAAGGCAGTAGATTGTGTTGTTCCTATGAATGGATCCTTATTACAGTGGTGAGAAAGTGAAGTATCTCTACAGTAATTAGCTGCATTTGTTTGTAATTTGTATTGAAATGTAGTCATCTTTTCATTTAAGTTCCATGTATTAACAGTCTATTAGAACTAAGAATACGCACATACACATGATGCATTGTTCTATTTAAACATTCACAGTTTATGCTGGAGAAAGTATATGTGAACCCTTCATTTGATCACATTAACACAAGCTCACTGGAGCCTGGAGTGACCAATCCAGATTAAATGTGTGATTTAGAGCTACTTTGATTTATTAAAAACACACTTTGCAATTATCAAGGTTGTGGTGTTTTTATATTCTGTATTTTTTTATGATGGCACCTTAAACAACTGGTGCAGGAGAGCAGACATCGAATGTGTGTTGTGCCTCAAAATACAGGACACTGCACAGTTGATCTAATACTGCATGCTGCATTTCATGACATATTGTCTGGCAAATAGAAGCGTAAATGACAAATCTGAGCACCACAAATGCTGTTCTGTTCTTTCTCCTATAGGTTATTGGAGCAAACTACCCAACTAACTCTCATGTTTCCACAGCTAAATGAAATGTGTTAAATGAAATAGCATCACAGCTGGACAGCCCAAGAAGAATATGGTCTCTGAGCCTCAGGCATGTTTTATTTTGATCAGATTCAATCTAGACTGGTGGATGGGAATCTGGACTTTGTGTCAAAATAAATAAGCAGATACACCAAAGCCTGAAAAGACATGACAGCATGCTAAGTGTACTGGCTTCGAGCACAACCACCTGTTTCCATGGAATTGTCTGTAGTCTCATACAGTGAAAGACTTATTTAAGCCTTAAAACACACTGCAACACACACACACACACACACACACACGCACACACACAGATTGCACCTGCACATATGGTGATGCATTCAGAGAAACAGAAAGACATGCACACACACACACACACACACACACACACACACTTTCAAGACAAAGGAAACACACATATGCATACATATGCAGAGTCTTGCAGCTATGCTGAAACAAATAAATAGACAGTGTCCATGTGAGAGTGGTATAGGTCAAGTTCAAAGTCTAAAGTGTGTGTGTGTGATTGCAGTAACTGGAGCATGGACTCCATGGTTGAGGAAGGCTATAGTGCTTAGGGGCCGTTCTGCTACCGCCTACTGCCCTGATCTCCCTTTGAACTTTGCCATCAAGCAGCCCCTGAGCAAAACACAAGTGTGACTTTGTTGTGGAGATAAAGTAAGACAAAGAAAGAAGAGCGAGCAGAGGAGGGAGAGATGGGAAGGAAGGATGTTATCTTCTGGGTTTTCAAAAGCACTGACCTAAGTTGCTATGTGTTTTATGGCATTTTGGCATCTTGAGTGTGTATTAATTACTACATTAACCATGATTTCTGAGATATAGATGCTGCTACAGTCATATAAGATGAGTATGAAAGCAGGGACATGCAGGCTACAGTGTCAGTTTTATAGAGAAGATCAGAAAAAATACCATTACAGCTGCTAAGGATTCTGTCAGTAAACAGTATAACATATAATTTCCCCTTTTTTACTTGTAATAGTTTCTATACATTAATACTAATTTTAAAACTGATAGAAGCTGTGTAGGGAGCAGGGCATGATTTTGACATATTTCATATACTACATCATTGCTGGAGGAGTCAAATACTGATGCTCCTGGGTTGTTACTGTAGTTGACTGACATCCCTGTGTGTTAATAGCCAGGAAGTGAAAAATCCAATCAAACCACATGACTAAAACACAATGGTTTAATTCAACAAAGATTTATTGTGAGAACATCTCCAACGTCCAACTGTGCACTTAACATTAGAGTGCATGATTTCCAAGAATCTCTGCTGCTATAAAGCCGTCCACTGTTAAATTGTAACAACTTGTGTCAGTCATTGTTAGTCCAGTTCAACATGGACGTAGTTTGTAAATCTCTGTCTAGATTTTTACACATAGCCATAACCCCCCTCAAAACGTGACCTGAGCAGGCTGTTAACAGTCCCAGGCAGGCATAGAGAGAGGGGCAGGTGGATAGTGTGCATGATTCTGGGTATCTGGGTGTTGGTCAAAAAGAAGAGAACAGTGGGAGAGGAAAACAAGAAAAGAATAAGAGAGGGTTGATGTCTTGTGGTGAACTAAAAGACAGAACTGACAGAAGATGAAAGACTAGCATCTGCAGAGAGGGCAGACAGCTAAAAAAAGGCCAGGGCGCTGGATTGGAACCAGTGTGGGATATCATTGAGAGGCAGCCCCTCCACCAAAAAAACAAAAAACAACTTGCTTCCTTTTTTGTGTGGAAACAGAAAGGAGCATCTCTGAGTTGAGAGATTATACTGGACAACAACCTTTGGAGGGAAAGGGTAGCTCATTTATCATGTGTGACGCTTATGCAGGTTGCAGAAACAGTTTAACATTTTCGAGAATGAAGCTTGAAACTTGATATGTCTCCTGTTTGTGAATTACAGAGCAGGGGTCAGGATGTGGTGAGCCGAGCTTCACATCAAGGCTAGAAGAAGGGGAGGAAAGCTCGCCTGGCTGTCCCAAAATACACCTACTGACACCTACAGCCACACCACCAGCTCTGTGAAGCTGTACAGTGCTGCTGAGTTAAATCACTTAGCATGCTCATAATGACAATGCTAGCATGTTGATGTGTGGCAGGTATGATTATTATGTTCAGTCATGTTAACATGCTATTATTACAATTAGCACTCAACTAAACAAGTACAGCTAAAGCTCATGGCCTTAATTATTCATCCTGTGGGGGCAATAATTAAAAAAAGCAATTCTTCCAATAGTTGATGAGATTCTTCAATATACAAATGTCAACTTCTTGGTGGCTCTAAAGAAAAAGTGAGGGAAGAAGTCAGTAGAATTTATCTCTTGGATGCGTGAATGTCTAGAAATATTCAAAATATGTAACCTTCAAGTGTCATTAGAAGAAGTAAAGAGATTCCACAGGTTTGGGGATGAGAATACAAATACGAGTTTTGCACAAATCACAACCTGCTATTGTGTTTAGATGTTTTGCTAAATAAGTGAAAACCTCGACTTCAGGCCTGCTGGTGATGCTACAGGAAAAGTCAGAGGATCTCAGATGTCAGCAGAATTTATGCATTAAGGCAGGGGCCCTCAAATGGCAGCCCGAACCTTTCCTTATCAGCTGCAATGAATCACATGATCGCACAAAGTTGGGTGTGTAGGAAGGTTAATTCATGTTATTCTTATTATATAATTGTATATAATAAGTATAATAATAATATGGCAAACCATAAAATACAGTAGGAGATATGCAAGTCCATAGACACCTCAACCCCAGTGAAAAGGTGAGAGAATCATAGAAATCAGAATGAGTCATCCTCTTGGGACCTTGAATGTCAAAATTTCACGAAATGTCATGCAGTCCATACAAACGTGGAGGTCTGTAGAGCCATGCTGAGGAATGACATGTTGGAGCTGTTTTTTTTTTTTCTCCATCCACCCAGTACATCCATTGCCAGAGGGGCCGACAGGATTAGATATTACAGCTTTTGGTTATTGTGTCTTTGCAGGTGCAGTGCCCCTAAACCCAGCAATCTCACTGGGAACACGACACTTCAAATGTTGCGCACAATAAGTGTGACTGGCTGTTAGTCAAGAAACAGTTGTACATGCCTTCCCGCTAAAACCACAAATTGTTGTTTTTACCACTGCGTTCATGTACAGTGTGTTAATTAGTCAACAAGATGTTGGTGGGATTAGCTGTTTCCACTCGTTATGCTAAGCTAGGCTAACCACGTCCTGATCCAGCTCTGTACTTAAAACACAGACATGAGATTGACATAATCTCTATGTGCCTCTGGTGCTGAGAGCTAATGGATGTTTGTTGTATCTTCCAGTGTACAAGTGTGTGTTCGTCTTACAGTAAGATGCTTACAGGAGTGTGAGGCACGGCTTCTCAGGCAGAAGGGCGTCTGTGTTGTGCTGCGCTGTGTGTAAATGTGTGAAAGAGAGGGAATGTGTGCGTATGAGAGAATGCTGGGAGTGTCATATCTGGATGCGCTGTTGTCATAACTGATATGTCTCCTTCCTGCTTCCCTGTCATCCTGGTAGTGTGTACACAAAAAGCAACTCAGTGGAAATAAGTTTTTGCCTCCATCATGTTTGTTTGTCCTTGAAGGTTGTATATCACAGGTTTCAACCGTGCACCGTCTACTTGCTACTTTACCTTTTAGCTCAATCGAATTTAATCTAATCTAACCTAATTTACATGACCACTATCTCTGTCCTGAGCCTGTCTCTCAGTGTGCGTCAATCAAGGTCATCCGAGTCCCTGAACTCTCTATGTGCCTCCAGCTTTTCCTTTCTCTGTCTTTCTGGCTGTCATTTTAACTTTGTTGCTCCCACTTGAACATACAAACCATAACGTGTTCACGGGTCATCATGTTTCTGTATCTAACAAGCGCTTCAAACAAGTCTCATACTAGTGAAAATAAAGACAAATCCATTTAAGCATCACAGCATTATTTTAATGCTTCTGAATTGTTCCTGCGTGCTCAAGGGCCTCCTTGTGGGACCACGAGGAGCACACACAAACATGCAAGAATGTGGGATACTAACCTGCACTGACTTTTACCTCTGAATCTACGATGGTGATCACGGATGGTGATATTCTACATTTCCTTCATGCTCAACAAATCCCACAAAAACACTCAAACCAACAATAAACTGATCGTACATAAAAGCATTGTGTACATGCAGTATTTCATTCCTGAGTGCCACAGAGCTCCCCTATTGTCCAAAAGTTATTTATTGAGCCACATCAAAGAGCTAGAGAAATTTATGACTTTTACTATTTTAATGACTTACATCTTTAATAAGGCTTTGGGAACAGGGTAGGGATGTTGATGGACACATTGTTAGTTTAAATCAATGACCACAAATGACAATAACACTCACCCCATCCGGTCGAGGCAGATGACCGCCCACCCTGAGCCTGGTTCTGCTGGAGGTTTCTTCCGTTAAATTGAGTTTTTCCTCTCCACTGTCACCTACTTTTTACATAATTCTATATATATAGTTATATACTTTAAGATCGTAAACCCTACACTGTAAAGTGCTCTGAGATTACTTTTGTCTGGTGCTATATAAATAAACTGAATTGATCTGAATTGAATTATGGTACATTAGATTTTCTTAAACTCCCCTAAGTCAGTTTAACAGCCTTTAAAACCATCAGATTTTTACATACACCTGGGCAAAGGGTTATGATCTGTTGATTAGCAACATATGCTCATCATGTTGATATAAAATGTGCTGCAATTACGTTCCCTTATAAAAATGTATCTGTGATTGCAGTTTAGTTGTAGTAGTTATGTACAGTATACTACATTACAATGTACTTATTTGCAAAACTATAATATAGCATGAGCAGTGAAGAACTACTGTAGCTGATTACACAAAAGGGTGAATTTCTAATGAGCTCAGTGTCTTTGTAAGAACAAGAGTACATGGTCTCACTTGAAATCCTGAAAGAGAAGACGGACACACTGTGCTAGCATGGTTATGCTTCTATGATGATGAGTGTGACTGATAGTGTCCTCCTCACTCTCAGTGATCCCAATTTGTCCTCATATAGACACAACTACAAGCTCAAACACATTAGTGGAGTAACCAGGTCTTTCAAGGACAGGAGACAGAGATGATGTCGAGACAGAACAGACGAGAGGACAAGGAGCAGCAGATGAAGGTAGAGGAGGAGAGTAATGATAACTCCACAGAGATTCACTCCCCCCTTTCCCTACACACACACACACTGGTTGCCATGGGGACCAGCCATGGCTGCAGATTGCTCCATGGGGTGGCCAGGGGTCCGGCTGAGATCAGAGAACCCAACTGTTGTCTTTTAGTATCCCCACGCACTCCAGCCCCCACCTCCCAAACCCTTTCCTCACACACACACACACACACACACACACACACACACACACACACGCACACACACACCCTACCTTGAGTGCAACCCATCCCCACTCTGTCTGCATTAATATCATACTCCAGTAAACACTCATTCCAACCCCGCATTCTTTCATTTAGCACCATAAAAAGGTGAGTGTATGTATGTATGTGTGTGTATATGTGTGTTTGTGTGTGTATGGCCACAGAAAGAAAGTCAAAAAACAAAAAAGAAAAGAGACGTGTTTAGACAAGCAAAAACCCACACTGACATCTCACACAGGAGAAGAGTGGTGGATGTAAGCTCACTTTACCTTTGAGTGTGCACAAACAAAAAGCTGTATCCACATTAAAAGCTGTCATAAATCTGCTTTTTAGATGACATCAGTAAGTAGCTTCAAAGTGCTGCAGGTTATACGATGCTGCTCTGGGAATGCCATTAATATATTGTGTGTTTGTATTAGTGCCTGCTCTGTAATTCCAGTAATGATTACTGACTGAAGGTTACAGCTATATATCACTGTGTGGAGATAGAGATAACATTTATTTTAATTGTCTAATCTGCATTGACATTTTAATCTTCCCTCTGTGTACACACTGTAAATCACCACACAGGATTTTTATGGAGTCAACTAATATTTTTTCCTTATTGTAAATATCTAATTTGTATTTTCAAGCTAATTCAACTTCACACTTAACATCACACTGCAAAACCTCATACAGAAATTTAGTCAAATTAAATCATCATTTTTAGTTAACTTAATATAAATGTCTTAAGTTTTATTAATTTTTTATTATTTCAGCTTAGAATGTCTGTTTTTTTATTGTCAGACAACTTCCGGATTTTTTTTTTAAGTCTTTTGATTTAAAATTATCAGCTGAATTAATTAATTAAGTTCTGAAAGTTTGTTAAACTTCATTCTTTAAAATTTTGTGCAAATTTTGTAGAAATATCTGCAAATTTTCGAACATTTTACAAAACTGTGAGATTTCCCAGCATGCATTAGAGAGTTAAAACTGTCCAGACATACAGTATTTCCTTTTTGTAATGGAAGAAACTACTCACAGTGGAAACGTTCTGTATGTCTTTAAAATATGTTAAACTGAGTGAAGTATGATCAAGGTTAGTGCTGAATTCAGTCTCTGCCCCCGCACACGTTACTGCAAACAGTCTCAGATGTTGTGTTTGAATCTGAGTCTGGTACAACGTGGCAACAACAGCTGAAGCTTCAACTCACTCTATAACAGTTGAGTCAGCTTAATACTTTAAGCTTATTGAACTTGTTTTCTCAACTTAACTGAGGTAGTTTTAATATCTCAAAACTAATTAAATGAAGTTTTACCTTCATTTATAACTTTGACCTAAGTTACATCACATTCACAAGCCAGCAGGTGAACATATGTTTCTTGAAATGATTGACTTGTGTGGTGTTTTTTCTTCTTTTAACTTAAAATGCTGAGCTGAATGAATGAACTTCTGAGACTTCACTCAACTCGTGAACTTAAGTTTTTGAAGAAACCAAAGTGGCAGAAATTCCCAGCATGCATTGTTTGAGTTGAAGCTCTCCACAGACTTTTTGTAGTTTGAAGGAAACATTCATGGCGAGAACTTGTGTTTGTCTTTAATAAATCATAAAGTAAGTCATGGTTGTTTCTTTTCACAACTATGAAAACACCAACCACATGCAGTAGGTTGGTGTTGAATTTAAAGGGGCAGTTCACCTCAGGATTCCATCTGGCTGTTATGAGGGGCAGAGTGACACATGGGTAATAGTTTGCAAAATCAGGTCTATCCTGTCACAATTAGGGTGGAGCCAGAGGATTCAGCTCAGTAAAACCTTTAAATCCAAACTGACAAAAACAACTACATTTGAAAAGGGTTGTTGTGCCTCTTTAATAAAGTCACTGGAAAAAGCTTAGCATGACATTTTTGTACTGACTTTGGTACAAAGTTCATGATGTTAAGTACACATATCAATAATGCTATATGAATAAAGGTTGATGATGATTGGACATTCCTTACAGTGAGGTGACATGAGCTGAGTTTAATCTCATTTCATTTGTGCTGCATTTACTGTATCTTACTGTGACTCTATTCCTTTGAGATAAATAGTATGTGATGTGTAGGAGGAGTTACCGAAAGCCTTCATTGCTATTACATATAACCATCCAATTCCATTTAAGAATAATATCCCATTTAGATAAAGAATCACAAGTCTCTAAGACTAGATAGATAAATACAGTAGACAGATAGACTGAGCTCAAGTTTCTGTATAGCTTATATACACACACACAAAGATCCAGCACGAATTGTGAAGGAGAATAAAAGGAAAGGAGGAAGACACCAATGAAACAATAAGAAAAGACTGAGAAAAAGAGGGCTATAATTGCAATTCATTTCCAGCCTGGGCCCCAGGGGTACTGTGAGTGCGTTTGATCCCAAAGGCGAGTGAGTGTGAAAATGGAGAGATGCAGTCATATGTATGCAGAGGGAGGGAGAGAGAGAGAGAGAGAGAGAGAGAGAGAGAGGAGCCAGGGAGTTGGAGGAAAGCAGAAAGCCTTTTAATATTCCGGGCCATGGGTTGAGATGAGAGACTGCTCTCATACCTTCAGGTTCATGAGCATAATGAGATTTTTATTTTGCTGAGTGCATTCTGCGAGTGTGTCTGCGTGTCTGTCTGTCACACGAGACACTTTCTGATCAGCCGTGTGTGTGTGTCTGTGTGTGTGTGTGTGTGCTGCAATCTACCCCTGAGGGCCTATAAGTCTAAATTTCAGCATTTGTGATTGTGCATTGTGTGCTGAGACACAGACACACACGTCAATTAGGGCATCATTACTGTCCACACTCACATGACATTCATTGACATACAATTGACTCAAGACTCACAATAAATTCTCCTAACATTAGCCCTCTTCCATACCAAGTATACTTCCTTATCTTCCTCCCCAGTGGGTACTTTCCCCAAAATACTATCTCCTACTATTCCCTATTCCCCTCTCCTAAGGGCTGAAAAATGATCGGCCACACACCCAGCACATGTGTGTGTGTTCACTACAAAGACACACAAGTGTCCCTACCCAGTCTGGTAGTGTGCTGTAGGTCCGTGCACTCATACACTCTTATGTGTGTGTGTGTGTGTGTGTGTGTGTGTGTGTATTTGCTTTGAATCACCTGCTGCGTTTTTTTGTCAGGAGAGATAACAACCAACAGAGGAGTCATATTTCTCTGTGGTGAGGTGCGTGCTGCATCACAGTGGGTATTTTTTCAGTGTGTATACAGATCTGCCCAGCTGTGTGTACAACAGGCCATTGCTCTTAAAAACAAATGTGTAGAACAAATTCTGTTTAGTGAAATATGATTCCACTTTATTACTACTTGGGTATTACTATTGTCATTTTGTGCTCCCCGTCAGTGTAATAATAGGATGAGAGTGATGGACTTGTGGTGAGATGGTGATTTGCCAAATGAATGCCAACAGTAAAAACTTTTTCATCCACTGTCTTGACTCAGACTCGACCCCTGTGGAGTCGGTCTTGACTTGCCCTACAGGAAATAACAGTAAACTAAAGCATGAATAAAAAGGCTTCTTCTTTTCACTTCAGACTTTGGTATTTGACCTTCCGTGACCTGGTGGTTTTAATGTTGAAGAGGACAGTTGTGAAGTACTCAGTCAGGAGACTGGGTTAGTTTCTTGTCTTTGTTGCTGTGTTGTAAGATCTCAGCAACTTCTGTTATATCTTCTCATAACTCAAAGAATGATGACCAAAGGAAATAATTAGTAGTAAAACTGTATTATCCTCTAACACATTTCCTGTGGTCTTGTAAGTCAGACTGAAAGTTAAAAGGACAATGAAGTCAGCAAAAAAAAAAAAAAAAAGGAGCCACCAACTCGTGAGTCACGTGGAAGACAAATTCCTTTTACTGAGTGATAAGATTATTGTTTCTTCACACACAGATGTTTGTCTTTTCACAGTTTGCTCATTATCAAGTCAATCTTCTAGTTTACAGCCTGTCACTTATTCATCCAGCCAGCCATTCACAATATTTGTCACTGTACTGCACACACACACACACACACACACACACACACACACACACACACACACATGTCTTACTATAGTTTATGCACAAAGACAGAACCAGAACAATACAGTCATAACTGTGTTAGAGCTTTAATCTTACACATGTTATACACTTGTATTTGATATCGGATAACTGATTCACAATTAATATGAATCTTCACGTGTCCTCACAACTATAGAAAGACTAATCTGTGTGTGTTCATGAGAGATGGAGAGGGAGAGAGTGAGAGCGAGTGCTTGATGTGCACTCTCCCTCCACACCTGGCTGTAGCTGTACGTAATCAGAAGCTGCATCTACTCCGTCTCTCCTTCCATTAAATTCTCCTTCTCCGCAGCTGCACCGCTCCTCTTCCTCCTCCTGGGACGACTCTTATTTTCATTTTCGTCCTCGTGTTCTCCGCTTCGAATCCACTTTCGATCTTAATTATTCACCTTCATTTTCCCCTCTCTCATCCTCCCAGTCACCTATGTGGTGCTTCATCCCTCTGCTCCCCCCTTTTGTTTTTGTCTCCAGAGGTGGTGGTGCCGGTGATGAGTGTGATCTTGGCGTGTCATCAATCCTCCATGAGACGTTGAATAATTACGCCCTGGCTGTGTTACCCGTGCATGCGGAGCTCCTAATCCCCTGACACAGTGCAAAGTAAACTATCGCCTCAGCTGGCCCTGGTGACCCCGTACCTCCCTCTCAAACCCTCCTCCTTCATTAGTAGCCTTTTTAACCCAAGTCCACAATCACGACAAACCACATTTCCTTTATCCCTGCACCATCCTTACTGATGCTCCACTATGAGATGTTAAATTCAGTGTGAGCAGTGGGAATCTCAAGTCACAGCTGTTCCCTCTGTCCAGCAGAATAAATAAAACTAAATCCACACTTCACTGCCCTTCTCCACTCCCGGTCTCTTTCCGTATGGAAACTTGTGTATGAACACAGACAAATATTTTTCTCAGCATTCATTACTCCGTCATTACTTCACTTATCCCTCCTTTTATCATCAAAAATTCCATTTCACCCTCCATCTTTCCACACCCCCTCTGCCCTTGCTACATTTCTCAGTTTATCCCTCCATCGTGTTGCCATTTGACCCCCACCCAACCACACACACATCTCCTCTCTTTCACCAGCTTGGTTTATTTTAACTCTGATCACTCCCCGCTCTTCCATCTCTCCTTCCCACACAAATGACACAAATGGACAGGAAAGAAGCTGGATCTAGCCTGTCGGTCGGAGTGGCCTGCCCCAGGACCGTGCATCAGTGCATTAAGACGAATGTATGTTGTTGAACAGCGGGTGATATTAATGGGGGTCAGAGTAGCAGCCTCTGCTCTACAGTGTTAATCAATGCTTTGCCTGTTGACTGTTAATTCAGTGGAGACAGTGAAGAGAAGATACCACAGTTTTCCACATTAGCGCGTGCTACTGACCTCCTGACCCTTCTGCATTTTCATGAGCAGCTTGCTGTGGTCCAAACATGGCTTCTGCATGTGCACACCCAGCCCACCCCGACCCCTCCACCCACCCAAGATGCAACAGAGAGCTGCCTCCAGACGAAGAGCCTTTGCTGCAATGTGTTTACCCCCCAAATAAGCGTAAACACGACTCTGTGAAGTCTCGAGCTTCCAGCGTACGGCTGAGTCACCATGATCAGACGCTCAGCACCTGTTTGTGTTTACCCACAGCTCAGAGATATTAGTTCTCTCCTTGCATTAGATCATCCGAGTAAACAGGAGGAACACTGCACCCTGTTGACCTCACACATTTCTTTTTAGTGGTGTGTTTGCAGAGGTCGGACTGCGGTAGAAAACAAGTGATTAGCATTCATGATGATTTTCTACCAAGCTACTTGTGTGTAGACACGAGCAGCTCAGAGGAATAATCTGCCTGCAGCAAACAAACTGAATGTAGATGTCTTGCTCTGTCTGATATTCTTTTGCATAAGTGCTAAGAAATGTGTAATTCGTTTGCTCTGATTGCTGCGTCCTTCTGATTCCCACTACAATACCCTCCTCTGCACATGCATGCTGTCTTTTCACTGAGGCTTTCAGCAAGCTCCATAGTAACTAAATGCTGGAAATATTGTCTTTCAGAACAGGGACATTTCCATAATTGTCAAGATAAAAACAGCTGAATTTTGCAGTCTTTGGTCCTGCAGTTGTTCTTGTTGGCTACCAAACAGTCTGTTTGCATAAACTATTCATAATGAATCAAACCCAATGTAAAGGAATCATCCAATAAAGTCACTCATTCCCATTGATATTGGTTGATACAAATTAAAGAGTAACTCAACAGCAGGCTGGAAAAGCAGAGTTTCAAAAAGTCTCATTCATGCATCCTGTGGAAGGTCGTGCAAAACCTCAGTTATGCACTTGTAGGAAGGTCTGGTGAGTGGTGAAGCTCTGGGTTTCGGTAGTGAGCACCTTCTTGTTGGTGACTGACTCACTGACTGGAGAGAGCATCGACCACTCCCCTGTGGCCCTTACCTTTACAGCTAAAAGTTTCTGCTGTAACCCTGTTGATATGGAGTTTCATGCTAGCACTAGCTTAAGCTGCATATTGTAGTTTTAAAGGGGAGCTCCACCAATTTTACTTTTATCATCAGTTCATCAGTGAATCGGTGGAGTACTCTCTATAGGCTCCTTGTGCATTTGCATATCAGTCACTCAGGGAAGTTTGGACACTTGGATTCAGTTGCAGACTCTGTGCCAAAGCTCCACTAAGCCTGACATCATCAGCGGTTATATTTTAGACTTAGCAAAGCCTCACTGGAGTCATGGTAGGCTGTTATATCTGTTCTCACAGTGTGTGTATTCTAAAGCAAAATGAGGTAAGTGGCCCTTTAATAAAGTGTGACTCCTGTTCTTATTATTTATTGAAAGAGATTTTTTTTTTTTGAATCTGCAAATACATGACATGATAAAGCCGGAGCACTTATTTTCAACATGATTTTTAAAGAGCTCTGAAATAAAAACCCATTATTAGACTATTGTGCAAAACAAGTTTATCTGATGCATTGAGTGGCAATAACACAACCTCTTATCACATGTCTGTGTGTGTCTGTGTTGCTGTGTAGCAGTGGTGACACAGAGGCTGGTAATATGAGGGCAATGCTGGCGAGTAGTTTCCATAAATGTGGCACAAAATCTCCAAAAGCACAGCTCTCGCCACAGGCACTGTGACTAGAAATTCCCCTGTTTCCAGCTGAGCCAACTCTCCTCGAACCTCGGCACACATCGTCCTTTTGTCTCCTGCGTTTACCTCAGAGAGCTTGTTTCCTATATAAAGTGGGAGATTGAAGTGTGATACAGCCTGACAGCTTTATAAATCACAACGAGTTAAGTATGGTAAGCAAACAGCGGCTATGAGAAAGAGAAGATGTTCCTTGGAAAAAACACCATTATCTCCAGTGCCGATAAACATATTCATAGACAAGTGTTTCTGAATTGCAGAGAGAGATGCCAAGTGCCCATGAGCCTTCACTCTTACCCCGCAGTCTTGGGTTTAGATTAGTTTTGCATTTTGCTTGTTATCAGTCGAAATCAAACAAGTGCACCAGCCTCTGTCCATTTTGAAACGCAGCCAGATCCAGCTCAGTCTGATCCTGCTGGTTTCAGTTGTCTGCTGGATTTACACAAATCACCCGAGGGGGAGGGAGGCTGTGCTTTAGCTTTTTTTCTTTGTTTTTTTTTTCTTTTGCATGGTCTGACCCTGTGCTGAGATTGAGAGCTAATTATGCGCTTTGTTAGTGTATATGTGTGAGTGTGTGTTTACAGTGCAGGTTGCCTGCGGCTGGTGTTTGGAGGTGGTAATAGTGTGTACAGGGTCTCCGGGATACACCTGACCTGGGCGAGCCTGCCAGCGTGAAAGGCGCCAGCATCTGATTGGCACTGCGCCCACACACACACACACACACACTCACACTCACAGACAGACAAACTTCACTTGGGGAGGGGAATGGAGAGTAGTCAAGGGATGAAAGATGACAGCAAACACATATAGATGCAGTCCATATTATGCATGCGGTTACACACGCACAGAAAATACACAGCGCACGCAAAATTCACAAAACATCAATTTTCCATCAGGAAGAGAGAAAGAAAAAACACAACTCTCACTTAAAAAATATGTAAATGCACATAGTGAACACACACACACAAAATATAGCCCAGAAAAACAGCAACTCAGTCGCCATGGAAACCCACCACTCCATCTCCAACCATACGCGTTTCCTCTCTGTACTCCTTCTTGCCACCCTCTCTTCTCAGCTGTAGCTGCCAATTGTCCATATTTCTCATCTCTCTTTTTCTTTTATCCTTTTTCTCTCTGAACCCCGTGCACCTTTATTGTTCTTCTGCATCCCAGAATCAAATACCAGAAGCTGTTGACTATTCCAGCGCATAGGAAAAAGCCAAATTCCATTAACAACAAGTGAGATATTTGCCCTTTATGTTAATTTAATATACACTTGACTTGATGGTTGAGGACAGAATCATAATGTAGTGATTTGTTAAGACGTTGTTGTGTCTTTAATGGTTCTGTCTCGGGTTCTTCTTTTTGTACAACAAGCCAGCAATGCTGCACTTTTTTTTTTTTTTTTTTTTTGCAGCGGCATGACCAATATGGTCACTGAGGTTCAGTAAGTAATAAAGGGTCAGGTTAGGGGCTTACAGGGACATGTGGACAGGCAGGAAAACAGGCCCCAGCACTCTCTATACAGTCAGCCCAGCATAATAGAGCCACCTGTGGGGCCAGTGGTCCAGGGCACGCCTGGCTATGTGGAGGGTCTACGGATCAGCGTGTTCCTCCCTGCTGGAGGTCTACCTCCAGTTCAGACAAATACAGTCCCCTGAATAAAAAGAAAAGGGGCCCTGCAGTTAATCCTGTGTGTGCATTTATATGTCTATTTACCTGTACATGTTTGTGCTGTATGTGCATGCTTATGTATATCTGAGGCAGATGGAATAGGTTTGAGGTCAATAAACCTCAACTTCTTCTAAGGCCTTATTTCAAGATGTTTTTTTCCCCCTTCCCCCATCTGTTAATCTTTCACATCCATAAAGATTTTAATCCCTGCCCAGCAAGCTTCAAAGCCATATAATGAGTCATAATTGCCCAGTTAAACAGATGAAATCATTTTCCCAATATGGATTCATGTACTGATTTTTATTACATTTAAACATGCAAATTAATTGAATAAATACCAAATACATACACAATCATTATTTAATTACATAAATAAAGTGCATTAAGGGGACACTGAAACCTAGTATTTTTTTAAAATAATGTTTTAATTCTTGATAGCTTCTATTCTTTAGGATGCTCTGTGACAAACACAGGAATCAGAAACACATTTTCTTCAGCAAGATAAACTTCACAAATTGACTTTTTCCTTTACGATTCTTGATGCCTAAAACTAGAAGGTCTCAGCAACCTCTGTAATCTCACTGAGCCACTTACAGTATAAACAACAGCCTTATTAGGACAGATAAAAGCTTTCAAAAGTTGGGTATTTACCAATGGAATTTATGTCATGGAGATAAAACATGAAAATCTCATGAACTATTTCAAGCATCTAAACCATAAAAAACTTTTAATCTGGGATGAGGGAAGCATTAGTGCACTCAATAAAAACACTGTCAGTTCAGGAAAAGTGAGATTAGGTCTGAATTCTAAAACCCAAAGAACGAGCAGCTAAACCTATTCTGCAACCAACGTATCAGTATCTGAACACGTTTGAAAGAACAAGAAAACACTGTATGTACAATTTCACATGAGAATTAGTGAGAGACTTGTGGGTGCTGATTCTCTGATCAACTTTCGTTCAATGTTCTCTATAGGGCATTTGAAGCAAAGACTGCTACAAGTGATAAGGAAATCTTAAGGGAAAAATGAAAAAGAAAACAAGAAGACTGAGCTCAAGGCCTCAAAGGGAGCAGAAGGGAAAATTATTTCATTGATTCAAAAAAAAAGATGAGAGAGAAGCTGCTAGCTCCTTAGGCAGGACAACATTTGAGTGCATTGTCCACACCGACACATTTGCATGTGTACCTGCAGACAGTGGGAGGCGTCCACCCGTGCTGTCAGGTGTGTGACAGCGAGCGGACACAATGCGCTCGGCTGTACGATTAGATGAGAAGATTGACGCCACAGCTAGCATGACAACAGCAAACGGGGAAACGGCTTATCTTATCTGAGAAGAATATGGCTCCCATTTGGGGAAAGGTGCTGCTCTGTTGACTCAGGGCTTCATTTACTACACACACATGTGCATCCATAACAGAAGCATCACAGTCACACACACACACACTGTTTGTTTGAAGGCTTATCAGCTTTAATACTGTGATGCTTTGTTTTACTGATTGCATTGATATTATTGTTTATCTATATTTCAAAGTTATGAATCAAAGACCAGAGACAACTTATCAAACACTATTCATGTAGGAAAAGACTTGAAATTCTTCAAATAAAACTGACTGAACAAGACAGAAATGAAAACAGTGATTTAAACACCATATTACATTTTTTTCCAATTGCTAACACACTAAAATCTAATGTAAAGCTAAACTGCAAAAACTGACACTCAGAGAGCAAAATCTC
>JAUMHL010000014.1:19024058-19074955 GCA_032362345.1 Sandelia bainsii
AACTGAAGACATGTATCTTTTCATGAAAAACATGGTCATTCCTATGTGTGTCCAAACTTTTGACTGGTAGTGTACATGCAGTATTTTGGATGAATGGAAGTGAGCAGGCGATGCAGCTAAGGCCAACTAAATCTGCTCTGCTGGCTTTGATGTTGGGGGAAATTTCATTGTAATTGTTCTGGAGGAAGGCAGCAGTTATAGCATGGCATCTTTAATCGGCTAGAGGAGGGCCTAATTATTCTATTGCTTCAATCAATGCCTCCGATTGTTCTGCATGATGTGGCATGACTCAGCATTGGAATAATGATTTTTTAAAACAGTTTTAAATGATATGAGATTAGCTAGAAAAACGATTTCATTATTGTCACTGAAATTAAGATTGTAATTGAAGTTGTGTGTATGATGACAGCTAATTGCTGTATGATGATGTAAGAGACTATATAGACAAAAGTACTTGGTGATCCCTATTGTGTTACTTTGGTCTGGGGCAACTAAACATGTGGGCAAGGCTCATTTGTTTCAACTAAATCTTAATGTCTTCAGCTTTACAGCATTTTAGAAAATGATGGCCACAGTTTGAGGAAAGATCCATTCCTATATCAACTTGACTTGAATTAGATTACCCTGTACAGAGCCCTGAACTTAACCACATCCAACACCTTTATTGCTCAACATCAGTGGCTGATACCACCAACAATGACAATGCATTGAGCCAAATGTGAAAGAGTTGAATTCAAGCATCTCTCAAGTACTGACAACAATCAATTAATAGTGATTGCTTTTAATCAGCAAGTATTGGGCCACAACATGTACTCTGTTTACAATTAATGCATCTTGGGCATACTGGATAGCTACCTGCTATCATAAAACCAAAGGATAACACCTCAAAATAGCATTCCAGGTGTAACTACGCTACATCCATACATCAGCTGTATGTACATTCGTCCACATGTCTGTCCGCCTGGCAGAAATTGCTGCTACTATAGGTGTCCACTTGGACTGAACGATGATTGTTATTGGTGGTCAAGGTCAGCTTGACCTCATGTTTGTCACATTCTCATCAGTGAAATATCTCAGAAATGCCTGAAGAAAATTTCAAACATTCACTGGCACAAATGTCCACTTGGACTCATGGATAAACTGATTAGATTATTAGTGTGGACAGATGTGTGTAAACTTGACAAGCTGGCAGAGGCATACAACTGTGAGGAGGTAATTCTAATTTGAACACGTTTTAAACCACATAATATAGAGAATTTACAAGGAATTGTGTATTTTGACCAAGAGTATTAAATTGTTATTAGTTATTATTAATTATTAATTTTATGCAGATATAATATAAGAATGTATGTGTGTAACCATTGTATGTCTCTTACCTTCAGAATAACTTAAAAACAAAAATTTTTGCCAATTTTGGCAACACAAAACACATAAATTGTTGGAGAAAGCCAAAGGTTGCACATTTTCAGTGTTTCCTAAAATGACAAACCTACAAGTGAATCGGGAGAAGTTGAAGAAATGGGTTGGGGGAAGGCTTACCAGAAGAACAGAGGCTGGTGTAGCAGCACACACACACAGTAATACTCTCTTAGTGCAGTGGATTTTGATAGGGTGTAGACAGTTGTCTACAATATTTACTCAGTATGAGTGCATTAAAAGCATTAAACCTCCTATTTGACCACATTTGCTTTTCTTCCAAGTGCTAATATTGTCCTCCTCATCTCATCCTCTTGCTAATCTGATGGCAGTCAGCCTTTTTATGCAACAGCACAGTACTTAGCTAACTCCACGGAGTTGCTCAGTATCTCCTGAGCACTCACAGCAGTACTTAATGTAAAGCATGACCAAAACATTTTGCAAAGAGTCCACCGACCTCTCTGCACAATCACTGGCTCACATTAACTGGGTTTTACAAGAGGTGCTTTGCAATAAAGACCTCTATTACTTCTCCCATTATCAAGATACTTATCTGTGAAATCAAGGTGATTTGGGCATTATCTGTCAGCCTCTTTCCACTGCCCTCTGCATCTCTCACCTGATCCATCTCTCTCACCTCATCCATCCCCTTTTCAAACAACATGCACAGGACCTGGAAATGCTTGCAATTAGTGGTAGTCAAGCAAGCCATCGTGTGAATCATCAAGTGGCTCTTAATTATACAAGGCTTTTAAAGTTGTACAACACTTGAGGCCTCCCTACAAAGCATCATCTTAGCTAAGGGCCTGTTTTACTAAGTTTCTCAGCTTTAAAATATAGATGGAGATGCTGTGTTTTCTTCATCAGGATGCAAGCACAGAGATGTAATCTGTTTCTTTCTGATGTATGGTGGAGAGGGGTCAAAGCAGATGCTTTGTGGGTGTGCCAGTATGTGTGGATACTTAGCACCATTTGCTGAAGAATTATTAAATATATCAGAGTTTGGAGAAAATCACCATATCTGTATCTACTCTAAATCCACTACTGACAATTCCATGCTGTGCTTTTTCTGAACTTAAAGAAGAAAACTTCAGATGCAAAATCATGAGGCAATAAGCTGTTTAAATATGAATGAGTGTTGTGTGAATGCCTCTGCTGTGGTATTTAGACAAGTACAGATCCCTCTGTGCTGCTGCTGTGTCTTTAGCCGTAGCTCAAGGGAATGTTGCTACTGTTATGATATTTTGCAGGGTGGAAATGCTCTAAAATGTTTATGTCTGAGCAAGATCCCTGGGAATCTTGCAGAAACTGTATCTTGATCAGAATTTTGCTTTAGTTAACTATGTTTTTTTATCCAACATGCCTAATGAACCACTGTTTTACTTTGCTGCACACTGGAGTATAATAACTGTAATATTCTTCTAACTTTTTAGCAGTTAAATGCTCACCATGGTTTCCAAACCAATCCATGAATTTCCTTGTCTGCATCAATCTTCTGATCACTGATGGGTCTAAACTCCTACTTGCATCCATGTGGGAGTTGTCATTGCAATTTGGCACTCTAGTTTGCTCTGTGAACAACTGTAAATGAAGCAAACTGAAAATCTACCAAAAATCTTGATTTAAAGCCAAGTATACCCTTAATTATCCATTCAAGCTGGAACTTAAACTAGTAGTTTGATTAAACAATCTTCTTCATAGTCCACTCAATGGCCAGATGGCCAAAAGCCGTACTAAATAAATTTTGAGTTGGCACTACTCATTACTTATTCTCATTAGTAGTTGGAACTACTTATTTAATTTGTTCTTTTAATGTTTTGTGCCTAACCTTAACCCAGTTGTCTTTGTGCCTAAACTGAACCAAAATGTGATATTTCCACATCCATAGACAACTATCATTCCCTTGGGCAACTTCAAAGGACATCTTTAGCATCAGTAGGAGACCAAGAGACTTACAACGCATCAGTATTTGACTCCAGGGTAAGCGTTGTTATCTGACACTGTGGAATGAGAATGTGCTGGCTGAAGCTACCACAAATAGAAATATTCCTTCCATTAAAATCAAAGCAAACTATATAAAATTGAGGATGGCACAGGATAGAACTTCCTGACAGCCAGCTGCTCAGTAGTGGAGCTGCCACAGAGGCCCTACAAGGAATAAACTAATTTAGTTCCATTTGTGTAAGACATTTTACTTACAATATCACCAATCCAGCAATTTAACTATGAAACAAATTTGCCAAATTATGAATTGAAGATTTGTAGATTTTACAGGGTATACTACATGGAATTCTAAAATAGGTTTCTGGGTTGTTGTTGCTGTTGTATTTAGGGTTCATAAGCTTGGGAATCAGTGAGTACAGATGTTCAGGCCCACCCTAGATTTCTGTATTTACAGTACAGCTTCCATCCTGGAAACATGGCCCACTTCTTATACAGTACAGTGGCTTCAGGATGGTCTGCCAAGAGCTTCATCTGAAAAAAAGAAAACCCACACACAAGCTCATGTGCATGCACATACAAGTCAAAAGAGGCAAACACTAACTTACACGCAGTTGCTATTTCAATTACACACTTGCTGATGCACATATAGTGAACACTAGCAACTGGCAACTAAACCCAAATCCGATCAGCTCTCCCCTGATGTTAGAGGATAGAATTAGAAGGAGAGTCAGAGCACAGCAAGACAGAGAAAGATGTAGAGGATGGTAGTTGGTTTGATTGGGGCACCAAAGGGGAACAGGAGCAGATGATTATTAGCGGTGAATGAGGAGGGAATCCAGCGAGTGGGTGGGTCAGTGAGTTGGAAATAAGAGCCAGAAAAAAGGGGATGCATCAAAGAGTGATCAGGGAACAGAAGTGAGAAATGAAAGATGCTGGAGGATTTGACAGTTACAGTGAGAGAGCGAAGAAGAGCAGAAAATAATGATGGAAGTGAGCAAATGCTAGAGAGGGGGAAACTTCAGTAAGGCCTGGGGGAGAGGAACGGAAAGCAGGGGTGAGAATAAAACTAGGAATTATAGGCTGTTATTTATATAAACCATGATGGGTTGAATTAGGGGAAGGATATGGAAATGGCCATTTTAGTAGTTTAAAATATATTTTTGTGTAAAATGTTTTCATGCTCTTTACATCCTAAATGAAAAATACCATATACAATTTAGTGTACAAATACCAGAAGCATCCATTTTTTGGCCACTTACTTTATGCGCAATATAATCGATTTTTTAGTTTTACATTTATATAAGGATATATAAATTCCAATCATCCATTTTCTATTATCTGCTGCTGGCTTGCTGTGCCAGCTGGCAATACAAGGACGTCCAGATATTCCTCTCCCCAGTGATAACTCCGCCTGATATATAATATACCTGACATACTGTATAATGTCTCCAGAATACTATGGCCCGGAAACCTCCGAAAAATATGCACCCAGAAGGATCCTGATCATACTGTATGCTTGAACCACTTCAACTGGCTGCGTTTCATGCAGCAGAGCAGGGGCTCCAATAAAGGCTCACTGTGGATATATGAACTCCTTATCCTTTCTCTAAAGCCCCTTTTACACTGCACATTCAAGGCAGGTTTACCACGCCAATACACATATGCTGGAGGAGAAACAACATTTACAGCATGATTCAAAAAGAAGTATAATTGTGATTGTGTTCAGTATGTTAATGATTACTGTTACATTCAGCGTAGTTTGAGCACAAGTTTATTTGATCAGACATAATGCTTCACAGGAGAGTTGGGGAGACTCGCAAAAAACTGGTAATTTTTGATAATTGATAATTATCCAGATGTCATCAACCATCAACTGTGTTTGGGTCCAAATCATGTCTAAAATGTGCACCACTAGCAAAAGCACATGACAGTTCACCCACTGGTAAAATTTGAAAGTGATGTATTTCCAATGTTCGTGTTTAACATCACATCACTAAAACCAGGGTGCCAGTAATGTAATTTTTAAGGCAACTTCTTAAGGATCAACGTAAAAAAGCAAGCTGCTTCTGTCCGCAATGTCATTATTTTGGTGGATACCCAAGGCTCATGACCATAGTCAGGGGAAAAATATATATTTACTGGTACAGTACAACTCCTGCTGCTGATGCTAATCAATCTACCTGTTGATCTTAATAACCTGAGATATTTTAACTCCTTCACCTGGAGTGAAGGCAGTTGAGGGTGAATTGCTGTCATTTTCATCAGCAAAGAGCAGCCACAGATTTGGCAGCATTTATGTTTGACTGCAAACTGCACCGGTGCACGCTGAAGGTCACAGTGTGATGAAGCTAACAGAACAACATCATTCGCAAAAAGCACAGAAGCACCTCTGACGTCCCCTGGCCAGAGGGCAAAGCTGTTAAATGTTAAATGTTGTAGTACATTGAAGTACATTGTAGTACATTTTCAAATTGGACTTCTCTGGGAAGTCTGGGCTGTTTGTGAGAAAAAAACAAACATTTCACTCACCTTTAAATCATAAATTGCTGGTTTATGTTTGTTCTAATAAGATACAATATGGTACAAAGTGAGATTTAGTGGTGACTGGATGGTATAATTTGCACATTGGATTGAGCCAGGCTGGATGTTTCCTCCTACTTTAAGTCTTTGTGATAAGATAGGCTAATCACATTCTGGATCTAGTGCTGTATCAATCTTCTTATCTCACTGTCATAAATGAAGCAAATAATGCTATTTCCCATAATGTTGAACAGGTCTTTTAAATGTCTAAACCCTGCAGTGCGAGGGCTGTAATAGGATGTTGTTGTTGTTGCTTCACTAAGTGCACTTGCTGTGTTTAGGAGGTCGAAGTTTGTTCCATACTGGATCACTCAAAATGCATCTAATTCAAAATGTATTGTTTATAACATTTTCAAATTCTGCTAAAATGGAGCAATTGAGCACAAAAATGGCTGGGTAGAAATGGGGCCTCTCAGTGGAGAGTGCAAGTACAGGATGAGGATGAGATGGTTGTTTTGAGCTGTAATTAGAACAGTTGTCTTCCCATCATCCCCTCCTGCTCCTTGTCTCGCCCTAGCTGACGCTTGCCGGCTTGGCCTTCTTACAAAGCTATTAAAAATACAACACGCATTATTGATGTTTCTCCAAGTCACATGACCTCAACACAACAGTTAAAATGTTACCACAAAATGATGTCACAGTGATTATGCTGATGGTGTCTGATGATAATTATGATAAGAAAACTGTACTATGAAGATAATTAAAATGCAGAATCTTATTTTAACACAATGAAAACAAGATAAAGTGAAGCCATCTTGGAGTTGTCACTGTCTGTGTGACACTATACACAAGAGGAAGCTAAAGGCAAGCAACTGACAGAGGGAGGTAAAATATGGAAATGAAACTTTCCATAAAAGGCTATTCAAGCTTGTAACACCCCAATCAGCCTGTTACATGAAGCTGAAGTAGATTTTTATCTAACAGTCTAAACACTCCATTATGGATATGTGAGGACAGGTGGTTGGTTCTAAAAGTTTCAGCTTGATTGACGAAGTGAATGTTGTATTTACAGTTTTAGTTGAAGGAAAATGTATATCTTTTACTTTAGTTTGTTTCTTTTTACTGTAAATAGGTCTTTGAATTAAATATGCTAAACACAATTAATTGAACTTGTTTGATTCATGTCTCATATTGATAATGAATTGAAAGGCATATGAGAATGTGTGTCACATTAATTAGCATCCAGAAACAGTCCAACGACAGCTGCTGAGACTGCCTGTTCCATTTGTTAACCTGGATAACAGCTGGAACAATGTGGTAAAACAACGTGGCTCAGTGATTAACCAGAACAATTACACTGAATATAAGAGGAGTCAGTTCATAGAGTTGTCACACTGCCAGCAAATTAAACAACTTTAACACATCTACACTCAGATTAAAACTGGTATTGTTTAATATTTTATTGCTGACAATCCTCAAACAAAGATTAAATCAAACTTCCCTACCACTATCCAAAAGTTTGGAGTCACTTAAAATTACCCTTTATTTTTATTTATTTATATATATTATTTATTTGATTTTTTGTCCATTAAAATAACATCAAATTGATCAGAAATGCAGTCTAGACATAATGTTAATGTGACTATTGCAAGTGGAAATCTATTTTTAAGGCCCATCATCAGCAACATTAGTACAGTGTTCCAGTGGCAAGTTGGGTTTGCTAATGTAAGTTGTAAGTCTATTTAAAAGGCTGACTGATCATTAGAAAATCCTTTTCCAGTTACGTTAGCACAGCTGAAACTGTTGTGCTGATAAATAAAGCAAAAAGAAAACTGCTTTCTTTAGTTGAGTATCTGGAGCATCAGCAATTGTGGATTGTGTATGACTCCCTACAGAGAGCAGTGCAAACTGGCTCTGACCAGAACAGAAAGAGTTGGACGCGCCAGTGCACAGCTAAGCAAGAGGACAAATACATTCGAGTGTCTAGTTTGAGAAACTATCAGCACTGAATTTCTTGTTCTGGCCTGTCTAAGAGCAGCTTTGTACAGGCTTCATTCACAAAATGTCTATGCTTGTATATTTATTGTGAAGCTGCATCACACAAGCCTGTTTGGCTCAAGTACACAACGGCTTGAACACTTTTCTAAAGCCACACCAGTGATGATTTCACTGGCTCTCTATACTGTCACAACATACATTTTCCACCTGTGTACAATCTCTACTTCTGCTGTCAACAGCTACCAACTAATTCCATGTCCACTCCAGGCCGACAAGTCAAACTTCCTGCTGTTGGTGATTCAGCCCAGCAATGCTCTTTGCACTTTGTTTCAAGTGTCTCGTTTAATCTGACCACTCAATCTTCTTCTCCTGCTCCTCGGTAACTTTCACAGCACTTTTTTTGCAAAACTACTCTTTATTCTTTTTCAGGAATGGCTTCCATCTGGTGACTCTGCCATACAGTCCAGATCTAAAATCCACCAAACCACAGCTCTGCAGCCCTGTCAGAGTGCTCCTTTGATTTTCAGTTTGCTTGCTGGCGCATTTAACTGAATTTGTATATGATGGGCTTCAGTGAATTGATTTTCACCTTATATGTTGCAAAAAATCTAAATTAAAACCTCTGATTAATTGACATCTTTGGGTTAGATTCAGTCACAAACATAATTCTGCTCATGAACCCTTTGTGAAAAAGGCCTTTTCAAGACAGCCTGAAATAAAGAATGAGTCTAGTTACCACACTCACACATCATGTTTGTCCTGCACTGACAGAGGACGGGAGGGGAAGCGTGGATAACTGATCTGTACACACAAAACTCTCATGGACATAGCTACGGTTGTCTTACTGATTTCCAAATACAAACACATGCAGACTCAGTGTAAGGCTGTGTGTGTGTCTGTGTGTTTCGGGCAGGCGTTGTGGGCATATTTGATGCCCACTAGCTGACTCCGATTTAGAGCCAGTGGTAAGATCACACGCTGCATTCTGACAAGCATAACTTGAAAGCAGCAGATGATGAAAACTCGCACACATTCAAACGCACACACACATTTTTTTTTTTGCTTGCTCTGTTTCTCACACTTTCCCACAGAAGTATGGAATTTTATTTAAAGATGAACACCAGCCATATTTTTCTTCACTAACCCCCACTGAAGGCTTAAATTAATCAATAACTCAAGTTACTTCCACAGATAACTGTGAGAAATACTGAGTACAGATACCAATGATTTATAATTCTCTCTCCGCGATGTTCGACATGTCTTTGTCTTTACAGTTTAATGACATCAACATTCCACTGCTGTCAACCACACCACACAAAATCTGCTGAGGAAAAAAAAAACGCTGCGGTTTTCAACCTCTTGTGATCTAATATGGGGTGTTCTCTGAGAACAATGAGGATGACAAGCAATTTATAACTTGTGTCCCTGCATCAAAGTGTCTTGTTATTGCACTTAAGAGAGAAAACAACATTGTGAAAGAGGATAGCCTGTGGGGGCAATGAAAGTCAAAAGGAGGATAAAGAAAAACAGCCTGAATTCTCTTTTGTACCTAAGCAAACTGCGTAATGTGAAAGGCATTTGTTCATTCACTAGTGAAATGCTTTTGCTAACAGGTGCTAACAGGCTATTCAGTTTTTAGTGCACTTTAAGAGCAAGGGCTCTTGTTTTGTACAAGTTTCACAGCCAGTATAAACACTCATGGTTCCCAGAGGATGAATGCAAAGATTTGTGATCTCCCAGTATTTCCTATTTAGAGTTACCTTGTACCTTGAAGTGCTTCAGATAATGCAACAGCAAATGCGTACTCCAGCAACTTGCATAAAGCTGGTGGGCTGTTTCATTGTACACAACCCTTTTTTAATGGGATTACTAGTCCTCAGTGTGGATATCCTACAATTCATATAATACAGCCCAATAGCATTTTAGACCTTCTCAGTTTGTAATAGCATGAAACATGATGTGCCACTCCCCCCCCCAGCCACCACCACAGCGCCCTGACCCATTGCTGGCACCAGCATCTCTCAGCTCAGATAACTCTGGGTAAGCCTGTCCTCCAGAAGAGATTTTTTGTTTCTCAGATTTGAGATCAGACATTTTTTACTTTAGCATTTTCTATTTTCTAACACAGATAGATACATAACATGATTTATGATGGCATGGCAAACTTGAAAATGTGACAAAATGTCACCACTTCATAAGGAGGACCACAACCATGAAGAAGTCATGATAAAGTAATGCTTAGGTAATGGTGATTTCAGTTGTTGGAATACAACAGAATACTTGTGCACCGCAATGACTATGAAGAAGACATAAACATTAATAACTCAGAAGTCACAAAGATTCAAATACCTTATTTGTAGCATTAATTCATGTATTGTTGTTGCATTAACACATGCATGAGATATTGATAATTCTTGCAAAGTCCTGATAGTTCATGTAGTATTATATGCACGGATTTGTGATTTTTCATCCATGAAATCATGCACAAATTCATGATAATTCATACACTCATAATCTAAAATGTTACCAATCAGATCACATTTGGTGGCCAGTTTATACAGAAAACCAGAAAAGGCACAAAAGGCGAAAAATTGATTTGTGAGTGTAAGAACGTATGAAGTGTCTCAGAATCACTGGTGATAGATGCATCTATTAAAATGAAAATGCATACACAAGAACTCAGCTGGGGAACATTAAAATACAAATAAAACTCAGTCTGTTAGTCAAAGTGTTACAAACCCAAATTCAGATGTTGTGTTTATTCTGCTTGTAGTTTCCAGTCTGTGAAGCTAGATTTGATTATAGAAAAATTAAAGCCAGCAACAATGCATGTTAGTCGCCAAAAGCAAATGAGCATCTTTGTGTAATCCTTTGTGTGGTAATTCTTGTCTTTTCTTGGCAACATGTTGGTGGAAAGTTTTTCTTTTTGGGGTTTTTTTGTGTTTCTTTGTTTTCTCCATGTGAAATCAAGGAGGCAAATAGTCCAATTTTTGCTTCATCACTACACTGTAGTTTATTTTATGGCTTTTGGTGTCTCCCTGCATGAGTCCACATAATTCTCACACACCGCCTCCACCACTTGTTCTTCTACCCTGAATGTAATCCTCCAAGTTTCTCTTGGCAGTGCTGTTTGACAGGCCTGGCAGTGTGGCTCAGAAGAAACCAGTGCTTTCAGGACCTCTTACACAAAATCTGATTCACCAGGTTGGCTTTCTGATATCTGGGTGCTTACAGGCTGCCTGGACTCTGAGGTATGTATCTTCTCTAGCTAACTACCTGACAAAACAGAGCGGGCACAACTGGACAGCCACTCAATGCAGAGGAAAATGTGCCCTTGAAAAAGATCTTTCACTGTCTCTTACTCTTTCATTTCCCTACATTTACTTTGTGATTCTTGACATCTCTTCCTCTTCGCCTACCTCCCATTTCTGTCTCACTACCCTCTCTTTTAATCCCTTCACATTGCAAGCCATTCTTGTTTTCCTTTTTCTCTTCCATATTGCTTTTACTTTAAAGGTCTTCTCTCCTTTGCCACAGTTCAGTGGTGCTTGCTGTTTACACCATGCAGTGACTTCAGTAACAAAGACAGTAACCTCTGCTATATGGGAAACAGAAGCAGAAAGTCTTAATGTAAAACCATTTGATGCCACATTGTGATTGGCTCCAACTATGGATATAGCAGACAAGTCCATCCGTCACAAGTGAAATGAGTCGACGGCAAATTGAGTTGCAATGAAGAAAATCTTCATGGAGTGTTATTAGAGAAGGTACAGTCTTTATGTTCTTTTTCCCCCCAGAAAGGTCACTTACTTAAACGTATGTGTCTTTGTGATGGGAACATCGATGTGTTTCCTGTAAGGAGGTGCTCTTGCCAGGAATTGGCCATAGACAGGCCACATGAAATGCCATAAAGGTGATGAGATAGAGATTAGATAACAAAATGATATACAGAGGACTTAGAAAGGTGAAAAGTGATGCTTGTAAAATTGCAAATAAGGCCCAGGTCCCAGGTGAAGAACTGTAATTAGGGCTGAATCAAACTTGCACTAATCAATAAATTTAAAAGAGATTAGGTAGAGTGGTTGTCCAACAATCATGGGGTCATTATTTTTAAAACCAACATCTTTTCATTAAATTTAGAAAAAATGGAGGTCACCACAGACTTCCGGGACCTGCATCATTACACACTGTTGACCACTGATTGCTTTAAAACGGGTGACAAGCACAAAGCTCCTGGGAGTGGACGAGTCAGAAGACCTGTCCTGGATCTCACATATTATGATGTGATTTACTGCATCAGCTGAAGAAAGTATGATTGCTTTCACCTATCTTCAACACATTCTACTGAGACACCATTGAGAGAATGCTGACCACCTGCATTACAATCTAGTATGGAAACAGGAACATTCACAACTGTGAATACAGCTGAAAAGATGATCTGCTCTCTGAGCAATCCATGAAACACATGGTACCTGCAAATCCCTCAACATTATGGTGCAGTTAAAATTCTGTCTTGTGTTTTGATGATGAGGTCCAACAAACCCATTAGAAATGTATAGGTCTGTGTGTTTTAAGTCACACCAGAGAAAAGAAAACCAGCAAAGCAAAGCTACTTTCTCAACAGTTAACTTTATTCAGCTGTGCTGTTTTTATTTAGTGTTTATACTGTCTGCTCTGTGGACTGCCTCATGGACCTCCTGGGTTTAACTGGAAGACCTTATGGCTAGTAGATCATTAGCTGCTTGGCTGCCACAATGACAGGCGCACATGGGGATATATATACACATCATACTTGCACACCAACACACACATATCCTGTTATGCCCATTAAAGAACGGGTTGTCTTAGATCTCGACTCAGCTGCATCAGCAGAACTATAAGTATTTTTCAGCTCTCTTTTTATGTTGCATATCATCATATCAACACATCATAAAAAATGTACAAATGGATACAAAAAGCCCACACATGGTTGCACACATGCTTCAGTTCAGCTCCATTTGCATGAGATTATTGTGAGGATGGTGAGCTAAATCTGTGAATCTGTGCTTGAATCAGAGGGAGGTGTTTCTTATAGTTATTCTTTTTTTAGACAAAATATTGGAAACACCTCTGTAACATACAATTTAACAACACCACAAACCTTAATGAAGGTATGATTTACTTGGGGGCTGTTGCATTAGAATGCATTTGTTTTAGCCTGGTGCAGAGTACCTAATACATTTTCTCCATCATTGTACTGCTGAGTGTTCTTCAACATATTCAGTTTCTCCCTTGCCAAGAGCTCCATTCCTCATTGCCTAAAAGAATCCATCCTCCTAGATCTCTCTGTCTAAATTACTTCAGACCAATTACCTAAACATCTGTAGTCATGAAATCATTGGAGCATATCATCCTTGCTTATCTGAAAACCTTCTCTCCTCCACTAATAGACTCTTTACTATTTCCATATAAAGCCAACAGATCTATTGGTGATACCCTCAGTGTAGCTCTCCCCCACATTATGCAACACATGGAGTCACTTAACACCTAGGTCTGTATCCTCTACATGGACATAGCACCTCTGCTTTCAGCACTCTAAACTCTGCTGAACTTTTCTATAAACTATTGGACATGAACATTGACCCCTGATCTGTCACTGGAGCCGCAGCTTCCTGTGGACTATGTAACAAAGGGCCAAGGTTAATAACTCTGCTTCCCACCTCCTGACCCTCAGTACCAGAGCCCCTCAAAGTTATGTGCCTCTTCTCTTTGCTCTTTTCATTACGTGCTTAAAGACTCACACCCCGCCACTTCTTTGTTAAGATCTGTAAGTATGTAGGGGACACATTTTAGGTCTCATTTCCAATAACCATGAAAAACACCACAACAGACTAGAGCGGACATCCAAACTGGACCTGATGGGACCTGTCAGTACCTGAGGCTTCAGGTTTGAGTTTGGACATGCTTGGGTTTGGGTAGGGTTCAGCAGACTTTCAACCTTTAGGTCTTTCTCAGAGTCAAGCATGAGGGCTATCATAGAAAAACACAGCACAAACTCAAATGAGTTGGGCTGGGGTCAGGTTTGGACTTATAATATGGAAATATAATTCAATATTGAATTAGGGTTGAATTAGGCCACCACACCTTTGAGCTCAGGTTGGGTTTGGAAAGAACTGCTGCTCAGAGAATAAACTGCAGGGCAATCATTCCAAAACCCATGATTTTATCATCGACTTTAGATGTAGTCCAGCAACATCTTCTACTATGTATCTGGAAGATGAGTCATGGCAACTGGACTTCTTTCAGTCTGCACTTTGGGGCAGAAACCCTGGAGTTGGTGTGGGAATATGAAAGGACAGCATGTTCTGCTATGCTTCTGCACTGCAGGAATTGAAAGTATCCTCACCTCATCCGTAACAGTCTGGTACGACAGTTCAGAAAGCCAAACTCACAGCGGGTTGTCAACAACTCATCTAAAATCACTCGTACCCTATCTCCAAACAACAACAGTGAAGAGAACAAATAAAATCAACCCTGGCTCCACTCATTCAGCTCAACTTCTCTTCCAGCTGTGACCTGTGTTCTAAATCCCTGTGTGTCAGGATAAGCCATTTCAAAAACAGCTTACCAAGGTACCAAGGATTTCCTATCAAGGACACTGCACTGTCTTGCAGTGGGGAAATTGTCCGCCATTTTTGAATGAAAGAAACTGATGAACAAGCAAGAAAGTATGCATGCTAGTGTGTGCGTGTGTGTGTGTGTGTGTGGGTGTGTCTGGGAGAGAAAAGAGTATTATTGACAAAACACAAATGGCTGTTGACCTGGAGCGCTGGAATGTCATGCACTGTGTGTTGAGTTGGACAGAAAGAGACAGTGTGTGAGGAGTGTGAAACGTCTGTCAGAACATCTATCATCAGGTAAATTAGCTTTAGTGAGCAGGAAAAGAGCATCACAGAGAGCAGATGGAACTGACCAACAGAGCCAAACAATGTTAAGATGAGGTGAGATAAGATAACACTTTATTGATCTTCGGAGGGGAAATTTACATGTCACAGCCGCACAGTAAAAATGACATAAAATCTGGCCAGAATATTTAGGGAGGAGCAACACAGTAGATAAATTAAAAGTTTGTGAGTTCATGAGAAGCAACAAGGTCACTGAAATGCCAGGTGCCTTTATGCTGAGAAATCAAGCAGATCAGTCTGCAGTTCTCTGCAAGTGATGGAGACCAAGAAGTCCTTGTTTGCCTTTTCATCCTCCCCATCTGAAAACTGTCCAATTACAGTGAATCAGGACTGAGTTCCTTCAGCCGTGTCTCATTCTGGTCTGTGACCAGGGCGGATGACTCCTCCACTCTATTGGAGAGACACCATTTCACAGTTTTCTCAGTGCTTCTCCCCTGCTCCACACCTTCACCTCCTCAGCTCATGGTGGATTTTAGGTCTGCTGGGTGACATCTGCTGGATTTCAGGTCTATCTCCTGGGAGGAGGCCTATGTTTTGTCCTAACAGCTAGTAGCTAATAGCAGGCTAACCATTTCCATATGTAAAAAACACTGCTGTTTCGAGGTTAATGTGTTTCTCCCAACAAAGTCAACAAAGGTCCTCTCACAAATGCAGGGGAAAGATCCAGTAAGTTCACTTCTGCCCATCACCTCAGAAAAGCAGAAAAAGGGGGAAGTTTATTTTAAATGTGTGAAAGACCCAAAGTCAAGACTCAATATGGAAAGAAATCCAGAAAAACAATCCAGAAAAACAACTTGTTTTTTCATAAAGAGCAGTGAAAGAAATGCTTAATGAGAAATTGTAATGACTAATGGAGCAGAAGTTAGACTGAATGTAACATAAAAGGTAGCACCTTTCACGTGACAAGGATGCTACCGGCTTCAGGTAATGGGTAGCCTGTGCACCTAAGACAGGAAACATAGCTGTTCATGTAGTTTACCCAGAGCTGCAAGTGAAGCGAGTGTGGTTGTCCTGTGTGTCTTTATGCTATATACAAATGAGAGTGCAGTTGTTTCTCTGGTTTGTTGTCTGGTACCTGGTTTCACAGGTTACATAGAGAGATTCCCGAATATTCAAATATTTAAGTTTCATGACCAAGGTTCTATACCCAGCCTTGATCTGAAATGACCTCACTATGGCTTTTAATTAAGATACTGGATTACTTCCATGACCCAGAAACTTTGTTTGCTATTTTTAAGCTCTGGGATGCTCTAAAGAGTGTAAACAGTCTGGTTCCCACTGCATCAAACTTGTTTTGGAGAAACTTAGAGCAAACCACAGTCTCATGCAGTAAAAGCATAAAACTAGGTAGAAGTGACATCCTGGCATATCTACATATGGATGACTGAGTTAAAAAAAATCCCCTTGTATTCTTTCTTCCCTGGATAATTGATCAAATTCCCCTTCTTTCACTCTGCAACACAAATTTTTGAGTCCTGCAGTTGTGGGGCCTGTGGGATCCCTTTCATAACTTGCACAGTAACTGCCAATTTGTTTTAATGGGACCTCCCTCCACCTTCTTGTTTTCTAAGCTGCACTAAATTAGGTATTTGCAAACATTAAGTAAAATAAGTCTGATATGAGCAACACCCGGAGGCTAAACAATGGCATTATTAACAGAGAAAATGCTGTTCACACATCCCAGGCCATCCACAGACACAACGAAACAAACATTCTGCAGGTTTCACACATTCCAAAGCCCCCAGCTAACACTGCATGAGTTCATCGCTGTGAAAACCATCAGAGCTTCCCATTATCCAAAGACAGACGACCCTCACTTTGGGATCACAATAGTAGATCTGTGTCAAATAGCTGTCACCACATTCCTAACATTTGTTTTAACCTGCTTCGATGGCCAAATGCTGGGATTTACTGCAGTGGAATGATTCATATTGGAATTTTAACCATGTGGATTCAACATGCATCAGCTGAACTGTTGCTACTTCATACATATTTCATTCCATTGATACATAGATCTAACCTCCCCTGGCCCAGTAACTCAACAGAACAACAAGAAAATAGATTTCTCTCATAGGCAGAATTGTCACTAAGCATAATCAATAATGTGAGCTTATGAATGTGGAGACAAACATCCACAGTAATGAGTTTACCAATAGTTTCCAAAGCCTGTAATCAGGTCATAGTTCACTGAACTGTGTCATCATGTTACCCACAAAGGTTGGTGAACTAATGATCACTTCTCAGAACTGAGTGAACCCTGGCCTTTAGTATTAAGCTGCATTGTGAGGATGTATACTGGGAAAACATTTTTTTCATCAAACGGTATTTCCAGTGCAGCTACTCACATGAAAGTAAGACCAGACATTGGTATCCACTGAGGCAGAATATTCCAATGAATAAAAACGCAATGTGTGTTAAACTGAAATGAAAAAAAAAGAAAAATATTCAACACAGTAGGAAAGTATTGAATTAATTCAATTTGGTAATTAAACTAAATGTTTTTCTAACCTGTGAGTAATTAGAATCAGCAGGGTTGGTGATGCAATTCAAGATGGGCAGTAATTAGTTATAAGAGTAGTAAAAGATTCAAGGGTCTATAGAAGAGAACTCCAGAAAGTCATAGCGAAAACAACAGGTAATTCACTCCACCATTATGTCTCCAAGACCTGTCAAACATGTTAAAGTTTGACAGGTAAATCTGAAGTTGGCTCCACAACATTCAGAGAAGTCTGTATATCACAGGAGCAATGGCTCTACATATGACTCTAATATAATCAATCCTGTAGTGAAGTTTCCACGATGAAGCGTCATGGTGTTGTGTAGTGATTGCTGTGGAGTGGAGTGACAAACCCACATGAAAATTATCACCATCTTTGTAGTTTTAGCATCTTTCAGCATATTTATGTGTTTTTTCCTGTTCTTTTTTGGTTCATTGATGACTCTCATCAACCTAGTTTCAGTAGCAGTATTCAGACTCGGCTCGTTTTAGTGAAAACACCCCAGGAACTCAAGTTAGACCTGCTACCACAAGATGACTGAATATTGCACCTGAACATGACTACTGGACACTAACACATGTATAACTCCAAATGAATAATGATGTTGCTCAGAGTCTGCTGGATGTGTAGTCTAAAAAAAAGCTGCTTTAAAATCTAGAACCAGGGATAATTTTTCTTCCACATACTATTAATAATTATAAAAACCTAACATGACTGCAGACATAATGTTATGCTAGCAGCAGCTGATGCAGTTTGGGGCGCCTAGCCTCAAGCAGAGATGAGGGGCAGGCTACACAGGTCTGGTAAGCTCACTTTTCTCTAACCCCCCCACCTCCAGATTACCTTCATTTTCAAACTTGTTGTCTTCAGAGCCAGCTGACACTGATTCAAGTGACATCGCTTGAGGACATTTGTCAGGACTTTGCACAACTCCCATTAATACCATATAAAGTAAACAGTTAGTTTACTGTATTCTGCCATTCTGCTCCAGGTAGTCTTCTACTGAGTTCTTGTATGACACACAACAGGTAACATAACAACTACTCTGAAGCACTGATACCAAGCAACAATCAGACAAAACTCACTGCAATAAACACTGACACAGCTGTCGCGTTATTTTGACGTTAATTTCATTTTGCGCCGCTTCCATTGTTGTGATTTTGGGGTTGATCATTCGTAAGATTCTTGACGAAATCTAAATCTAAAAGCTAAATGTACTGTAGTAGCAGTCAAGAGAAATAAATGTCAAGGAGAAAAACCTGTGACTTGGAAAAGGGGACAAAAGACGGATACAGTGAGAGAAAGCAGAAACATACATCATACTGCTCACATGTGCGTGATCAGCTGTGGCATTTTCGGCTGCTAACCTGCGGTAAAGGTCAAAGGTGACTGCTTGTCTTTCCTGTCATCTCCAGCTATTCACACACACATATTCATAATGTGGCAGGCGGCGTTTCCATACTGTATGTCAAAGGGCGCTCATCTCTCCCCAGGGAAGATGACTGGTTGAATTTAAATAGGGACGGAGTATGAACTAAAAAAACACACCCTGACCCCATTTGAATAATGAATGTGCACTGTATTAACTGAACTTTGATCATTTGTCTGCAGGTCAGTCTTTCATTCAGCCTGCCTGTTCATCTGGATGTGAGTGTGCGTGAAGCTGCCTGCCCGTTTGTGTATATACCCGTCTGTTTGTCCCTGTAACTGTAATGGCAATCTTCAAAGACAGTTTCACAGCATGAGAGATGATGAAGACCTGGTTTGTAGCAGGCATTCCTGGCATGCCGCAGAAAACATTCAAATAATTTCTTCTGTGGATAATTACTCAGAGATGATTTGTTGCCATCATGAGAGGGGCGTGGGAGTGGATTCAGAGATAAGTTAATAGGGAGGCAATAAAAATAGCTAGGGGGAGGAAAAGCAATTAAAAAGGGGCAGCGATGTGACATATTGTACAGTAACAGCCCTGAAGGTGTCTAAGGTGAGCTGGTACACATCATAACAGAGTGAGAACATACTAATTTGGCTGCCATGAAGACAGACATCCCTCCTTTGAGAAATAAGCTCTGTCCAGTGTGCACTGTCCCGAAATAGCAGATGCATAAAATTAGCCAAGCAGACCCCTTGCTGCAACCTACCCCCAATTGCACTCAATTCCTGCATGTTTTAAAATAATAAGGCTTACCTGATAGGTTTGTTAGTAGAAATTTTGACATAATCTTGGTTTCAGTTTTATTGCATACAGTAGGAGACAGGGTTGACTCATGCTAGGTTCATCACTATAAGTATCACCATCATCAAAAATGCAACATGTTAATGCTGTGAAACTGGGCCTAGGTCACGGTGTGTGTTTCTTCCAGGTAGGAATCTATATTGATCTTGAGCTCACTGGTGATGAAGTTGCACCACAAACGTTGTTGCCTTTAGCTGTCAGCTACTGACAATAAGCTCCCTCTGACAAAAAACTGACAAAATCTGATGAAGCACACCTGTTAAAAACCCCCGCAGCAATGCTAATACTTGGCGGCTCGCCTCAGTCGGAGCTTCGCTTTTTTACAACACACATTTACACACACACACTCTCAATTGTTACTGTTTTCATTGTGAAATAAGATGTTGCGAGTTAAGCCTTCAGCCTGAGCACCTGGGAGGCACACTGACAAGGACGACTCTTTATCAGTTTGCAGTGGAGTGTCAGTTTGTGGAGTCGAGCACGGGTGAAGCGCAGCTTAACTAGGACACATAAAACGCTTTTCCTGGCAGAGGAGAGCAAGGACAGACAGGTGAGCTAGATGGGTGTAATATCACTGGAATGGCTCCGGGGCTGGAAGTGTGTTTGTGAGAATGACGTGAGGCAGCGAAGACTAATACGTTGAATAGAGCCTTTCTTCTTCAAAGACTTCTGATCACAGGACTTCTCTCTCTCACTCTCACACACACGCAGACACACAAAGAAAAAACACAGCCATAAGCGTGGACTCACATCTTTCAGGGGCCTCTTCCTTCTTCTCTCCTCACCTTTCCTGCTCACATAAATGTACAGTACAAAGTATATACTGAGGCGCGCAATCACACATTTGCCTCAAGGGAATTTGGCCCTAACAGTGCAAGCACTTGCTGTTTTGTCTTTTTTGACAAGTTAGATTTGAGGGCCACATTTCAGCAAACAAAGGAAATGCTAAATGCTTTCACACTCTCTTACACACTGCTTTCACTATCTTCTGACACTATACATTATGTACTATCTTTTGTCCAGAAAGTAAAAAACTGAAAGTAGGCTCCTGGAGTGCCGCAATTGTTGTAACTACTGCTCTATTAATATTGATCAAAATTATAATGTTAAACGTGTGAGATTAAGATGTATCAAGACCGGTTGTTCTAGAACTCATCATTATACACTAAGTTACATTCTTGGGTTGGACGGTCAACTCGTTGGCTGACTTTCATGTGAAAGGCCATCTTGAAGTTGTTAGTATTGTTATGGTTCTTCCATACATGGTCATTTGGCAGGAAAGCTTTTAGGTTTTCGGCACCTAATGCTTGGAATAAATTACAATCTGTACTTCAACTTCAAGCCCTTATTACATTGAAGTAGTTTAAAGCTCTGGTGAAATCGTTTCAGTTTACTTTGTCTGTGTGCAAGTGTTTTATGTGAGTAAGTTTTAATGTGTTAATCTAATGTGTTGTTTGTTTTTATTGTAATTATGCTGCTGCCTTCTTGGTCAGGTCTCCCTTGCAAAAGAGATCTTTGATCTCAATGGGACTAACCTGGTTAAATGAAGGTTAATTACATTTCCTTCCATTTCTTTCCCCTTACTCTGCTCTCCCTCTGCTCACCTCCATTGACTCTAATCAACCTGATCAGTCTCACCTGTCCATCTCCCTTCATAAGCAGGTCTTCCAGCCCTGGTGCCTGGCCAGGTGGTCTGCTTTATTATCATCAGTGAGCTGCTTTCCATCATGAATTCGGATTGATTTCCCATGAATAGAGCCTGCTTTGGACCTGACCCCCAATCTGCGCCTCTGACCCCTTGTACCTTGAGTTTGTGTTTTCTCTGTGTTTCTGACCCTGGCTTGGAATTTTGGATTTTGTATTGTGGACCTTGTTACATGGACCCTGGACTTGTCTCTATGTGTTGTTTATTTCCTTGTCTCTGAAACCTTACCCTGTTCCTAACCTGTACCTGTATCTGTGGGTAAATTGTATTTGGACTGATCTCCTCTCTCTGTGTACAAATTTCTGACTTGGACCTGGACCTGCCTAAATGGATAGATACTGTATACACACACTCACATACAATGGTTAGTAACCTAAAATGAACTTTTGCACCACTGTTGCTGCTTTGCTTTGGATTTTGAGGACATATTTCCAGTTGGACTCAAGGAAAAGTTTTTGAGATGATTTCTCTTAAATTGAAGATGAAAAGCTGTAGGAGGCTCGGGCTACTTGCTCTGACTGGGATCACAGTTGCCAGAGTACACAGGAGTCTTGCTGGTTCCCAAATCTCTGCAACAGAGATTTTGAGTAAAACATTTTCAGGACCACCAATGGACAAAAATATGAGAAAAACACCCAAGATGATAGAATCTTTCTTCAGAATAATTGAACATTTCACTCTGCATCCCAGAAGCTTTAATAAAGTGAACAGAGCAAGCTGCTGGTTTACATACCCTTACAGTATGAGTGTAGGTTTTCCCTTTAAAGAACTGTTATTATGTGATTATAGTATGTGATGGGATGATTGTCTTGTCACAATATTTTTTATAAAACAAAGCAGGAATCGCAAACATAATTTTTGTATGTATACACATTCAAGGTAATTCTAATAATTGGTTTCATGTCAGCGCAAAATTCTATCAAAGCAACAAACTACCCACGCACACACATACACACACAACATAATGCAATGTCCTGTGTTTTGTTCTCACACTAAAAAAAGAAGCAGCTTCCTATAGGTTCTAGTGAGGAGGCACTGCTGTGTGGACATCTTTCTATACTCATTCTGTTCAGACATTCAACAGCACTGCTTAACACAGGAGGCAGGAGACCTGCTATTGTTAATGCTAAATCTCTGCTCTTATGTTGGCTGTTGATCACGTCTTTTGGAGGAATTGTTGAAAGAGATTCTAAGAAATGTATAAAAAGTCATATTATCAAAAACAAATCCTTCCAAAACATGACTGACTGCTGATTTTGTCTCTAACAGTATTTGGGCAGTCCCTGAAGATGTGTAGATCACTAACTGCTCATTATGGGCTGTGCCACATTTGAAAGACGAGAATGGACCTCATCTTTAAGCACCAGAGCCAGAAAAATGCCTCATCAAAAACTGGTCCTTGGTTAAGTCCAGCCCAGTGAAAGCAGCAGATTTTGAACTAGAACCAGAAACAAAAAAATGTTAAGTATATTTGATAAAATGTGTCTTTGAATTTGACATATTAATTGATAAATAAATAAATTGTGTTGGACAGCTGCATATATATGATGGTGCTACTATGGGGTTTCTGCTGCCCCACAGCCAAGCGAGCTATTTTTATGAAGACATAGCTAGAAAGTGTTTTTTAACTTTTAAGTGGCATCCATTAAATCTTTTGGCTGAAATGACATCTTAATAATTAACACTAACTGTGTGAGCTGGTTGAAAACTTTGACGGGCTTTATAAGAACACTGTGGTCATTGTTGCTGTACTAAATGAGTCAAGCTAATGCTACTGTGCATATATTAGGCGGAGCCACATATCAGTTGATGATCCATGTAGAAGAAGCACTGTTTCATTGTAAAAGTTGTATCCCATAATTATCTGTGCTTTTTACAGAAACATATACTTGAATGAGCAACAGAAATTAGATGTATGCTTTATTAACTGTGTTTGAAAACAGCATTTTTCACTTAGACATTTTAAATGCTCCCTGAATGAGCTTGTTCTTTAATCTAACAATCCCACAAAATAATGCAGTTACATTCTACAGCTACAGTATGTAACTTTTTTCAAATATTATTTTAGTAAAGAAAAAACTCATATTAATGTTGAAGGGATGCTGTCAAGATTTTGGTGGACAAAGGTCACAGGTCAAAGTCCTGTGATCTCAGATATTTCATCACAACTGGCACAAATGTCCACTTGGACTCAGGAGAGAACTGATTGGAAGAGGAGTCTGGTTGACTCTAGTTACTTGTGTTATTTTTTTTCTTTCCAAAGACTAAAATAACTGTTCTTGCAAACAGCAAAGACCTTCCATATCCTGCCATAAATAAGACAAACAGTGAAAAACTGCACAGTTCTTATTCCCACATGTACGTCTTCAAACTGTGTTTTGTTTCCCTAATGAACTTTGTTCTTTTACATTTTCTGTGACATACAAATGACTCCTCTCATTAGTTCATATGGATGGTGGTGGGGTGTTCCTCAAGCCCTGTTTTCAGTGTCCTTATCTGTCCCAGGCACATCCACAATGTCACCCTCACCAACAGACAGAACAAATTACTGAAAGTCTGTCACTCCTGAAAGCAAGATGTCATTTTTGAACCCAATTACCCACAGACACCACAGAAACAGTAGCTTTTCGGTGCCTTTGGGAACAAGTGATTTGGAAATGAAAGAGGGGGAAAACGGCGAAGAGAGGCAATAGATAAGAGGAAAGAACATTTATCACACATGGGGAAAAATGCGATCAGAAATGGATATATCCATCTCTCAGTAATTGTTGACTTCATTTACTTATGAGCGTATTTGTGTGTATGTATTTGTGTGTAATGGTGTGAGACAATTATGCCGTCAGGAAGGACAATGTCATATCTCCCTCAAAGCCAAGTGCATTATGGCTGCAGAGGAAATGCTGTGTGCAGCAATTTAGCATGCTTAATGGCTGATGTATGGGTAGAGATGGGAAATGAGTCACAGGGAAAAGAAATTTTTTTTTTGCTGTTGATGGAGCAGCAAAACAGTTAAATGAGGGAGCCTAAAAAAATAATGACGACAGTATGAAAGAGATCTGAGGAAAAATCTGAGTTAACAGCACCCTCAGAGCTGAACATGTTGTCTTACTCAAAGCTAGCATGTGTAGCATCTCCTTTAAGCACACAGTGGGGAGTTCAATCAAGGGTAAAGATTTCTCAGAGGTCTTAGAAGATCTAAGGATATACATATTCAACATACAAACCCACATAATGTCCTCCTTAATTAATAGGAGCTTTGTCTTCTCTGCTGACCTGCCTGCTTCTGTAGATACTTCTTTACTAAAATAAAATGTAGATTATGTTTTACTTCTTTAACCTTTAAGATTCATTTTCTTGCGATGCCCTCAAGGATTTAAGTCGAGAGTTGCTCAAGGAGTTTGAACGAAGTCACCTTGAAGAAAAACCACAAGGCTAGACTCGTGGCAGTGGCAATAATTTGGCTGGGATTTTTCTCTTTATCTCTAGCTGTGGTTGAGAATGACTGCAGGGCATGAGACAATGATTCAGACCTGAGGATTTCACAATCAACACATGCCTTTTTAATTTAATAATGCTAGATGGAGACACGCCTTAGGAACACGTTGCCAAAAATAAATACACAGTCGTTATGAGGCGGTGAAATGTCCAAATCACTTTGTCACCGTGGTTTATTCTAAAATTAGTTGGCTGATACGAGACAGCACCTGATGATCACACTGTCGCACTATACAGTGTCTGGTATGATGGTGCTCTGTTATGCAACCTTCAGTGCATTTATATGCACACACAATCAACCACAACATTTTTGCCACTGCCCATTTAAAATAGTTTTGATGGCGTAATATCTGAAACCATATGGCGCAAGGTACTTGTCACTGTGGGAATTAGAACTAATAAGAACTTGCCTACTCTTCATGACATGATTTTTTTTATATGATAATTTAACTGTGGATATGGATTTAATATGTGGCAGCAGTTGCTCAGTTGGTAGAGTTGTTGCTCATTGACTCTACAGTCAGTGGTTCATGGCCCTGCTTCTACTGGCCATCTGTTGATTCACCCATAGACAAAACACTGAACCCCCCCTGCTGTCACAAAGGGTATCCAGCATAAAACCTGTGCCAAGTGAATGTGCAGACCATGATCCTCTGTGTGATACGCCGAAAGAGGTCTCACTGTGGATTTGGATATAATGCTAACGTTACTTTAAGTTAAATCAGTCATGTTGCAATGTTGTAATCAAAAGTTATTGCTTTTGATTGCAACAACACAATACATTCCTGAACTAATGTTGTCCAGCTGAATTAAGTGTTACCATGCCATTATCAGTTTTTATCACACCCATAGGTGGCTATGCTTCAGTAGGCCAGTAGAACCTGCTCACAAGTGAATAGTATTTTAGTCTAATTGTGAATCTAGTTTCTTTGTTTCAATTACCAAAAGGTTGACTAAGACCCATCCATTTTTATTAGTGGACTAAAGCTAAAACTAAAACTAAATCAGGTGCCAAAAATAACACTGGTGTGAAAAAGGCTGCAGAGATTTGCCCCTTGCTAACCATGAGTGGGGTCAACACCGATGTTTGGTGATAATGCCCTGAAAAAGGTATTAGATGGAGTTCAAGCCAAAGATCTTTGCAGGCCTGTCAAGTTCCTCAACACCTAGTAAATGTAGAACTGTTGTAACAAAATTGGAAGAAAACTGTTACTTGTTAAATATCATTGTATACTGAAGCACTATAACTAAAAGCTGGAAAAGCAACCCTGGACTAGACATATAGTAAGACATAGTGGATGGAAGACATCCACACATTTTTACAGAAGCCTATCATTCTTACTTGAGCTAGAACAGCTGTGCTTTTATCTCTTCTTTTTACAGTTGACATTTAAGACTCTTTTTTTAACAAGTTTTCTCTTTGAAAGCTTTTGCAACCTTCTGTCCCTTAGCGCTGCTCACCCACAAAGTGTGTGTGTGTCTTTGTGTGTGCACAGCTCCCATTGACTTTCTCCTCCATTTGTATATACAAACACACTGACCCACTGTACTGCAGTGACACCAAGGCTGGTTGAATACAAAAGCCTGCTGGCCGTGACCTATGTGGGCTGAATGCTAACAGAGGCTAAGGAATGTGCACCGCTGGGGCAAACTCCATGGACACACACCCCTCTTTTTTTGGGGAAGCACTTAAAAACGCTGTCAGAGTCGCTGTCTTGTAGCCGCTTTCGGGATGAGAGACAAGCCTAGAGAGAGGGCAATGGAAATGCAGCACTATGCTGCCGACTGGCAGGATCAATGAAGGCCACTTATGAAAAGAATGCTCACTGCTTGTAAGATTTACAATGAATGGCCTGAGCATTATTTTCTCCATTCTGCTAGTTTTTTTCCCCCTGTGGTTTCTTTTTCTATCTCAGATGGGATTCTTAACAGAAAGTCCCTCAGTGTGTATGCTGTTGGGTGACTATTTGTAAACAAGCTGCCCAAAATGAGTTATTGAAATAATTTATAAATGGTACGATTGTTCATACAAATAACCAAAAAAAAGTCAGCCAAGCAGTTATTCTGTTGTTAGGCTCTCTAGGTGTTTCACAGAGCGCACAGTAATCAAAAAAGCATTGACGTTCTAATTCAAACATCTTGGGATGGAAAATGGAACCTTTGTCGGAGTCTGTTTATTACTCCAGCTAATGGCTGCACTCGTGTCAATAAGGTCTGAATATGAGTATGTGTGTGTTGGCTTTTTGTTTACCTTATTTTTAGCAGTTGCCACCCTAAACTATTTTGACCACTAGCAACTAACAGCCACAAAACTGCCCACTGGATTCCCAGATAAGTCTGGCAGCTCTGACCCTGGACCTCGGGGGATAGTTTGGGTGGACTGTGGGAACACAGTGAACCGGTGATTTTAGGGTCTACCCCTTCATCTGGCCTGACAAGCCCCTCAGTGGTGAGGTGGGGGCAGAGGAAGGAGAGCGGGAGCAGGAAGGAGTGGGAGGAAAGTAAGAGGAGACATGGTGGGCAGATAATGCATGGTGTTGTCATTTACCAAATAAGGAAGGAAGAAGTTATTTTTACAAAGACGTCCTCCGCTCTGATTTAGATGCTTCCTCTCAAACTGTCTGCCAATCTGCATCTTTTTAATGACCGTTCTCTTTTCTTTCTGCTACCTTCACCTTCTTCCCTCCTCCTCTTCCTCTATATGTTTTTTTTTTTTTTTTTATCTGTTTCTGTATTTAGCTTCCAGCTTCTTTTGCCACATTTCAAATGCCAGTTTTGTCACTAATTCATTTTAAAATGACAACAATTTTTGCTGTATTATTTGGATATTTTTTTAGATGAGAGACAAGAATTATCATGAAAGACAGTTTTAGTCACCACTGGACTAATCTTAAAGCATAATAGACTTGACACTGATATTCATTTAAACTCTGCTGAGATATTAAACCTGTATCAAACCACTTTGATTTTGAGCTCACTCAACTTTATCTTCTAAAGTTCAATTCAGTTCAATTCAGTTTTATTTGTATAGCGCCAAATCACAACAAAAGTCATCTCGAGGCACTTTACATTGTAAGGTTTAAGACCTTACAGAATATAAGTAACTACAGAACATACATAAAGTGACCTAAGGAGCTGGAGCAACAGCAACCAGTTTAAGACATTTATATTTATATTAAATGACTAAAGGAGATCTTGCTCAGTGCTAACACGTTTCACCTGAATGATCATCATGAGCCACCAAAACAGTCAAAAGTGACAATAAAATATCCTGATTTCTGATGCAGCAAGTATTCAACCCAGCATACTGTGATGTAACTTAATAATTCTGACAGTTAGAGACAAACATGTTAGTATGACACTTTTTCCAGGACAAACTTTATAAAGCTCAAAGAATGTTGAAGGAAAAAGTGTGATTCTTTTTGTAAGTGTCTTAAGTAAAATTTGCTTTGGATTTTAATGGAATGTCAGGAGCTGAGATCTTTCAGACAGAGGGTGTGAGCAAAGACCGGGGATATTTGAAGAGCTTAGAATGAGGTCAGAGTGACACAGTAAGATGGCAGCTACATTTCAGAAGTTTAAGAAGCTGACCATGATCTCAAACAGGTGTTAAACTCTAGTCTGGAAGAAACAGTGTAGCCAAAGATGAAATCACCTTTTTCCTTTCGATTTTGTTTTCCTCATACACTGTAAAAATATAAAATCGTACAAAAACGGTAAAAAGTCTGGCAGCAAAGTTGCCAAACAGTTACGGTTAAATTACGGTATAATACCAAATGTTATTTTACGGTAAGTGTCCATTGAGAATTACAGTTTTTCTGTAGCTTCTCACTGTGATTTTACAATCTATCATTGGTAGAGTTACAGCTGTGCACCATAATAAAAACATTTCCAAAACATAAAAAAAGCAAGGAAACACTTAAAAATAAAGTTGGACTTATATAATGTCAATGTACTTCTTTTTAAGTTAAAGTACACTGCTGCTGTTTTAGTGGTATGCATACATACATTTCTGCCTATTGAGTCAAAATTTGGGTGATTTGTGAAATAAGTCATTTAGCTGTTCCCTTTTTTTTTTTGCAACAGCATTTTTAATAACTGTACAAGAGGAGCATCACACCACAATTAATTACCCTAGTTTGAGCAAGGAAGAACACCACTAATGGGGCAACCACCTACACTTATGGTATAAAATGTCTGCGTCTAATAACTGCATAAATATCCAAGAAGCAATGTGAAATTCAAAACCATGAACATGACAAACAAATAATAGAACTTGCAACTTAAAGAATGTGATGTGAAAAGCAGGAAAATAGAGAAGTGATGTTCCTATGGTCATCTCTAAAGTACCCAGAAGCCCCAAGACACGCCCACTTCTCCCAGGTCACCACAATATAGAACAGATAATGTTAACAACTTTAAAAACCGTGTTTACCTACAGGATCTCCCTGTTGGAACCTTACAGGTTTATTTTGAATAATTTTCTTACTTTTTCTTTGCATTTTAGAGACGTTTTTAAGGAAACTAACTGTAAAATAACAACTAAATTAATTTACCACAATCATAAAACAAGAACAAAAAACAAAAAACAAACAAAAAAAAGATGGCAAATATCTGTATTTAAAAAAAAAATAATTCTTCCAAATCCACCAATACCACAGAACTAATTCAAAATGGAGACCCCTTTAGGCGAGACAATTACCCCCTCCCCCCACCACCACCATCTGTCCAGCGACAGGTGAGAAGCGTGAACGACGTGAGCGACAGATGAAGACGGACAGCGTCAGCAGGGACTTGGCCTCCGTGTCCTTTATTACACCGGGAGCGTGTGTGTTCACGCGCTTCACGTTGACCTCCTGTGGGATTTCCCCCCCTACACCAAATGCACCTGAAAAAACAAACACACAAACAGCCTCAGCCTGTTAAAACACCCCTCACAAACAAACAGGGGTCTGTTGCATCTGCCGCCCTAAATCAACAGGTAGACCCATTCAGTAATCCATCCATGATCATACTTTACTGACCAGTTGTCCAAGGCTTAATATGCTACAATTCTGACATTTGCCACCAGAACCTTTATGTGATCAACTGATCATTAAAGCTTCTTCCATGTACACATCTCTAGGATTTTAACAACGGTTCTCTTCTGCCTCCATCCACAAAAACATCACACAGGGATGTTTGTTCATGATCACATGTGCTGGTAATAACTCAGCAGCAATTAAATAAAGATGAAGCTGTGCAGTATACAGTTGAAACCCATTTACAGTACGTGCAACTGATGCTAGGGTTGATCAGTGTCAAATGTCATGGCTGGGGAAGCAGCACTGTCTGATGCTGTGGGATAAGAAGTTGTTAGGTAAATGGTTTTAAACAGCCTGGAGTTAGGAGAACCCTGCGACCGTCAAGAGGGCCAAATCAGACCCAAAATGTATCCTCTAATGTGGGTCCAACATCAGTCAAATCTTTTCTAGCTCCTGCTTTCGTCCCCTGAACGTTTTCAGCAAGGCCCTGGGCAGGATCTAGGTCTAATGTGCAGGGAAGCAGAACCATTTCATTCACTAATACCTCTTCCCTTAAATGTCCTAGACACACTGTCACTCCTCTTCAACTGCTGGCACTCAGTGAGGACTGAATGATGCCTCTAACAGCACGCAACTACTCCTCAATCCAGGCAGTAATAGAGGCCGTTGTTATCGCTGCTGGATAGCCTTCACACAGGGGGGTGCTTTCTAAAGACTTGACACATTTCAATAGTGTCCAAGAGTCTCCTGATCACACATGCTGTGCAGAATGCTCTTGTCTTTAACAATACACCAGTTAAAACTGACACCAACTTGTTCAAGCAATTTGAAGAGTATTTTTATAAAGTTCTGTCATAGACCTGAAACATTACTCATTCATGGTTGGGGAGAGGTGAGGGTCACCTACCCCTGCACTAAACAAATAAAGGGTAGTTAATAAAGCCACTGGACACCCTGAGCACACCTGCTACACTCTGATGCACACCATGACACACACCCACACACACACAGAGGAGATGAATGTTGACAAAAAAACCAAAAATAAGCAGTCACCAGCAGTACAGCGCCAGATTAAGAAACTCACCTGCACACTTGTACATACACTTCTACTTTTTTTTAAGAACCCGCTTCAATGACATTTCAGCACGCTCTTTAGCAGGCGACTGATTTGTGCTTTGGAGTAAAAGAACATTTCGGCTGGTGCTGTCAAGCAGTTGTATTCCACAGCTTTGGGGCTAAATGCTCTCAATAATGCCAACACACTGATGTCCAGCAGATCATTATGGCAACCGTCTAAATTCAGTTAGTCACCATGCGTTTGCTTAACAGCACTAAACACAAAGTATAACTGACACTGACTGGAATGTGATTATGTATTTTTGCATTTGGAGCAAATAAAAGTCACTAGATTTCTCCTCTGGGCCTGAAATTTCATGGCAACCCATCAAATAATGTTTAAGACATCTGTGTGTGCAAATGTAAATGAAGTGTCTGTAGAACCGCATCACTAACCTGCCTAAAACAGGAAAAAGACATGAAGGTCTGCATTGTAGAGCTGTGAAATGTTGACTGCATTACCAACTACATCTTGACAGTAAGCTGTGTGTGTGTCCAAAGTAGGACACTCAGTCTTTAGATAGAAAGTAAATTTTTCATTCATTTTGGGCTACAAATCTCCTGATGTTGATTGTGGTAACACTTAGCACTGTTGATATAGACACACACTCGCACATACACACACACACAGCTTGTGAAAAGTATCTGCTCCCTACACAGGCACAGAGAAGCACGACAGCGCCTGTCATCAAGAGCTCTCATCAGAGTCGTCTTCTTATCTGTCATCAAAATGAGCATGTGTTTGTTGTTCTCTATTCCCAAGGTATCAGTGTTTGCATTTGTGTTGACATACACTCGGTTGGAATCATCATTAAGGAGATCAAACATTCAGGAATATTGTTAACAGTATGTCAGTGGGAGCTAGATCAAGTACACAAGTGCACTGAGAAATTAATGTTTTATGTACATCTATACCAGGTCTCGTTTCTTACTGCACAGCTTTGTCTATCCAGTAACAGCAACTGTTGCACATGAAGATGTAAATATTTAAAGATGCTGCATTTTTCATCTTCCTGTGAACTGGAGCACGACCTCACATCTTTTCGCTCTTTTATCCATTTCACTGCCGTCCGATTGTTAAGCAGTTTCTTGTGCACAGGTAAAATGCAGGTTTGTACCACAGGAGAAAAAGGAATTGACCCAAAGAAGTCTAGTGGTTAGCACTGTCGCCTCACAGCAAGAATGATCCGGGTTTGAATCCACGGGTCGGCCGGGTGCCTGTGTGGAATTTGCATGTTCTCCATGTGTCCGCGTGGGTTCTGTCCGGCTTCCTCTCACCATCCAAAGACATGTGACCCTTGACAGGAAAAGTGGTTTAGATAATGGATGGATGGAAGTTTCCATATGTCAACTTAGTTTGAGTCAAATGCTGTGGTCTTATTTCTTTTCTTTGGACATAGTGATGCTGTAGTGTTGGCGTTTAAAAATTAAAATCAACACTAGTTGCTGGATTTTGTTCATTTTAATAGAAAAAAAGTGTTAATAATGAAACATAATGTACCATTTTACTTGGTCAGGGGGGCACTGGCCACCCACAAGATCTGATTGGCCTCATCCAAAGAGGCACTTGGCTTATGATAACAGCAGAATGTAGAAGCCTCAACACAAGCTGGATTATTATTATTATTATTATTATTATTATTATTATTATCATTAGTTTATGGCTCTTTGGAGTTAATTGGTGATGTTGTGCATTTATTTTTATTCATAATACATAAACATGTAATGTGCATAATACCCAGTTTATTATATCTGAAAAGGTTTAGGTTTGAGTTTAACACATTTTAACTCATCTTCCAATTGTGTCACCCTTTTTTGACACTACTAGTGATAAGTGTAGAGTCACATAGAAATGACCGTGTTTTCGAAAGAAAAGCTAATTGTAGAACTTCACACTCATCATGTAGACATTATTAATACTGTGAATGACTATTGTAACTGGAAACAGCTGTTTTTAAAGGAATATTGACACAAAAGTATTGAGGGCTGTCATCAGCAAACATTAGTACTGTCCTCCAACTGCAAGTTGTGGTTGCTAATAGTTTATTCATTTAAAAAGATGACCTTTTGCAATGATGGTGGATCTTTTTCAAGAAAAACATGGTCATTTCTATGCGTTTCCAAATGTAGTAAATATGATATTATGTAATCTACATACGTTACATAGACGTATGGCCACAGTCAATAACATGAAAACACAAGCACGGTGACATTTCTTTTTATATTGCCAAAAATGAAAAAAGACAAAATCTCGAAGAACAACATCAGTAAATTCTTTTCAGTAGGACGTCAGCAGGCTCAGCCAGAGCACTGCTCTGTGGAGCCATAAACCTGCCAGAGGAAGCCTCAAAATGTTCACTGAGCAACCTCCAGTGGTTCTGTGCAGCTTTGTGTTTACTGCTATTAGCAACCCATTTATGACACAGTCTGCAGTAGTTGCAGCAGCCAGCGTTCTCAAATAATCTCTAAACAACACTGTTAGAGCAATTAGTACACTCATTGTGAATGTGTAATGGCTGTTTTGTGTGTATAATTTTAAACATAAAAAAAGCCTTATTACAATCAGCATGTTAATAATCATAGTAGCCATTTACTCATTTCATTTTACACTACATGTTTTTTTCTCCTGCATATCTTATTGTCCATTAGTCTAGTAAGATGTATTATATTTTCTATTTTCAAGACAAGACTTAGCACAGATGTAATATCCAGTCAATCACTGTCAAGTTATTACTGCTTTATTAAATACTTTGGCAGTTTTGTGCAGCATGTACTGTAGGTCATGAACTCTTGCTAGTCATACCTAGAATGACTTGTGTTTTATTGTTATTATTGTTCAGTGGAACAGCGTAAAAGCTTTAGAGAGAATGGTTTTAGCATAGTCTGCGGGCCTGTGCGTGTATCGTGCATGTGCATAAGATAAAAACAAACCTTGTAAAAACACAACTCCAGTAGCACACGAGTTCACACAGAGTTCCTGCACAGGGCCGGGTTTAAACCAAGTAACTGCAGTCTGCTTACACTGTCAGTGCCCTTCAACTTTTGGAATATTTTTGCTGTGTTTGCTTAGATTATCACCATTGCATTGTTGAGGTGAAACATCCCAGGTAAAATTCAGTTCACCCACTAAAACACACATCTCCATTTGTAACTCAGGGTAATTATAATTTTGCTGGTAAAACAATCTTACAACTTCACACATCTAAGGCCACACATAATGACCCATTTGATTTGGGTAGAAAGGGTTGTAGGAGTTATGACTAATATATCTACTACCCTAGTACCTGGAGGAAACCCACATGGGAGAACATGCAAACCCCATACAGAAACCTGGGTTTATATTATGTAGCTGAATAGCGACACTCTGGATTCAGGTGTTCACATGGACATGTCAATGCATCATCAAAGCAAGAGGGTTTAACAGATCACTCACTACACCTTTACAGAAAAAGTAAGTATATAGGATTTATTGGCCTGACTGTGCAAAAGCACTAGTTTGGTTCTATAAGTACAAGTAAGTACACAGCCTCATATCAACTTTGGCCTCATTTATGGCAACCAAAACCACCACAGATACCAACACACAGATGTTAACATCACATAGGTACACACGTGACAATGAGAATACACTGCTTAATGCCAGTACAAACGTATTCTGAGACGTGCATGAAAACTTTGCTTCTCTTCTTCCCATATGTCTGTCTCTCTGACTTACTTTCTCCATCTTCTCGTCTCTCTTCCACCTCAGAGGAAACTAATGTGGGAAGCAGATATCTCTCACACTCCCTTGAATAATGAATGGGGCTTGGGAGTTCTCCCACACAGTATAGTTCAAGCCCCTCATCAGTATGCCAAATAGAAGAACACACATCCCCGTCGTCCCACTAAAACCCCCTAACTTCTTAAGAGTTTGGGCTGTTCTCTTGTTTAAGTTCGAGCTGAAGCGCAGCCTGTCTGTCAGAGGATGACGGTGAGTGTCACAGCCACAGAGCCTGTGGAGCCTATTCAAAACATGCTGCATTGTTTCACTGCAACTCTTGTTTTTTTTTCTTTCTTGGTTCCTTAGAACTTGAAGATACAAGCTTTTCGTGCAGCAAAGATATTCTACAGCCCTCTTCATTACCGGCACCAACATAAGAAGCACTTTGAAGGCTCTCACCAAGTGCATTCCTCCCCTCAGCTCACTTTCTCTGGGCTCCAGTGGAATCTAGTGGAATTATTGATCAGGCTCCTTGGGGGTGGGGGAGTTGGAGTTGAAGGCTGAGAGGGGCTTGTGGGGCTTTGTTAAGGAGAAGAAGAGAGTGGGAACAAGGAAGTAGTCTTGTGTTTTCACTGCAGGAAGAAGCCCACCCATCTTCTGATGGAGGCTCAACCAGTCCTTGTATCATAGTGAACCCATTTAATAAAACTTTCTCCCAATCTCTGTTTAAAGTCTGGGTGAAGTTATGATCTTCAGGATTTCAGTGCTGCTAACGACAAGTGTGTTTTCAGTTAAAATTACATCTATCTACCACTGGGCACCAGAAACACACCTTAGGGCCCATGACATACCAACTGTGGCATTGCCTCTTGTCACGAGGAAATCGAGGAAAACTCTCAGTACCAGCAGGTGGCAGTAGTCTGTATTCGTGATTTAAAAAGAGAATGCAGAGCTTGGCAATGTTTCTAGTTTCACACCCCTCTTGCTCACCACAGACGGTCTGTAGCTACTTCTAATCTAGGATGTGTCTGAGTAGTTGTAAATGGCGCTGGGGTCCATTTTTCTTCTTGTGCGGTGATTCGCTATGCTGAACAGCCAATCAAAGTGATTCAACATGCTGAACTAGCTGAAAAGCCATTAACAGATATCTGACTATTGTTACAAGATAACAACAGTGCAGTACACACTCCAAAAAGCTAGACCGACAGACACTCACTGATGGTCCAACAGGCGGCTTAGTGCTTGGTGTGTCGTGAAACCTTCAGCTGCTGCTAAATGTGGCCTAAGAGAAGCAAAGAAGGCGCAGAAAAAGACTAAAGACCACATTCAACTATGTTGTTGGCTGCACTGATACTGAACTCATGATTAAAACATAGTTTCAATCTTTAGTTCCTTCAAAACCTAAAACTGCCGATGGGAATCTGTATAAAATCCAGCAAGTACATTTGTTTCCACAATGCAACTGGGGGAATTACTATGATTTTGACTTATAGCATTCTATCTATCTATCTTTGACTATATTCTGTCAAAGATATATTCCATATATTAGATATATTTCTATAGTCCAACCAATTCAAGCTTCTTGTCCAGAATGTTGTTGCAAGACTGATCACAAATTCCAACAAAATAATGCTTAGAACCAGGAATAGCACACAGAAACTCAGTACTTGACTAAAAGACTACTCTCTTCTCACCCAAGTTCTAAAGTACTAAAGCTAAAATAAAATATGCAACTTAAAAATTTCCCCAAGGGGATCAATGAAATATATAATTATTAATATCATTAAGTTAGCACAAGCATGAGACTCGCAGTCAATCCAGTCTGTCATGGTGACCCCTCCCTCTCCCTTTTCAGCTTTGCTCTTCTAAAATCTGCTCTGCAAAATTTCCATGCAACACACAGCCCATCAGGCAGTAGTTATTATCAAATTAGAATAATTTTACCAGTTACTTTTTTTACTTTAAAATTGTACCTAAGAAAAAGCAAAACATACTAATTAACCAGAAGTCATTGAAATGATCTGACTTGTTCAATCCTCAAAAAACACAAAAACCTTTAGTGGCGAATATCTCCGTTCTCTCTGTCCAGTACTAGTACTTCAAATTGGTGCTTCAGGGCAGTAGTTGAGTGAATGGACTCACCACATCTGCTTATAACCTTGACATTACCATTTCTACATAGCGATATGTTTGTACGGACCATGGATGTTGCAGTTATGCAACATGCACTGGAGCTGTTCAGGTTACAGCCCGTAGCACTGAGTTAAAGATTTTAAGCAGCATATTTAGTGTGAGTGGAATGTAAACTGCAATCTCCAATGTCAAAGTCACCTGCTTCATATGCCCAGCACACCCCAACCTGCTATCTTAGACATGTGTCACTCCGCTAATGCTTTTGCTATTTAGAGACAATGGAATTAATCTGTTATCACTGCCAGAGATCACATGTCAAGGAAACTTTACATCTCTGATTTCTTGACATACAAAAGTTTGCTGCTGTAGTCTTTCAAATAGAATATCTAGTTTAAGCTCTGTACAGGCAACTACCCACACAGCTGTGGTTTCTTTGGCTTTGACACTGGATCCATTATGGCCTCTGACCTCCCCGTGTGTGGAGAGAAACAGAAAAGATAATATCCCCCTGGGGAGTTAATTAAGTATCACATTATTACCATTATTTAGCTCCCAGGTGCTCATTATAGTGGCTTTGTGTGGGCAAACCTTAACCAACCTGCTATTCCACACAAGTCAAACTAGAAGCTGAGAATTATTAGTCAGCATTTCCCTCAGGTGGTTACAGAGACACATAAACACACACACAGATACAGTACACTTCTTAAATCCCATTTTGCACTGCTGACTGTACACAAAACACCCCACGTACACACACACACAATACAATACAGAGTGAAGACACAGAAGTCTGCCAACCACAAAGTCTTTTGCTCAACCTCTGCTCAGGCCATGTCATCTCAGTGGATCACAAAAGAACTGTTACTAATGCAAAGGAGAAGTCCCAGTCTGTATGTGTGTGTGTGTGTGTGTGTGTGTGTACGTGTACAGCAGGGCAGGGCAGGCCCAGGGCCAGGCAGCCAAACAGGCTGGGCCAGTATATATTTACTTGAACTGAGGGGAGTGGAAGTGAGGGATTAGTTACAACAACAGGCCGAGACACACTGCTGAAGGACAAGGGACATAATATACTCAAGACAGGGCTGCTCTGTTTGTGTGTGTGTGTGCTTACCTGGTGATGCTTAAGATTTATGGTACTTGAGCTAATATGAACAACAGTAGGTGTTTGTACTGTATACATCATGTGAATGCTTGTGCATGGACATGCACTCTATGAGTGTGTGTGTGTGTGTGTTGTGAGTCAGACAAACCTGTGGACTGTAAATGTGCGTAATTAATGACCAGTCACTGGTTCTGAGAAACTCTGTTTGTCACATTTTAGCTCAGCATTCGTGATACTTCAGTTCCACAGTTTATACAACAGCCTTAATGAGTAGTTTTTGTAATTGGAGGAACATTTAGATTGACACAGTACACTAAGTACACAAGTATTATCAGCAAAATGTAGTTAAAGGAACAAAGTGAAAGTACTCGGTTTGCAGTAAAACGTTATGGTTATGCAACACGCATATATGACTTTAATGCAATGTTCAAAGTGTGCAACATGTTTTCCTGTTGCAGAGGTGAGTCTCCAAATGATCACAAGATCTGGACACAATGTGTTGTGCCGTGATTAATGGAGGAAAAAAAGAAAAACAAACTTATGTTGTAGAAATTTATATTCATTTTGGATATTTACAGTTATTTTAAATGAAACCATATGAGAAGTTTTGAAGTGAAGTCACTCTTTAGTGACTCTTTAACCACTCATCTGCAACAATGGGGCCCAGCTCCACACTGCTTTCTTGTGTTGTATTTACATCTCACTACTACAACACTTGAAATAGAAACTAAAACTGTCAGATACATGAAGAACAAACTACAATATTTCCCTTCTCAAATGTAGTGAAGTACAAGTACCTCAAATTTCTTAAGTTTAGCACTTCTATCTATTTAGTTACTGTACTTTCCACCACTGGATACAATAGTTATGTTATGATCTCACTGACATGCAAATGAGTACATGACATCATCTAGCAACATGTAGTTCCTGGCAGGCTTTAGCTCCCTCCCTTTGATAATAGTTTGCAAAACTAGACAAGACTTTATCGCCATAAATAAATCTTACTGTAACAAACCTTCAAGAAGACAAAATGATGGATGAGCCTCAGTTAACTCTGTTGTCAGTTACACCTCTGTAAAAAAGTACAGTATGTACTGTATGGAACTTTTCTTTTCAGAGTGTGTTTAACCCCTGCTAACACAGATGGTAATTATTAACATTTTGATTGGGGAAATCACAATACCTCTGTCACATCTTAGAGTAACTCTTTTTTTGCATGTATTTGTCTGAGTGTAACAGGAACAGTGTGCTAGTGTGCTGAGTGACACAGAAGAAAACAGAGGTTACTATAAGAAGCCATTAAGGCAAACAAGGGAAACCAGAGACAGTGAAAAGCTGAAATGCAAAGTAGCTGAAATCATCACATCAGCTGCCTTTTTTTGTTGCCTGACACAAATGGCGGTCCTGAGGGAGGAACCAGAACAGTGGAAAAGGCCAATTGGCCTCTGTGACCCTGTAAGTGAGAGATGGATAACGTGGGGGCCAAAGGGCCTCTAGGCCTGGCTGGTGTACTGTTCCCTTTACAAAATGAAAGCACAAGACACACATACTCACATAACATGTGCATTCCCAGGTGTGTGTGTGCATACAGCTCCCACCTCCTCAATTCGTTGTTTGACAGACTGTGTTTCAGAAAGTAGTTTGACTGGTTTTCCTTTTCTCCTCGTTAGTAAAGAATGTCCGTGGGGAGGGCAGCCAGTACGAATGTCAGGCAACTAAGCGGTTCCGTTTTTACTTTTCGACCTTGAACCATGTTTGTTGATATTACATAGAGTTGTTGGGAGTGTTTTCCTTGAGCTGGCTCCAATTTATTATACGCTGCTTGGGATTTTACAAATTAGAACGAGTTCGTTTTTTGGAATGGGCAGGCCGCCATTTTGCTGCTGGTCTTTCTGCAGCATCATGATTTCCACATCCTAGAACTGTCTACTGATCTTTTACCTAAAATAATCATGCAAATGTATCTTAAACAAGGTGCCAAGATCCATAAAGCATGTCAATGGTTGATGCCCATGGGAAATATAAGCATACAAGAAGAATGATTTAAATGAGTTAGGAGAGTCTGGATAGACTTACATAGCATGTTGAGTAAATTAGAACAACATTTAACAGCTCTATTTTGGACAAAAGTAGGTACTTTCAAGATATGAAAGGTCAGTGTGAACTAGCTGGTTGAACAGAGCATAAAATCAATAATGGCCAACTCAATACTTAAGGTTATTTTTTAGTTGTTTTTTTGTATCTAGGAATGGGAATTCATCTATGGAACCTTGCTTAATAGATACTTACACAATAGATTAATTGTTAATGGTAGTGTTTTAACTGTTGCCAGGTATGTGGAAGACTTTATCTGTCCAAGTTGGAAAAGTTGTCGAACCAGAAACTGACTTATTATTTAACACTGTAGTTAACTATTTTTCAAATAGCATTAGATATGGTAATAACTTCAACTATGATAATCAGATAACACATTATTTGTAACATTTATTGTTACCTCCTTACAATAATGAACAATTTAGATTAATATTGCTCCCATACTAATGGAAATATGTTGATGTTGTTAGTCATTTTTAGTTTTGTGACTGACTGAAATTTGTTAGTGTTTCCACTACACTGTTTCATTTTTTTTTCTTGAAACATGTGAACTGTATTCCATATGCAGTCCTTGGAGAAGCATATCAAAGTACTTTACTTGGATAATCAAACTAAGTGTTCTTTTAACTGCAGATTTTGGATAATTACACCTTCACACATGGTTGACCTACGTACGAATGTACTGGCTCCGTAGCTCAGGGGTTAGAGCACTGGTTTTGTAAACCAGGGGTCATAAGTTTAAATCTCGCTGGGGCCTGCTTACACTTTGGGTGGCAGTAGTTAAGTTGGTAGAACAGTCTTCTATGAACCTCAGGTTCAGTGCTTTGATTCCTGATTCCTCCTATGTGTCAAGGTCTCCCTGGACAAGACACTGAACCCATACAGTAGCGCCGATATGTAGTGTCTGGCAGCTGTCCAAACAACAATTTCAGATTCAGATTACCTTATTGTCATTCAATCAGTGCAGATGCATTGCTGAACAAAATCACGAGCATAGGGCACAATACAAAAACAGAATCAGGTTAAAAACTATAAAAATAATTTACGATAATTTAAGGTAGGGTAGTAAATCATTTGGGATGGTATTGCACTATGAAAAAGTAGAGAATATTGCACTGTGTGTAAATATGAAAATATTGCACAGCACTGTACAGCAGCATAAAAATTCCCCAAGGGGATCAATAAAATATGTCATTATTATTATTATTGTTATTATTATTATTTGTAGTAGTATGTTAATAATCAATTATTATTGTCACTTACAATGTTACATATTATTATTGTCTCACATGATGTGGCTCAGGAGGTAGAGCACTAGTGGTGGGCGGATCGATCCAAAGTATCGATAGTATAGATACCAAGATGGTATCGTTATTGGATCGATACTAGCACGATGGTATCGATACTTTCTCTCTTCTACTTTCAGTGTGACTGTTCCATCAGAAAGTAAACTTCCCGGTACAAATACCGCTCCTCTCACAACAACGTGACTCAGCAGCGCTGAGCAGGCGCCTGCAGGCTGTAGTGAATGATGGCACAGAGAAAGAGGAGCGTCGTGTCATCTACCGTATCTTACGGTGATAGACGGGGGACTTTGGTGTGGGACTCGGGTCTCCCGCATCTCCGTCATGCACAGTAAACAGCATTGCTTCGTGTTAATAATAGTAGCGCGTCATTCACTCACAAAAATACATTTCAGTACAACATTACAATTACGTCCTGTTAAAACACGTGATCAGGATTACAGTTTAGTTGTATACGAACGTAATCTGTAGATGACAGGGTTGGAAAAACATGAAGAAGAGAACAGCAGCTACAAAATACACAGAGATAAAATGCACCCCGTCTTATCTCCCACTAGGAAAGTCCTACAACTTCACTCTCAAAATTATTCAATTTTGGGACAAACAGAAACTGTATTTTTAGGGGGGTTGCGTTTTTGCAGGCCAGTCTGCCTTGAAATGCACTCCTAAAGAAATAATTCATTAGTAGCACCAATTGTGATTGTCTCTAGGTTCAAGAGAGGTATCCTGGATCTGGATGTTAATTTAACACTGGGGTTTTTGTTTGTTCATGTTTTGTGCGTTTGGTTGTGTTTTTTACAGCGATTGTAATGTTTTTAAAGCGATTTAAAATTTTTTACTTTACTTTTATGTGACTGGAGTGCATTTTCCGGCAGGCTGCCCTTACAAGGTAATAGTATCGGATCGGTATAGGTATCGGCAATACTGGCCCTGTATTTACTTGGTATCAGATCGATACCAAAGCTTGCGGTATCGCACACCACTATCGTCTACCAGTCGTGGCATCGGTGGTTCGATTCCTGGCTCCTCCTGTCATATCATTGAACATCGAAGTGTCCTTGGGCAAGACACTGAACGTCAAGTTGCTCCCGGTGTGTCAGGTCAGCTGCATGGTAGCTCTGCCGTTGTTGTGTCAGTGTGTGTGTACTTTTGTGTGTGAATGCGTGAATGAGAAGCAGTGTAAAAGTTCTTTGAGTACCAATAAGGTAGAAAAGCACTATATAGGTGCAGACCCTCAATCAACCACAACTCTCCATTGTCATTGTAACCGTTAGGCCTTGATATTTGTCTATGCAAAAGTGTTCTCCACTATTTAATAATAGGTGATACTGATACTAGACTTGGGGAAATTCTTGTGGAGAGGCTGCCCCTTTGCAGTGCCAAGGGTTCGGGGGTCAGTGTCTAGTCCAGGGACACTTCGACATGTGGCCAGGAATTGGGGGGAAGTGGGAAACGAACCACCAACCTTGGCGTTCATAGACTACTGCCGACTGTTCTTTCAACTGAAACACAGTCATCCCTAAAGAGGACAGTGGACATTAGAATGGGTGTTTTGCAAAACATAGTGCAAGGATTTGTAATACTTGCAGACAGGACTATGCAATTCCAGAACGTTACCGTATCATATTTGAATACTGTATACTGTCATCGCAGCCAGTCTTAAGTATGAGTTCACAGTGTTTGGATTAAAAAAATTGAAAAGCAATGAAACAAGGTTATTAATTTTGTTGGAAAATAATGATGCATGAATTATCTTAAATGGTATAAAACAGTACTAAAAATACATATTTTCTCCCTTTAAAGATGCAGTTTGCAAAATTTTTAGATTCAAAAGGAATACATAAGTGGCCCTTCTCTGTGAAGAATCCATCACAGGACACTGGTTTGCTGCGTTAAAGGACTGTTTTTAGGTCAGGCAGCAAAACAACATATGCAAAGCTTATCGTATCTTTCCCAGAGGAATGTGATCATGGTTATATAAGCTGTGTATGGCTAGGTTATTTGCCTGAATATGATCATCATGTCAGATGCATCGTGTCAAAACAACTCCTCCACTCGAGGTTGTAGCTGCCTCCTATAACCACAAAAATTTGAAAGTTTGATCCAGATTCCTGAGTGATGCTGAACTCATGGCCACCAAATGAACCGACTCTGCCATTTGATCATGTACAGCCACTGGCGCTTATGGCTGCTTGAGAGTTTCTGAAAGTTTCTCCATGTAGCATTCTGCCTTTTAATGTGAGTGATGTAACTCTGACTTGTGATAAAGGTTCAATTCAGTCAAATTTAAGGAAAAGAAAAAAACTGCATAGAAAAAAGGGGTACCTAAGAAGTACAACTTGATGTCCATGCCTGAGGCCTGCCAAGCAAAGACTCACCTGAAGAGGTGCACCACAGATATAGAAGCCAGGAGAATAAACCAGATGTTCTCCACCAAACCATTCAAAATGTTCTTTCAGCGGCCTGGTAGCTCAATGGGATAAGCATTAGACTGGGATGCAGAAGGTGCCAGGATCGGCTCCCAACCCATCCCCCACACCCGGTGTGTCCTTGAGCAAGACACTCAGCGCTAGCTCCCCGGTGCCTCCTGTGGCTGCCATCTGCTCCCCCCAAGGGGGATGGGTTAAATGCAGAAGTCAAATTTCGTAGTAACATGTAAATGTGATCAATGACAATAAAAGCTGATTATCCTTATTATTATTATTATTATAAGAACAGATCCACCAAGGCTAAAGGGTGAGCAATACTGGAAGAGCATATAGGGGAAGGAGGCACCTCATAACAATGCTTAATGGCTAGAGGATCTGAGAGCAGTATCCATCACAATGGCAGACATCCAAGAGTCTCAAGCATGAAGAACTCGACAGCACCAGGCCCTGACATAATCCACACCTACTGGATAAAAAAGCTAACTGCACTCCATGAGTGCCTGGCAGGACAAATGAACCAGCTGCTAATGGATGGTACCCACCTGGAATGGACGACTGAAGGCTGACCCTGAAGGTCCATCAGAAGGGATGAAACAACAAAGATCCATGAGTATATCAGGAAGATGGCCCCAACTGATAATGTGCTTAGTGAATATCTCTGGCAGCAGAAACCCGAGGAGGAAGAGGAGCAAGAACAGGAAACATCACAGAAGGACCCCTGCACGGTATGTACCATCGGCAGATAGATGAAGTGGCTGCCATCGAAAAATCCTACCAGTGTCTCCACAAAGCTGGACTGAAAGACAGCACAGAGGCACTAATCATGGCAACACAGGAATAATCTCCAAGTAAGTTCAATAGAGGCTGGGGTCTACCACACAGAGGCAGGACCCCAAGTGCAGTCTGTGTAAAGATCCCCCGAGACAATCCAGCACATAACAGCAGGGTGCAAGATACTAGCTGGCAGGGAGTACATGGAACTTCATAATCAAGTGGCTGGCAAAGGATGAACTTGGCATTCAGATGAAGCCCCCAGATTCTGAGCCAGGTCCTTGCTAGACTTCTTCTGGTCTCTTAAAGAAGAAACTTCTCAAGAGATTTTGACAGATCTTCCACTTCTAATTTTGTCCTTGACCTCTCCAGATTCCTCTACAGAGGTCACACTCAATATCTGTCACTATAGCCTAGATGTGGTTTTTAATACTGTGTACATATGTTCTATATTTTCTAGTTGTATTCTAAATAAGAGACTAAGAAATATATATGGTTATGATAGCATTGTCCAAAAAAAATCTAATGGTGGCCTAAGACTTTTGCATAGTAGTGTAAATATTCCTCTTCTTTGTGTTTCTGAGATTCTCAGAAATTCCCGGCCATCAGACATAGATGGAACATCGTAGCTCCAGTAACGGCGCAGCATAATTAAAATGCCTCAGGTAATTTAAGAGTCTAGTGTGGGTTTAGTACCTTGTCAGGAGATGTGCTGACAATCTGCATTTGTATAGCCATCATTCAGAGCTGCACCAGACTGTTTGTGAACTCACACGCTCATGGAGGGAGTCACACTGCACCAAGGTATGCCTTACACCTCATGATTGCATCAGTTAATTTTAGCTGGCAGATGACTGAGGATGGGAGAGAAGCTGTCAAAACTTCAGTAAAGGCTGGTTGAAATATCTGTGGTTGACATATACAGTATCTATCACAGGTGGGTGAAACCAAAGCACACAAAGCAGCTGTTCTTCCTGAGGAAAAATATTACTCCAGTTGTCTTTGTGAGGTTACAGAACAAGTTGAACATGAATGCTTGTCAAGTTCTTGTAGAGAACATTTCGAACGTTTCCCCTCTGGAAAACATTGACAAATCTATGTATGTGAAGAATCTGAACAGGAAGAAACACAGAATTATTCGGAAATGTGAAACCCTCTGTACTCAAATTAGGTTTAACAGTTTATTATTTTATGATTTTGCAATACTCTAATGATCCCACAGGAAATTTTGCAGGAAAGCTTCAATTCAAGATGTATCTACTTAGAGGTTCAGTGTCTTCTGTATGGACATTTGGCCACGAAGAAGCCAAGTTTCACATCACCAACCCTGCATTTGGTGGATGACCTGCTACACCAACTGAGCCATATTCAATTTGTTAAAATTAAATTCCCTAAAAGCAACAGCAGCATACAAATTTAAAAAAGAACTCTGACGTTGTTGATGTCATCCTCTGACGTTTTCACTAACACAGACTTTTGATGCATGGTATTCCCATCTCTCTATCTTTCCCCATACTGCTGAAGAACTAATTAAGGAATAATAGTCCTTAAGATTGTAAGCACACAAGCAGCTAAGATTCTTTACGTTTCTGTCGTGACAATGCACAGCTGTCAATAGAAAGTACATTAAAGGATAATTCAAGTATAATTTTACAAATTTCTGTAGTTGCAGCCTTCTAGGGACATGATAAAAACAAGTTGTAAATAATGAATGGATAATGTAAATAAGTCAAGGGTTTTATGTGATGGTCCATAGGTGCCAATGAGAACATCATTAGCCAAAACACAACATTTTAAATTACCGAAAAGGTGCTGGCTTCTGATTGGACAGAACTAAAGTCAATCAAGATCAACATCAGTATTCAGAAGTAAACCTACACCAGCAGTCACGGGTTTGATGTTATTTGGGCAAAATAGCTACATATCTGAAGCCTACATGGTTACTTTCTCTCCTGAAAACATATCACAGTTCCATAATAGCAGTCCTAGGAGGGAAAGTCTGGCTCAAGCCCATAACCGCTGGTAAAGGATTACTTCCTTATACTGACTTTGTTTCTACCCAGTCACAATCAAGCAGTGTTTTCCCAAACTTTTTTTGTAATGTGAAACTAAGTTGTGTTTTCTCTTTTTATTTATGTGTTTTTTGAAATGTCGCTGTGATATTTCTTTTATTGTTTCTTAGGAAGTGTTGTTTTTCAAAAACAAATTGTTGCGTTTGGCATCTATGGGTCACCGTAGATTAGTCATATATTGTTAAAAAAAATTGTATAGAAGGTCACAGTTGAAAGATGAAATCAACTGCTTCTTATTATCTTATGTTCCACACATATTTGGTTTCCTTATAACTACTTGACAGTTTGTGTATCTTGCAGACTTGTTTTCAGCTATGTTGTTTTGTGCTGTCACATCACAGATGTTGGGGAGTACAGTGTTATCAATAAGAAGTACAATAGTACAAAAATTAAACCCAAGTTATAATAAGCTAGAATTACCTTTAATCTTTAAAATATCATTTAACTAGCCTTTGTTGCTTGTAAATATTCTAGATATAACCAGATCATGGTTCTCACACTGATTTCATACAGAAACCTCTCAGACTTGTCTGTCATACACTCTATACACTCTGAGGACAGAAGCCATGTGGTCCTTGTTGCGCCGCCTTCCTGTCTTCATGCTTTGGCTCGTCGTCACACTTCATTCATCCCTGACCCCTGAGGGGGCAAGACGTGACCCTGGGCCACGCTTCAAATTGTGAGGTCAAAGGTCGGCTTTACAGCTCGCACTAAGAGGTTGGTGACGTTTCGTTGTCATCAAAGAAAGACTCCAAAAGGTGTGACGAGTTTAAAATCGCAACTTGGACCTGGCTGGAATCTCAAGTGATTAAATGTGTGTGTTAGAAGGGGACAGGAATTTTCCTTTTCCTCACTCGCACGGGAGATTGTCGTGGAAACTTAGAAGGAAGTTAGATTTTTGTGGTGTGCCCGTAACAAATGATACACCATGATCATTCCTCAAATATAGACACAGCCAGGAATAATATCGCTGGCTTTTTCAAACAAAGTCACAAGGAGACAGAAGACCCCTGGGGCTATACTGTACATGCATGAGTCTCATGTAGTTCACCCTCATATCACAAAGAATACAATCCAGCATACACACGCACGTATGTACTTTTATCTCAGACATTATTCTTTCCAGATTTCAACAAGGAAACTTAATTAATCTGATAATGCTAATTCCCTGCTTCGTTTGGAGGATGAGGGCCAGACCCCACTCTTCTCTCCCGCTGCCAAACCTGTTGAGTTATGTGCTCTATCTCTCCCAATGCATTCTCTTAAATGTTGTTCTTCGGAAGGACACAGTGACTCAAACAAAGCGCAGCTAAAGGCTTATCGTGATTGATTGATAAAGAGACAAACGGAGCGGAGAGCTTGGCAATCATTTCCTTTAATTAAAAATCAGAAATGCATGATTGCTCTCCCCTCTGGCAGGAGATAAACCCAAGTCTCCCCCTTCCCACTACTGCTCCCCTGCACACAATTTCCAAACTGCTCGTGGAAGAAGTACTTTGACCTTTTACTCTCATACTTGTATTTGTAATTGAGTGGTTTCACTTGATTGTACTCACACTTGTACTTAGGTATTATCAGCTAATTGTACTTAAGGCATTCAAGTACAACTACTACTTCTCCCCATGGAGGAGTCTCTATGTTTAGTACTAGTGAATGTACTTGCTCTTCACCATTACAAACCTTTCTCTTCCCTGATGTTCTAAATATTGACCACTTCCTCTTCCACATTTTGTGTGGTGTAAAAAGTTCTAGCTAGGTTCCAGGCCAAAGGTGAGCCTTCCCTTCAGTCCTCTTTCTTTCTTTTTCTTTCTTTCTTTCTTTTCAGCCCCTGCCAGTCTGGCTGCAGACAGACAAGGAGGGGAGACACTGGGGACATGACCAGGCTTCATTGTTTACATGTGGACACTGGAAGCCAAGCTGACGTGTGTGCCCGCCTTGACTTCTGAAAGCACAGCAGCCCTGGATCATCTCCTGGCTGCAGACCCCACATGCATGGCTTAAGAGAAGTACAAAGTCGAGACGCCGGTACCTGCATAGAATCAAACGACGTGAGTGGCAACACTTGAGATGCTGAGGATAATAGAGGCATGGAAGGCAATGCTACTTTATTAGTCTGGATTGAGCAGGGAAAATGAGAGCGAGAGGAGACGGGCTGCAACAAATCACATTCAAAGCCACGGAAATGAGAGTGCACGCTACGTGAGACACAGTAGAACTCCCTCTACCTAATCATCATGCACATTACACCACAATGGAACATTCTCCTAATTTCTTTGGCACCGGAATAGTTGAAAAACCTTTTAAGAGGAAATTGGGACCATACTGAAGTGGTCTTGGCAACATGTAGTCAGAATTTTTGCAAGTTACCTTGTTTTTTTTGCTCCATGTCAGATATCCTACTGTCATGAATTCACAGCTGAAGGTGTTTAAATTCAGCATGGGAACACGCGCTCACACACGTGCGCACTCATGTGAGCTAGACCTGAGAGAAACAGTAGCTGCCAAAAAAACTACCAGAGGGGTGGAGACAACAGCAGCAGGAGGATTGAGACAGTGTCAGGTACAGCATGTTCACGTCAGTCACTACTGACATGTTGCTTTTCAGTGACTGACAGATGTTCTGGTTGACAAAAAATATGTGCATGTTTTTATGTGATGCAAGTTGGAGCAGCTGGGACCCCTAGTTTGTTTGTTTCAGATGGTGATATCTTAGTTCTGGATTTCAGATTTCTGAACCCACAGCATTAGCTAGTTTGCATTTTCTCTCAAAAACCAAGTAAACTGATGAATAATAGACAACACCAATTTGTTACTCAGGCCTTGAAAAGCTGTAGTCTTACACTGTGTAATTTTTGAAAAAGGATCAAGTTTCCTCACACACATACAATAAAATGCACCTTTGCTCAAGTCAGATCACTGACAATTAGCTTATACTGCCTAAAGGTGTATGTTGCAACTGTTCTGCACAGGTGGTCACAGTGCTCCAGGCAGAGCTGGGATTGGGCAGAAACTTTGCTCAACTTTAACCTGAGCTGTCGTGAGACAGAGGGCGGATCAAAAACAAATTACCTGTATTTCATAGTTTTCAGAAGCGCACAATACCAAATTGGCCTCATAAATCAGGATGAGACAAAACTATTATAACAGTTGCTTGGCAAAATATCAGCATGATAAGAACACTAAGGTTGCACTGCACCAACCTACCTACAAATAGGTGCTATGTGGGGTGGTTGGCTGCCAGGCAATGTACTGGCACAGAATATGGCCCTCTGGCAAAATTGAATAAAAGAAATTAAATAAAAGAAATTGAATAAAAGAAACCCGATGTCATGGTTTAAACATGAAGGAAATTGTGTGTGAACGGAAGCGACTGGTGTGTTTCAAAGCATCAGAGTTGTCACACAAAATCCAGTTGTCGTCTTAGCTGCTAGCTGACTAAATGACAAATGAGCACAAAGTTACAAGTCAGTGATTTACAGGTTTGCATCCTCAGAACACACCTATACACCAGCTACTACTTTCTGCTCATCAAATCAAATGTGACACTGCTAGAGCAGGTCTTCTCAAACTGAAAAACAGATTTTAGTGTTTTTATTAGAATATTTAGTTCCATCAGTGTCAATACTTCAGTAGTTGTTAGGAAAATCTTCTGCTTCCTTCCTGCTTCTTTAATCAGATTGATGTCCAGTATTTTACTTTTTATTTTAGTTGGGTGAATCTGACTCACACAAATGTTCTTGCATGCTTCTAATCATGTTCTCTTAGTTAAATGTAATGTCTTAAAACTGAGCTAATTTTCACATTAGTGCATGCATTAGACACTCTCTCCGACCCCTAATTACTTCACTAGTGTTGGAAGGCAGTTAAATGAGAAATAATGAGGTTGAAGTAGGACTACGTGAAAGCTGTTGTTTTTCTTTGGACGTGATTTCTAGTCACAGATTCATCTTGTGAGTGGGAAGAAAAGAAATAAACCATGTAGTAGTTGTTAATGTAGCTTTTATATTTGCCAAACAGCCGCTTTGTTTCTCGTTTGCATGGGAAAGTGTGGATTACTTTAATGTTGTTACTAGTTCAATTTAGACAAAGACAGGAAGGCTGTGCTCTCACAGTGAAGTGATTAGAAAGAGAAAGAGGAAAAAAAAAATGCCCCTGAGGTTAGCGCCGGGATTCTTACGGCTTCAGTCATGCACAGCATAATTGGTTCAAACTGAGGAGCAGTCATTTTACACTCGCAGTCAAATGTGTCTTTGAACATCAAGGCGTGTGCTGACGTGAGCGCATTCTTCTCTGTCTGTTTCTGCACAGTGTGTGTTTCGAATGTGGTGTGGCAAGTGGGGGGGGGGGGGGGGGGGGGGGGGGGGGGGGGGGGGGGGGGGGGGGGGGGGCGGGGGGG